>JAOSBN010000009.1:13798796-13813201 GCA_027563595.1 Erythroxylum suave
CATGGAGGGTATGGACCATTACCCAAAACTTGGGTATGAAAAAACTATTCAATCAATCATAATAACCAACCAACTATTACCATTCATTTTATTCCCATTGATTTATTTTCATACCCCTTAATCAAGCACCCCCTTAGTAAATTTTTTAATGGACATAACAAGGTACAGATTGTATTTAATTAGTAATATATAATTGTTTTATGATATTTTTAACGTTACATGAAAAATTGATAAATTTAATATCAAATTAATTTTCCTTGAAAATTCGAGAAAAAACAAAGTTGTGGAGGAGTACATCTTATATAATATGTTTCATGTTATGTATATTTGTGTAGAACAATGAGATTTCGGACATAATCTTATGATAGAACACGTCTCAATACAAGCGAGAAAGGGACAAAAGGGAAAGAAGAGAGAAGGAATCATGGAAGAGAATTTTGACAAAGAAACAACCGTATTCTTTTATAGCATATCGATATAGCGGTTAGAGGTTGGTTATAGACATGTGACAATAAAAGATACAATATATACCAATGCACTATTACATCTTTAGGTTTTATTTAATACACTATGTATTGTGTTTATTCCTATGTCACCGTTTCAGCCGTCATTTATATTGCTTCCTGCGATGAGTTGTCTTCTTCATTTATTCTATAACAATTCATTTCCCCTTAACATCTTTGTCAACTAGATTAACTTCTGCGAATTGTTTCTGCATATCAAAAAGGTACTCGCACATTATGTTAGAATTCGCCCTATCCTACTCCTACCACTAAACTAATACCTGAGTGACACAAAGATTATTCCTTTTTACCATTCATCTTTCCAAAATAGCCACTGGAAAGCATTTAACAAGAGTGAGAGGTATGGCAGTGACCCACCAATCCTTCCTTGAACTCCATAAGCCTTTTTTAGCTAAGACACTTGAAACACCAAATGTATTGCAAAACCTTAAGGAAGCTCCAACTTGTATGCCACCTTTTCCCACTCGTTGTATGATCTTAAATGAACCATAATAGAGTGGAGATAGTTTTTGTTTACTTCTCCTTTGGAGCAAGTGTTATTTGTACAGTTGCAATTTCAATAACACAATTTCATCTACCTCAAACTCTCTTTTCAATCTTCTTGCATTAGCATACTACTTCATTCGATTTTGTGATCTTTTTAAATAGGATCTTGTCACGTTCGTCATTGCTTCTCTACTCTTAACGACTTGATCCACTTCTAACAAATTAGAGTCCTCTATTAGATATGGTGTATAATCTAATGGTGGATACTCATACCATACTTCAAAGGGTATTAAGTTGATGGCCGAATGATAAGTGGTATTGTACCACCACTCAGCTAGGGGAACTCATTCACTCCACTTCTGTGGTGACTCATTGCAAAAGCAACACAAATAAGTCTCTAGAATTTTGTTAAATGCTTTTGTCTGGCCATCTGATTTTGGATGGTTGGCAGTTGAGTGCTTCAGGTGAACTCCTTGCAGTCACAACAATTCCTACCAAATTTTGGTTTAAAAAATTGGATCCCTATCACTAATTGTTGACTATGATGTCCCATGCAACTTAAATACAAGATTGAAGAATAATTTTACAATGTCACTGGCAAAGTAAGGATGCTTCACTAAAATAAAATGAGCATATTTCATAAATCTATCGATAACCACCAGAATGTCCAATTTCACTCTTGATATCGATAAACCTTCGATAAAATCAACACTAATTTCCTGCCAGCTATCCTCTAGAATCTTAATTGGTTACAAAAGTCCCAGATATGCCACATTATCATATTTGTTTTTTGGCAATCCATACATTTCTGCAAATGTGTTCGCATGTTCCTAATTTATCCTCTCCAATGGAACATGTTTTATAACTTTGTATTAGTTGCCATTACACCCACATGACCGCCCAATGCATCATCATGACTGATGCTGATTATTCATTCTCTAAGTGCTTTGTTAGCCCCCACCACTAGTCGACACTTCCATCACAAAGGTCCTCCCCTTCATTCATAAGCAGATGATTTCAGGGCTCTTGACTCCAACTTCTTAATGATGTATTGGCTTGATAGATCCCTTTCCTAACTTCGTTTAATATCTTCCAACAATTCTCCATGCCATGGTGTTACAGAAAGCATCAGTAACTCTGCACTTATATTTTGTTTGAGATCGAAAGATTAGTTTCCCAGATTTTTAGATGCTCGACCATAAGGCATTAAGTATGGAATAAGAGGAATGAGATAGAGAGAACGGTCCATTTTTCCTTTAATTTAATAAGAACTTTCCATTTTGCACAAGAATAGAAACACCTTCCTTCTAACTAAACTTGAAGCAGATGGGTTCTCCAAACTCCTGGTTAAATTGGAGAACCTCCAGCAATATTTTGGAATAGAGGTTTAGCAGTTGAAAGAGGTACGCAAGATTCTTCTCTACAAGCTAAGGCTCAGTCTTTATAGAGAGGGCATATGTAGCTACATTTTCCTTTGATGTATTCTTATTAACCTCGTCTGTTTGAACTCCATGTCTTTCGATATTCCTAACATCACCTGCTTTGAAACATCTAGACAAGCTTCATCTCTTAATATCTCCTCAATTTCTTCCTCATCACCTTTAAAAATTGTCTTCATCCTCCGCACCCATATAAAACTATATCTGTCTCTTTTTACATCTGCGACCTATACTATATTTCTCATCACTCCAAAAAGAGAGACCTCTGGCTCTCTTATCATCAGAGTCCTTACTGTTAATTTGTTTAAAGTGTTTAAAAGATATTACAGATGGTGAGCACAACGTTGAGGTAGGTGTTGGTAATATGCCATCAGGTGTTGAGCTTCTATGTGTGTTTGTTGAATGTTGCAATCTCGACAAGGCATTAAAGTTGCCCCCATTGCCCACGTTCTTCATGATGTTCCCTCGGCTTAACGTGGTGCTTCCATTAGACATTATTATAGTTTGTTGTTTACAAGCTAGCAAGTAAGCTTAATGTAACGAATTTGATTCGTGCAATTTCACAATCACGTTAATCTCCGATTTAATTCCTTTAATAAAGAAGCCAATTAAATATTCCTCTGACAGTGATAATCTGTTGGAATGATGGTCAAATTAAGCATAATAATCTAACACAGTTCCCTCTTGTCTTAATTCCTTGAAGACTCCTACCAAATCATCAAAAATGTTCGCATCAAACCTCTATTTTAAGGCCTGGTTAACTCCTTCCAGTTGACCATTTCTGCCTCATGACTATTTTATGTATAGCTGATACCACTATTGAGCCTTTTCATCCATATGCAAAATCACTATATATAACTTTGTTTTCTCTGGAATTTGATCCAACTGGAAAATTTTCACAACATTACAACTATAGTTTAACATTTTCACCATCAAATAAAGGAAACTCAATCCTCCATAACCTCGTTAGTGTAAATTGTCACCTGACTCCTGCCTTGGGTGACAACTCTAAGAGGTGGTTTCTGATAACTTTAGAGATGTCTCTTCTAGTGTTCTACCTAGCTTCTTCAAAAATTGCAGAAAAATAGCTCGTAGCTTTGACATTTCCTTCTTCATCTTCTCAACTCTGCTTTGAATTTCTAAAAACTTTTTCTAAATTCTCATTTGCGCTTCCACCAAGTTCCTCACATTTTCCTCCAGCCTCCTCATCTTCGCAGCTCTTATTCCTTCCACCATTATTTCAACCTGAATCAACTTTTCTAATGCCAAATGTTAAGTATATTTGTGTTGACAATGATATTTCGAATGTAATCTTATGATACAACCCATCTTAATACAAGTGAGAAAGGGACAAAAGGGAAGAAGAGAAAGAAATAATCACATAAGATAATTTTGAAAAAGGAATAACCGTATTCTGTTATAACATATCAATATAGCCATTGGAGTCTAGTTTTATACACGTGACAGTAAGAGATACAATATAGGTTGTGTACTATTACATCTCTGGGTATTATTTAATATGTTGCGTATTATGTCTATTCTTGCATCTTCGTTTCAGTCGTCATTTACCTTGCTTTCCGCGTTGAGTCGTCTTCTTCATTTATTCTGTAACAATTCCACTCCTGATGCAATTTCCCAACAGATGAGTCTATGAGAATGAACCACTCATATGAGGTAAGGGAAACTCCCTACTCAAGAACATAGTGAACCTCAACTTCTTATCTATAAATAGAATCCAACCATTCAGATCAAAATAGTGTTACCCTTAACTTACAAACACCTAATATTATTATCTTAGGACTTTTCTATTAGTTTTTTTAAAGTGTGCTTTTATTGATAATTTTGTGTGGTTGCTAGCTCAATTTGATTACCTTATTTTGTATCATATTTGATCTTTTTATATCTTGTTAATTTAACCACCTTATTTTTGTCTTAGGCTTCCTATTAAATTTATTGTAAACTAGTTTCTTTCAAACATCAATTTTGTATTTCAAGAAATTTTAGGTTCAATTAAAAATAAAATTAAAGTTTAAAGTGTCTAGTTGGTAAATAATAAGAATGGAGGACTGCCTTATTACAAAAGAAACATCTAAAAGGTTTTAAGTAGAAGAAAGAAACAACATGTGCCAAGTAAATTGGGAATCTAATAAAATAAACGTTAAAAGATCATTGAAACCTCATCAAAATGGCATAAGATGAAATTAAAACATTTATTTAAAAGATGAAAGGTAATATAAAGAGAACTAGGTGACTTAAACAAGTTTATTAAAATTGGGTGGTAAAACGCAAAAGAAAATAAAGGATTTATTTGGTTCATTATCAATTGTGATTTTTTATTACGATTTTTTTAAAATAACAATTTATTCTGATTGAATCTACTTCACCCTCATCTAACTGATAATGCTCACTCTCCTCTCCTCTTCTTTCTTGTTGTACTTAATACCCCCTCTCTTCAAACCCTTTCACATCTTTAATTGTTGATTAGATTCTATCTAACCTTTTTTGGTATTAAACTAAACTCTCCTTTGTTAACAATAGAGTCGGTGAAGATAGAAAAAAGGATGATAGAATTTATATTCAATGAGGATAAATTGTAAGAAGTATCAATGCTCCCAAATGGGTTGATTTCTTGGTTTTTAACAAACCCTCATTCGAAAACTAGTCCTAATTTTGTATGGCTAGTGTTGTTTTAATACATTTTTCTTGTTCTAAACTCTAATTAGTTTACTAAGGAATGAGAGATTGAGAGAGCATAAATATAATCCTTTTTCTCTTTTTCCATTTTTTCCAAAACCCCTATAAATCAAATAAAGTAAAGTTTTTTTTCTACATTTTGGTTTTAATCTTCAAGAAAGCTTGTTACTAATACAATTAAATAAGAAGTGGAGAATCGAGGACTTTACTGATTTAGGTATTGGTAGCATTTGTATTTTAGGTTTTAAGAACTATTATGAATAAAAGTTGAACTTGAACGAAATCAAAGTTGAAGCATTAATTTTCTTATTTGGTGACGAAATGAAAGTGACATTAATTTGTCTATAGATAACCTTCTTTTACCTAAGACATCAACACTATGCATTATTTTTGTTTTTAAAGAGGACTAATAATCGTAAAAAAAAAATATGGACATGATTTTTCTCAAATTTGTTTTTAGCACATTAAAAGCCATAAGTCATGTAATCACTTAATAACTCTTGTTCTAATTATGGTGTTCCTATAATGTTCTACTAAATTTCATCCATATATTTACGTGGACCCCACATAAATGTATGGATGAAATTTAATAGAACAGGATTAGAACAGAGTAATTACAATAGAGGATTTGATGGGCCAAACTAAATATGCCTACATGCGTACTTTGTCATCTTCTTGTTTAGGTTTCTTCATCCATTCCAAATAGAACCTAATTGAAGATAAATAATCATAGAATTTCATCAACTTTTGTTAATTAAGAATTAATTTTATTAGTAAAGTGTGAAATGAATAAGACTTATCAATTTGAACTAACGGATATCGTGAAATTGATTTATCTTTTCAAAAGTTTATTTTATTTAAATAAATTCACGTTTAACTTATTCTAAATTTAGTTCATACTTGTAAAAAACGTACTTTTAACATTAACTCAAATCATATCTTAAACTTATAAATCTATAATTTATCTTTTTAACAAAGAGTTATCATTGGTGGTGTTGCGAGAATCGACCTCAAATGTTTCTGCTCTCAAGTGAGGGTAATAGAGGAGCAATCAAAATCACAGTGGAGCTTGTCACACGTTTGAGTTTTGAAAATATCAAGATGCGATCTTGATCAACTTGATTTATATTGTTCACTTAAATTTGTAGTTGAACATGGGCATAACCAATAATGCTAGAACAACTAAGGATGACACCACTGAAGGTGCTCAAGTTGCGGAAGGATAAAATGTAGTCAATATGGGTTCTAATTAGGACATTATCGCCATCTAAAATGAAAATTCTTCTATTGCGATTGTTGTTCCCTTTGTAAAACCATTTCTTAATATTTCAAACTTTGCAATATTCGATGGCAATAACTTCAACATGTAGCAGGAGAGGGTTTTCTCAATTCTAGACGTGTATAGATTAGCATTTGCTTTGACATAACCAAAACCTGCTGCTGAAATTTTGGACTAAAAAAACTTGAACATTGGATTCATACTAATAAGGTATGCCAACTCACGATTATAAGTACCTTATCTAATGAATTATTTGATGTTTATGATCCTTATAAAGAAGCAAAGGAAATATAGGATTCAGTGATAATTGAGTACATGACTAAAGATATGGGTAAGCAAAAGTTTGTAATTGGCAAATTTTAGCATCATCAAATATCAAATTAACGAGTACCATAACCTTATCGAGGAAGTCAAAGCAAAAAAAAATCAGTTTGTAAAAGGAATTTACGGTGGGCTTATTAATTGAAAAGCAATCTGAATCTTGGAATGACTACAAACAATAACAAGCTCAAACACTGACAATTGTCATCACCATATCCAATTATCCATATAATTATGAAAGAAAAGGAGTTTCAAGTAGCCAAAGCAAAGGAGGTATTATTGAAAACCATCCTGTTACAAAGTAACTTAAATTCCAGTTATAATAGAAGGTACACAAACAAAAATAAGAATAATAGTTGTAGACTTGATTTTAAACCTAAAATGAATAATCTCACCTTCAAAAGAAATGCTTTTGTTTTGTTTATGGAAAGTCAGGGTCATCATACATCTTAATGTAGGAAATGAGTGAGAAATGACAATAATGTCTAACCAAATAGAAATTTAGTTGAAGTATATGATACCAAAATTATAGGTATGATAAGATCTTTTGAAACTCATATACGACAAGACCTTGACATTATATGAAGCGCTTTCTGCTTTTGAAATAAATGCAGGATTATTAAGAAATTGGTTTGTTATTTCAAAAATCTACCTTATTTAGATAAACCCACGTTTTACTTATTCTAAACTTTATTTATACTTAACTAGAAAACATGTTTTTATCATTAACTCAAATTATATCTTCACGTTATAAATCTATAGTTTATTTTTTAACGTTAGTTTCGAGTTTAGTAAAAACATGAATACCTTATCTTTATTTTTACATTGCTTTCTGTGATCTTTGTGTATGTAAATATAAATGTTGTGTTATCTTAAGTATACAAGGCTTTATCTTCTATTGGATAATTCTTCTCTTTGAAAATAAAAATATATTTATCGTTTGTGCTTCATTTGATAGAGAAAGGGTTTGTTAAATCTTGGAGAGTCATTATCAAGATATACTTGTGAGAGTGAATAAACCAATGAACTGAGTTTCGTACCGTATCGGCAAAAAAAAGTACGAAATTATAAATTGTGGTACCAATTTCGACCAAATATCAGTCAGTATTGTAAAGTTTAAAAAATTGAGGGGCTGGTTTGCAAAAAAAAAATTAAAATAAAAAAACTAACTCCTGTGGTTTATCTCTTATTTTGCTCTCTCTCCCCTCTCTACCCATTGTCCTAGCCCCAGCACTGTCTCCAATGTCATTCACACAAACAACACAGTAGTCATCGACAACCACTGTCCGGCAAGTCACACCACCACCCACCATCCCAACATGCTCAAATTTCCACCATTGGACCTCCTACCCAACTGCACGTTACAAGCTTCCACCACTGATCAGACCACTTCTTACTCTCTCCAACTGCCACTGCCATCGCACCTCTGTCCTTTAGTCATTGCAAGTTGTCTTCTCCAATCTGGCTACTCTCCTAGACATATGCAGTCTACATATCA
Organism: Erythroxylum suave; assembly: GCA_027563595.1. Taxonomy (NCBI): domain Eukaryota; kingdom Viridiplantae; phylum Streptophyta; class Magnoliopsida; order Malpighiales; family Erythroxylaceae; genus Erythroxylum; species Erythroxylum suave. The sequence continues at coordinate 13,807,038 of JAOSBN010000009.1, forward strand.
AGATTTACAATTTTTCAAATCCAGATCTAAACTCGAGCCGACCCTTAATTACAATTTTTTATTTTTTTGGTGTTTTTCAAGTTGCTTGTTTTTGCTCTAAATTGCAATAACATTGTGTTTTGGTTGTGTCATGTAGATTTTGTGAATGATTTATAAAATATGCATTAGACAATTTGGGTTTGATAGTGGGAATTGTTTGTGTGAGTTGTTTCAATTTCAATGACATTTAGGCAATGTGAATTTATGAAGAAATGAGATCAAAATAATATTGTGTATGAATTATGGAAGAATACTAAAGTATTGTGAATTTGTGATTTGTGAATTGTGTATAATTCAAGAATATGTCATATTATTTTTTATTTTATTAATCATAAAAATGAGATCAAAATTAATTCATTAAGTTGTTAATTTATTAATTAATTTATATAAAACATGTAATTTACTAATTTGTATAAAAAAGCATTTAACATATGATTAAATATTTAAATATAAGATTTAATATATAATTAAATCATTCAATATATGTAATTAAATTAATAAAATTAAATGTTTGCATTTTATATTGTTTATTTTTATCATTAGGAAATAAAATTACAAATATTAATCTTATCTTCTAAGCCGCAAATACACATTCATCATCTTATCTTATAGGTAGTAAAATAGTATGTGAATTTATTAATTTAATGTTGACATATGTCTTCATTTATTTTTACAGATAAATGGAAGGAAGTTCAAATACTCCTAATAATTAAACTACTTCAGGAAGATTCAATGATTAAGCTTTTAATCATGTTAGATTGGTTATTCGAACGAGGAATCATACCATTTGTTTGTTTTGTAACAAGCATTTGAAAGATGAATGAATCACCATATTAAAGAAGCATTTAACTGAGGTCAAAGGTGATATAGAGCCTTGTAAAAAAGTGAGTCATGATGTAAAATAGAAAATGAAAGCTTTGTTTGAAGAGTATCAACATGCGAAAGATATAAAGAAAAGATTGAGTTACAAAATTAGTAGTGCAAGTTCTTTTATTATTGTTCATGATAATAGTGCGAATGTTGAAGGTGGTGTATCCCCACCCAATAAGAAAGGAACGGTACACCTGATGTTAGGAAAAGAAAAAGACATATTTCTAAACTTTTTATACTACAAACAACTCCTGGAGCTTAGCCTTCATTTCGTAGTGCCTTATAATCTAGAGAATCAGTTCATAATGCGGATATAGCAATGTCTAGATGGTGGTATGACTCAGGTGTAATATTCAATGCTTCTCAGTCTTATTATTATTAGCCTATGGTAGACACTATTGGCTCTTGCAGTCCAAGATACAAAGCTCTTTCAATTGATGACTAAAAAGGTAAACTTTTAAGTATCTCTGTTTATAAAATTAAAAGTTATTTGGATAAAAAAGAATGAATTAGGCTACTTTTGGGTGTTCAATCATGTGTGTTGGTTGGTCAAAAAGAAGACTTGAGCCTAATATTATTTTTTCATTTATTCTATAAAGGGCACAATGTTTTTGAAGTCTATCTGGCCTTGTGAGGAATTCTAATACTTTATTAAAATATTTGATAAAGTTTTGAATGAAGTTGAGCCAGAAAATATTATTTAGTTCATTACTGACTATGATTTTGCTTATAAAGCAGTTGGAAGAAGATTAAAAAGCAAGTATAATTCTTTTTATTAGATTCTTTGCATTGTACATTGCATTGAGTTGATGTTGGAAGATATAGGGGATGCTAGGTATTTTCCTATTATTGATGAGACTGTAAAAAAAAAAAAGGTGACCAAGTTCATCTACAACCATGCACAAGTCTTGAATTTAACGAGAAATGATTTCAACAATGGTAGGAATTTTTGTCATCCTGCTATTACAAGACTTGCAACAAATTTTTTATCATTTTAGTGTTTTATTGTGATGAAAAAAGAGTTGACACAAATGTTTATAAGTAATAAGTGGGTTGCATCTCAGCATCCTAGATTTAATGCTGGATTGGGGGTTTCTAGAATTTTGGTCTTAATGCCAATTTATCATCCAAGTTTCTGAGCTTTTAGTGTGGGTACTTCGTTTGGCTGATAGTGATAAGAAGGTAACAATAAGTTATTTTTTATGATGCCATGGAAAGGATAAAGGAAGCAATCAAGGCCGATATAAAAAAATGGGTTTCTTTATACACACCTTATCTTGTAATTATCTTGTAATCATCAATGACAAATAGAAAAGGCAACTTTATTCTCTGTTGTTTACAATTGGGACATTCTAAAATCATAATGTATATTTCAGACCAAATCTTACAAAGAAAGCTAAAAGAGAATGTTATTAATTGTTATAACAGTTGTTACCCATGAGATGATGCAAGATCTCCTAAGCTCATAAATGGAGATTTATAAGAATGCCTCTGGTGATTTTGGGATGCCAATTACTATTCATTAAAAAGACAAACTTAATCTAGGTATGTATATATATTTAGTTTTCTTACTTGTTGAAAATTAATGATCAATTTATTTTGTTTATATTGTTGTTTTTGTTGTCTTATACTTGCTTGGTAAGATCAATTCAGAAGTGGAGTTCTAGAATTACAAAGGTTTGCAATTTGAATTCTAAGTTAATGTGTGAGTGTAATAGGATATGAAATGAATTAAAGTACATCTGAATTCACTCATTCCAAGAAAAGGAATAAATTAGAGTGCAAAAGATTAAATGACTTGGTCTTTATTCGATGTAATTTTAAGCTTCAGAAAAGGTATATTATTATCATTATTAAGTGATATATAATTTCTTATAAATTTTTAATCATTTAATTTTATTGTTTACTTAGACTTTTAATAGAACAAGTAGTTTTGTAGATCCAATTGCCTTAGTCATATCGATCTTTTGACATATTGTGTTTTTGAGAAATCGAGTTTGATAGATGAGAGTGACTTGGAAGATAATCTTAGATGAGAAAGTACCGACATATTATTTGGTGCAATGAATTTGAATAATGATGATGATATGGCTTCTCTCAATGATAAGGATTTTGTACCAAATAAGAATTGAGATCAATGCAATTTGAGTAAGTATTCAATTGAATGAAATTTTAGGTTTTTATTTCTCCTCTTCTTTTAATTTCATTTATATTTGATGTATATGTTAAATTTTATATATGCAATATAATTATAAATATTATTGTTTTAGGTTTCACTTCTAGTTAGTTTTTCGATGTGAACTTTTGTTATAAATTATAACTGTTAAAGAGTCATGAATATTTATTATTCTTTTTATTTGATGTTTTAATGTAATTATTATTTATTATATGATGAAATTGTAATATTTTAAATACTTTATATTGTTCTTAATTTTATATTTGTATGATGATTAAATTATCTTTTTATATTGATTGTGATTATTATTTATATATGAATTATATGAAAAAAATATGAATACAAATAAATAAATTATTGTTATTTTAAAATTTTATTATTATGATTTTTGAAGATATAATTTATGTAAAATTATAAATTATACAATACAATATATTAAATGATTATTTTATAATTTTAAAAAATTAGTAATTATTTTATAATTTTAAAAATACCCGAAACAATACTTGATATTAATCGATATCAGTACAGTACCATACTAGAGCCAAATTCCGTATCGATACCAATATACTATTCATAACATTGGAATAAACTCTCAAAGATAGTTTTTTTTTTTTACGCCTCAAGCTTACCTTTTTCTATTGCTTTAATTTTTTCTATCATAATCTTTTTATCTATGATAACATCAATCTAAAAAAAGAAATATTAGGCGGGAAACTCAAATCCTCCCAGTTTTATCATTTGCCGCCAAAAATCGCCGGAGAAAATCACAACATCTTGTTTCACTCCGATTTGAGTTTAGACTCGAGAACCAGCCTTGCAGATGCAATCCAAACTAATTGCTTTCTTCAAGCCTCATGCTGATGCTGCCCAGAAATCGGAGATTGGTGACGATGATTTGTCTCTCTGGGAAACTACCCAACATCTCTTCGTCAGTACTTACACGCGCAGACCTAATCGTTCCGATCATTGGTATAGTACTCGGTTTACTTTTTAGTGTTCGTTTTTCTGGGTCGATGAATTTCTTCGGAGTTATTTGATGTTTTAGTTAACCCCTTTCTTGGGTTCTCTTTGTAGTGATAAGCGCAACGAGACTAATACCGATCCTGTAAATGGAAAACTGTCGAGACCCGTTTCAGGGAATCAACGTTTGAAACCAGGAACAAGGAGCTCCGGGAAGGTGCTTAACAAGAAAAGAAGCTATGCGCAGTTTCATTTGGATTTGGGTCAGTCTGATTTCAATCTCCGTACTTGTTCCACTTGTGACTTTAATTATGCTCCTGGAGATGAACTGGATGAGAAGCAGCATAGATCATTTCACAAGAATTACACCCACGGAGTTCCATTCAAGGTATACATTCTAGAACTTTTCTATGTCTGCTCTAGGGCTTATTTAGTTTCGTTTGATTGAATTGAGTGGGTTTTTTGTAGGCTTGGAGGCACGAAAGATGTGTTCAAGTGCCTAATAATGAAGGTGGGCGTGTTATTTTGGTGTTGGATGGCGACCCTTCTGCTCAGAGAAACAAGGTTTGAACTAGATTATGGATTCGTGATTTGACATTGGATGGAGATGTAATTATTAGTTTTTAGTACCTGAAGTTTGTTTGCATGAGTTTGTATAGTCGATTTGTTAACCAGAATGGTACGGTGTGTGCTAGGTTCAGGAGGTTGTAAAGATGATGGAGATTGAGCTTGCAGCTGGGTGGATTTTTCACAAACTGTGTCAGGTCTCACTAATTTCTTATATTGAATCTAAAACTTGCTCATTTAACATTATACAGTGGGGTTGCTATTGCTTGGATGTGTAAAAATGTGACTTCTTCAAGATAAGGATAGGACTTGGAATGATCTTTCTAATTTATAAAGAAGCCACTAAAGTTGGAATAGAATAACTGTTCTATCCTAAATGTGATCGTTAAGCTGGAATGAACTATACGCTTCTGCAAGTTTTCTCACCTTATGTTTCGCAGGTTTATCTGTTTATTTCTTCCCAGAGAGTAGCTGGTTGCGTAGTTGCTGAACCAATCGAAGAGGCATTCAGAGTCATTCCAAGTCCAACGGATGGAACATCTCATAGTGCTGTTGGAAAAGCTTCAGGATCAAAAAGGAACATTCTTCGGTTTGGGCAAATTCTCTTTCACAGGGAAGTTACCAAAAAATTACACCCTACAAATGCTGTTGGGGGGTTGGATGCGAATGGAGCTATTGTCTGTGAAGAAGAAACTGTACCTGCTGTCTGCGGCATCAGAGCAATTTGGGTCACTCCCTCTAACAGAAGAAGGCGTATTGCCAGTCAATTACTTGATGCTGTGAGGTATAAATTATGAGTTCGAACTCAAGTCATCTGACCTAAAGCTTAGATCCGTTACTGCTTTGTGACTTACTGTCGTGTTCCCTTTGTTCTATACATACTATCTTGTGACATACTAAAATACTTCAGTTTTGTTCCACGCATTAACTTTTTCTGCATACTTTTTAGTGGGCACTTGCCATATATATGTATGATTACCTCCAATTGCTAAAAATGCTTAATTCGTCAACTTCAGGATTGGCTAAGAGCTAAACTTCATTCAGATACTGAAGTTTCCTCTTTCATGTTGAGGTGGTGTTATAATTTAAGCTAAGAAGGCATAGTAGTAACTGGATAATGTATGATTCCTTTCTATAATATCTTAATTAACAAAACATACCAATTTCACCATAGGAGATGGATGATTAAAAGAGAAATGAAATCTGGATGTATCAATTAATCCTCTCACCTTCAACGTTGCTAAATTAATCTTGGCAAATTGTCTTCTTCTGTTCACAAAGTCTTCATCACTTTTCTTTTGATTGGCAAATTGAAACACTGTTATATACATGGATGAAGGGAAATGTCATGGTAGCTTAGTCGGCTGGTAGTATGTGATCTTTTCTTAATCGCTAAGTCCTTTCTATTTATATCATGCAGGAGTAGTTTCAGCAATGGTTTTGCACTTGAAAAATCTGAGTTAGCCTTCTCCCCTCCAACCTCATCTGGAAAGTCACTGGCCTCAAGTTATGTAGGTTCACCGTCATTTCTGGTGTATAAGCCTGTTTC
>JAOSBN010000009.1:13822667-13833486 GCA_027563595.1 Erythroxylum suave
CAACTCCTTGTTTTTGTCTGTAACCTTTTGCCACCAGCCTTGCTTTGTACATATGTACATTTCCATCCATGTCAGTTGTTCTCTTAAAAATCCACTTGCACCCAATAGGTACTATACCTTCAGGGGCATCCACCAAAGTCCATACTTGGTTAGTGTACATGGATTCCATTTCAGATTTCATAACTTCTTGCCATTTTAAAGAATCGATGTTTGACATTACTTTGTTAGTATTAGTAGGTTCATCATTCAAAAGTGAAGCATTATCATTTCCTTTTTCAACATGTAGATCCAATCTAACAGGAGGATGACGTACCCTTCCAGAGCGTCATGGACTATGTGTTTCTTGAACCATTGGTTGTAAATCTAATGTATCAACTTGTGGTTCTTGTTTCATTTGTATGTGTGTTTGTGGTTATAGAACTTCTCTAAGTTCCATATCACTTCCACAACCTTCTTTGAGAATAAATTCTCTTTCTAAAAATGTAGCATGTCTTGAGATAAACACCTTTTGCTCAAAAGTATGATAAAATTGATATCTAAAACTTTCTTTTGGATACCACACAAATATGCATTTATCTAATTTAGCTTCAAGCTTATCAGACATTGCACGCTTTACATAAGCATCACATCCCCAAATCTTTAAGTGTGATAACCTTGGTCTTTTACCAGTCCATATCTTATATAGAGTCTTGTCAACTGATTTGGACAGAACTTTGTTTAAGAGCTAAGCAGCAGTTTTAAGAGCATATCCCCAAAATGAAATTGGAAGAACTATATAACTCATCATGGAATGTACCATATCAAATAAAGTACGATTTCTCCTTTCAGAAACTCCATTATGTTATGAAGTTCCAGGCGGAGTTCATCGTGAAAGAATCTCATTCTCTTTCAAGTAACCAAGAAACTCATAGTTCATGTACTCACCACCTCGATCAAATCTAAGTGTCTTAATATTCTTACCATTTTGTTTCTGTACTTCAAGTCTAAATTCTTTGAATATTTCAAATGCTTCAGACTTGTATTTCATTAAATACACATAGCCATACCTAGAATGGTCATCTGTAAATATTATGAAATAAGAAAATCCACCTCTAGCTTGAGTAGACATAGGGCCACATACATCTGAATATATAAACTCTAGCAACTCATTAGCACGTTGTCCCTTTCCACTAAAGGGTAGTTTGGTCATCTTACCCATTAAACAAGATTCACAAATTTCATATTATTCATAATCAAAAGGATCTAAATATCCTTCTTTATGTAACTTAATGATTCTTGTTTCATTAACATGACTTAACCTACAATGCCATAAATAAGATAGATTTTGGTAACTTAATCTCCTTTTCTTGCTATTTATGTTTAGAATTGGTCTTTGAAGATCTAATTCACATAAAACATTTATAAGAATATCAGATCCATAATAAACATCATCTTTATAAAAAGAACATATGTTATTCTTAATAATAAAGACAAATCCATTCATGTCCAAACACGAAATATAAATAATGTTTCTTGTGATAACAAGAACTTAATAACAATTATTTAGTTCAAGTACAAGACTATAAGGCAAAGTTAAACTATAAGTTTCTATAGCTAATGTAGCAACTCTTGCTCCATTATTGACTCGTAAGTCCACTTCGCCTTTTCTCAATGCTCTACTATCTGTTAGTACTTGCACATTGTTATAAATGTGTGAACCGTATCAAGTATCTATACCCAAGATTATGAAACAAAAATAAAAAGATTGATTTCAATCATAAACAAACCTGAAGTTGAAGCTACGCTTAACTTCTTTTCCTTCAAGCTAATAAGAAAAGCTTTATAGTTCCTTTTCCAATGTCCAGCTACCCCATAATGGAAACAGCTGCCCTTAGTCACTCTTCTTCTTAACACTGTCTGCTGGCTTTGCTACTTCAGCAGAAGCCTTCTTATTTTTGTGCTTCTTCTTCTTCTTAAGGGTCTTACCTTTATTCTTGGAAGAAGAAGAGCCAACAACAAGAACAGAACTGGATTCCTTTTTAAGGCATCCCTCAACGGTCTTGAGCATGTTGAGCAATTCAACCAAAGTCACTTCCTTTTTGTTCATATGGAAATTCATAATGAATTGTGAAAAACTTGGGCCAAGAGATTGGAGCACTAGATCAATGCTCAACTTGAGGTTTAGGTCATAACCCAATTGGCCTAATTTTTCAATGTAGCCAATCATCTGTAGAACATGGATTTCTACAGAAGATCCATGAGCCATCGGACATTGAAATAGAGCTCTTATAATCTTAAACCTCTCCACTTGACTCTATGCACCAAACAACTCTTGAAGGTGTAGGAAGATTTCCCTTGCATTTGCCTCTGAAGCTCGGGAGACATACTAGCTAACATCACACATGTAACTTGCTCATTATCATCAATATGACTTTGATAATATTCCTAATCCTTATTGGCAGCATCTTGCATAGGTTCAGGAGGAAGCTTAGTGTCAAGAACGTATAATTTCTTTTCTTACCTTAAAACAATTTTAAGGTTACACAACCAATCTGAAAATTTTGGTCCGGTCAATTTGTTTGCATCCATGATGTTCCTCAGGGATAAGTTCATACTCATTTTTCAACAACTATTTCGTCAAAAACAAAAGTTACTATATACCGTAAAACCAAATAAATAAGGACTTAAAAATTTTGGTTACTCCCACTATTTTAAACAAATTAATAGCCCTCACTATTAATTCAAGAAATCATCATATAATTTCTTAGTGGGCTAGGATCCCTTTTTAATTTAATTGATCTTGAGTTTGCTCAACAAACCAACTAAATTAAAATTAGGTAGATAACATTTTATTAATCAAATCCTATGTGATTCCTAGATCTGTTAGGAGACAACTCTTTGTAAAAAACAATCTTATATGTCATTCCTAACTTTGCCTCTAAATTAATATGATCATAAGTTTACTCATCTAAATCATATAAATTTAGTTAAGTAAAACCCACCATTATAAGGCTAAACATGTTTGAGTTAAAGCGGCCTTGAGTTTACTCCACAAGCCTAATCTTAAACAAAACTCTGGTTTAATCCTATAATAATGGAAGACATTATTCATGTTTTAAACATGTACTTAATATTTAATGAGGGATTTTAAAAACTAGGTCTCATTCTAAATAATATAATTTCATTATATAAATATATTCTAAACATAGAATAAAAAAATAATTTAATTAATCAACTATTGAAAAATTAAATTGAAAAATATTTAATTTAATTAATCAACTCTTGAAAAATTAAATCGAAAATTTTAATTTGATTAATCAACTATTGAAAAATTAAATTGAAAAATATGTAATTTAATTAATCAACTCTTGAAAAATTAAATTGAACAAAATTTAATTTAATTAATCAACTCTTGAAAATTTAAATTAAAATATTATTTAATAAAAATAAACCTTAATCTCATTAAGGAAAAAAGAAAAAAATTACAAAAACTACAAAAACATTAGAGAATCAGCTGGCGCGTGCGATGTTGCCTCCTGGCGCACATGCGCCCCTCCTTCTCCAGAACTTCTGCAATAATTTTTTTCTTTCTTTTGATCTGCTTTTTGTCCAGTTACGCTGGTAATATCTTTGCCTTCAATCTTCACTCTTTCTGATCTCCATAGGTATGAAAAACTTAAGGACATATATATATAAAAGTCTACAAAGAGACACCTCTCTAGAGTGAGCTATACCTGTCGCCAGTGGTCCCCTTGTTTTCGTCAGCCATTAAGCACTATAAAACCATTAACCAAACATAAATCAATAGGGATGGAACCATCTGAGTTTGAATAATAAATATTGAATGAACAATAACACAAACAACATAAATTCACCATTTTATTCATTGAAACATACGTTATGTATTGAATAAACTCGAAGCATGCCTTTAATAAATGAAGACCATCTGAAACGTGTTTCAGTTATGCAAACGAAGAGATAGTAATAAAGAATGAAACTTTTCAACTTCTATTCTTCACGAAACATCACGCTAGTGAAAACCAAACACAAAGAAGATCAAAAACAAGAATTTTCTAGAAAAATATGAATTGCATTCAACATTTCCAGAAGCACATGTAATCCTTTACATCTCCAGAAACACATGTGAATAGTTTATACCTCTAGCAACAGTTAACGCAAGCTTAAAGCATCAGTCAGCTAAGAAAGTGAATCCAAAAACACTTTTGGATGAACAAGAATAAAAACATTCCAATAGAATAGCCAAAGAACAACTGAAGGCATTCCTGAACATTTCAAGATAGCAAACTGGGAGCAAACTTATGGACCATTTCCATAACTAGCAAAATTAGATCACGAAAGAAACTATTTCGGACAAGTCCAAAAATTAAAACAACCAAATTGTCAAAACAATTTTAATGAATACATATTCTACTTTTGCATATTTAAATCAAATCAAAATATCACAAGCTTATGAATTACAATTAAATCTGTTAAAGGTGGTTCTGATACCACTGTTGGAAAATTAACGCAAGATCATATCTAAGCGCAGTGGAATGAATTTAATTTTTTTTCCATAGAATCAACTTTAACAAAATTTAATAAAAAACATAAAATAAGAAATTAACAAACTCATACCCATTTTGATATTTGGTTGTGATTTTTCCTTTCGCCTTAAATCTGTCAATCCACGAGACGTTCAATCCTCCGACCTCTAATGATATCCACATATCTTTTCGGAGAAAACTCAAATCTAATTTGAGAGGAAAAATGTAAGAAGTGCTAGCTCCAAAATTTCTAATTTTTCCTTTTATATGAAAAATCATATTTTTCATGTCCTTGGATTTTATCAAAATTATAACTAACGTCAAACTTTAGTCATAATTATGAATTAGTCTTTATAAGATCAAATATCAAATAATGATCTTTAAAGTTTCTAAAACTTCTCAATTAACCAACTTAATTCAAATTTCACTTTCTCCTTTATAGACCTTTTATGTATGACCCATTAAGTTCCTAATATGTTGGCCATGATTATAAATTATAATTCTAATTTATAATTAGAATTAAATAAATTAAGACTCATTTTAATTTATCTTTAATTCCCTAATTAAATATTTTATAATCATAAATCATGATTGACGTCTAACAACATGTCATGACCACCCAAATATTAGGGATGTCAAAGTGGTTTGACTTAACCTTTCTATGCATGGTTATGATGTATAAATTAATTATTTCGTCATCTAATGTTCCAATTGGATATAGAGTATGGAATTCGTGTCTACTTTAAATAATTCAATCATATTCGTTCTTGCTAATTAGTAACTGATTTATAATTGATATTTGGAAACAACCTTTCCAACTTTTAATTTACTCTGGCCAGAGATTCCCAAAATCATTACTAATCAAGAACAACAGAACATTCTTCCTAATTACTTTAGGACAATGAATTCTTTATTGATTTACTCAACTATCTCTATATAGTTCATGCTATATCTAATAACTACCAAATTGAACTACTCCAAGAGTAGAACATAAGTAGCCTCAAAACATAGTAATTCTTACACGAGATAACTTTGGTAATCTCAAGTCTAAGGATCAATCATATAACCATCATAATGAGATAACCGACAGACAGACAAGTAATGTTCCATTAGGAATTCTCATAATCGGGTCAGTTCAGTGAACTTATTATCTAATAAGCACCCACATGTTTGTTTAAATGTCTCCACACTTTAATCTATGAAATCAATTACTTTCTTCATAAAAAAGAAACAAACATATCCTAGTTTAACTATTTCATTAATACCCCGTCTTGATGAAACTATGACTAGGTACATTTTACAAATAATAATGAAATTGCAATTCTAATCTCGTAATTATAATCACATTATAATTTTTAATTGCATAACAATTATTCCATAGATTTTATCTTTATGATTAATAATTAAATAGTTAATAAATACACAAAGATAAAGAATGCCTTTTATTGAATAACAAGTTGTAATACAAATAAATTTACAACCAACATAAATTGGTTGCAAAGGAATACACCAACACTTGTATCTTGAAGGGCCAGTAAAAGTTGAAGTTTTAGTATTGCCAACTGTAGGTGTTATGTTCTTATGATTTGTTATGTATTGTTGGGTGTTGTTATTGGAAGGATAGGAAACTGACGATAAGAGAAAATTATGGCTAATTGATGGCCGACGTGTATCATACACCTTAGAGAAGTTACTCTATAGGCTAGAAGAAGGCGAGTAAGGCTGTGATTACGAAGAAGGTAGGAGAAGGCGCCATGAGTTGACAGTGGGAGTAGGCAGTAAAGTGGTAGCTTCTAGTAGCGATGCAGCTAATGGAAACTGCAGGCCTGGGGGTAGTGTAGGAGATGCCCGTAGTTTGATATGAATTTCCAGACATAGGTAAGTAAAGGGAGAGGGATTAGAAGAAGAAGGAGAGTGTAGAGACAAAAGAGAGCATTTGCTTTAAACTTCTCTTACGGTACATCGTCATTTCAACATCTACAAAAATAATAAAATTCGTACTATGGGTATTTATGTCCTATTACAATAATAATAAAAATAGTACTGTTGTATTACAAACTTGACACGTTCTGTAGTCATGCCTAAATTTTTACAAATGCTACATATCTTGGTGTCTACTTCTGTTATTATTTTATGCCATCATTTTCTTCATTGTCTTCGCACCTTCTTTTCGCTTGAGGCGCTGTTTGCTTGTCTATTATGTTTACTGTTGATTATATACATAACATCGCCTCCTCCTTCATATGTAACATACGTGGCTCTTTCTTGAGTTTCTTCGGGCTCATCCAACCTAAATTCTCATGTATCATTTTATCTTGCCCTTTTAACACCATTTTTAGGCTAAATGCACATATCATTTTATCAATCACTTAATTAGAACAATAAAAACACAATTTACTAACTATAATTCATCAAACAAAATTCAAAAAATAATCAACACACAAGCACGTCATAATCATTTAAGATCTTTCATACCTTGGGGTATATCAGTGAGTGCATGTACTATTTTTATAATATCCCTAAATCATGATTCACGTGTATATGCAAATGTGATGTATGCAAATGAAATGCACATTCTGAATTCTCATATGATGACTTAATCTAACAGTTAAATTTCTAAATATAAAAATGAGCTACTGCATTATGGCTCTTTACAGTAGAAATGGAAAATATTTCCTTTCTAAAAATACTATATCCAAACGTAAAACTTCTATCAGAAAGTCAATCACTTCACTGAAAAGATTGGTTCTCTCGCTATAATTTCACAATTCACTATAAAAAAAGACCACCAGAACATCTTAGCTGATTTCATCTCTTGACCTTAAAAGTTTATTGACCTCATCCATAAATATTCCTCTTATTCTTTCAATGACTGATCTGCCCAACACTACAAAAATAGAGATAAGCACACTCACAACCATTGATGAGGTAGCTTTTCTTACTTAGATAAGCCTTTTCTATTACCTCCACCTCTTCCTCAATCAAGCAAAATTACATTGTTGTTCATCCCTGTTTAACATTCAAGTATCATATCTTATTGTGTTTTTCATTAATGGCCTGCTCTCAAAAAATGCATTATAGTACTTATAAGCACTCTTTACCCTCTATGTATATGCTATCTCTCTTCCTCCCTTACAAGTCTACCAACACTTATATGATAGAGAAAATAAAGGCTTCCTCTTGTGGACTTTCCTTAACGGTATCAACCACTTATAAGATGGAGAAAGCAACTCTCACAGGTTATTGAAAATTTTAAGTTATGGGAAACCATTAGAGAAGCAATCCACCTAATACTTCTTTGGTCTTCCATCTACTCTAAGAATCAGGTTTGCTTTTGGCATACCTTCGTCCAATAGCCAAGATGCGAGGAAAATATCCTTAAGGGCCTTAAGCATTTTCTTAAAGACCTAAACCAATTATCTAAATATGCACCGCCAGTTGTCTTTACATCTGTTATCCAGGAGAATTCGTTACTAAAGAACCCTAATGCCAAACTTTGACATCCTAGATAGCCTAACAGATTTAGGCTTCAACACTGAGGGACCATCTCAGGCTTAGGCTCCTTCTTCCAAAATGTCCAAGATCTAGATGATGATATTCCCATCATCAATGAAGAGAAGTTAACCAATTTTTTGAAAGATTTATGCACAAAGGAAGCGAGCCCCAGTGAAAGACAAAGGATACTCGATGATGATATTGACAGTATGAGTGGAGTTTTCCCATCAAATCTGCAATCATGACAATAACCTATCCGACAAAGATGATGATTAAGATTGTAGGTCCCTCTATTTAAAATTGTTTGTTTAAATGTCTTTTGTGATATCGTTCTTGTCCATTTAGTATATGATGTGACATCATTCTTATCTAAAGTAGTTGATGTGCTAATATTCTTATCCGTTTAAGGTGACATGACTTTGTTTTATCTATAGATGTTTGTCTTTTTATAATCTCCTTTGACTATATAAGCAAAGGATCTCCTTCATTATAAACAAGTTTCTATAAGTTCGAATTCAAGCTAGTATTATCAATAAAAGTCTTGTGTTCCATATGACTTCTTTCTAAACTCTCTCTCTCTCTCTCTTAAAAGCTTGAGTCTTCAATAAGTTTACTTTTGTCACATAGAGATACAAGTATGATGTGCACTTGCCTTTGTATAAAGATCATGTGTAATATCTCGTTTTCCCATACTAAAGGTTAGGACCTAGACCACTGTACATGAGAAATATTGTTGAGAAATTATGAGAGTACATTACATTGGCATACATACGATGAGCATACACAAGAATTTTATTTTTGTATGCATTACAAAGACAATTTATGCACTTAATTGAAATTTTCTAAGGTATGAATGATTTAAAATGATCAAAATGTGAATTATGAGTTATTACATTATGAATTTTGATTTGGTGAATGATAATTATTAATTCAAAAATTAAAAATTGAGAGATTTATGAAATTATGAGTATTTTTGGACTAGAAAAATGTCAAGTGACAAGACAAATTGACTCATGGTAATAAAAACAAGTGACAAATGGTAGTAGAAATAATTAACAAGTGGCATTAGAATTTTATGATAATTGTCATAGAAAATTAGGTGATAAATAGACTAGAAATTGAGAGATAAATGGACTAACTATTAAAAGGCCAACAGAGGACCACAATAAGGCAACATGTGGTAAGTGACAAGTGTCACTACACTTGCCACTCAGCACACTCTTGACAAACGGAGTGGAAATTGAGAGATAAATAGACTAATTGTTAAAAGACCAATAAGGGGCCACAATAAGGTGACATATGGCAAGTGACAAGTGTCACAACACTTGCCACTTACCACACTCACCAACCATGACATTTTTATCTTTGCAAGACCATCTTTATCTTGTATTTCAGTTTTTCTAAATGCTCTCTTCATTTTCTTCTTCTTTTCCCCATTTACGACCCACTCACTCTCACCCTCATCACGTTGAGTTCTTGTTACCTAACACTAGCCTCTTCAAGATCCTTATTATCTTTTCATCTTGTTACAAAGAAAACCTAATCTTTCTTTGTTGAAAGTTGATGATTGTGTAGCAAGGAGAAGCTAGGGTTATGTGATGATTTGAAGAAACTTTGGAGCTAAAACAAGTAAGTATATTAATGATCTTTATGGTTTGTATTAAAAGAAACATTTTCATGATAGTTAGAGATAGATTGAAAGTGATAATTGAGTTGAATATATGCTGAAACGTGGATGAAGAAATGGGTATATTGATATCTTGTTTTTGTGTATATGATGAGTGATAATTTATGAATTGCTATAGGGATGTTTTAGAGATTGAATGATCATGAGAATGGTGATGAATGAGTGTTGAACATTGATGAAGAAATGTGTAGGTTTATGTTCTGTTGTTGTATGATTGATGAACCATAAGTTATAAGTTGTCTTATGAATGGTATTGAGATGAAATTAAGGTGAGAATGAAGAGGAAATGATGTAGACATGATGAACTATGTACATGATGTGTTGGATATAGGATGAAATGGCATAAAGTGAATGGTTAATGAATCAAATGAGTAGATTTTTGTGAGGTTTAATGTAAGATTTTTGTAAGGTTTAATGTAAACAATGTGGTAGTTAGATTACCACGAAATAAAGTTGCATAAAAGAGCATGAATTCTGGAAAAATTGAAGGGTAAATGATGTTTAAAAGTATGTGAATTCGTGGAGAAATGAAGGAAGAAAGGCAGTGCACAATTGTGGCCTAGTTGTTTGGATTCTATCATGATCGTGGGCAAGCATAAAAAGTCAAATGTTGTCTTTTAAGTGATAATTGAAACAACTAATGCTAAGGTACTTCTCATGGTGTATTTAGAATTAAATGAGGCTTGAAATGACCTTAATTTGATGCTTGATTAGTTGATAAATTGTTTGATATGTTAGGTTGTTAATTGATGGTTATAACTTAATAATGGATTGATGTTATCATGTATTCAAATTTGGAAAAATTAGACTCAATTAATGGAATAAATGTGTTCTTAGGAATGCTTATGTGATTCAAAGGAGATGAATAATGTGAATTAAGTAAATCAAATGAGAATTTGGATATTATGTGATCTTATGATACTAGAATAACTGAACGATTGATTGATGAAATTAGAATAATCAAGTATTCTTGAGGTGTAAACCTAAGTGTAAATTAGACATATACAAGTGATAATGTTTAAATGATCTAGACTTATGATTTAGGAACACATACCTGGGAAAGTCATTGAGCATGTATTGTACATGATACATATACATATGTGTATGATTAAGC
>JAOSBN010000009.1:13833586-13857850 GCA_027563595.1 Erythroxylum suave
CTATATATATGTATGTATTGCATGGTTTAGAAGTGCAAATAGAACACCAACATCCAGACATTGTCGGGAAGTCAAGGCAATAGCTATCTAGAGCTTACTGCGAGTAACCTAGATGTTTCTCACTATAGTTGATCGTATCTGCTGAATTTTTTATTATTGAATTGATATTTATATGAATTTGATAATTACAGACATTGATGGTCCAAGGAGTTTGATAATTGAGATCGTATTGGAAGTGCTTTATTGAATGTGAATCTGAAAGAAATAAGTGTACTCAACCACGTTGTTGAATGCCGGACTTAGATCCAATAAAAATATGAAAGTGAATGTGTATACTAAACAAAAATGATTGATTACATATAATGTGAATTGATGCATTTCATTACATTGAAATGCATGATCAGAGAAAGGAAGTTATGACTAGAATAGTCAGTGAAAAAGAGTTTAAAGCTCAGAAAATGTGAATAAAAAGGCACAAGCTCACTAGTAAAATGAGTCCGGTATCTACAGTGGATACGAGATAGTTATCAATGAGCCTGGTATTCACAACAGATATAGGACAGTTAAAAAGATGCTTGATCACAACAAAATATCAATAAAAGTGAGTCACATGTGCATTGCATATACAAATTGCTAAGTATGATCTAAATGTTTGAAATGAACTGTGTTTGAAACGAAGTGTGATGTGATATTTAGTATGTGTGATGTGATTTGATTATAAATTGAATTGTGAATTATCATTGTGGTTTGATATGAGTGAGCACATCGATGATAGTTCACTCAATAAGTTCGTAAAATTTATCAAAAGTGCAATGTTGACTTTTAGGTATGAGAGAGGAGACTTAGCTTTTTAGACGTTCTAGAAGAAGTCTAAAACTGTGTTTTTGGATTCGAGAAATGGCTCAAAGGTCGGTCAGTTGAGACTATGGAGTTTAGTTATAATCTTTTATAATCTTTTATATAGTTCCTCATCTATGTAGAGTGTTGTAAAAAGTAGCAAACTCTAAGATATTTTTGTGATGCTGTATATATGGATTATGTGGCAAGATGCTGCAATGCAAATTGTGTTTTATCAATGGAATGAGGAGTTTAATCTTTAAATATTTGTATTATATATGTACGATATCATATAAGTGAATGCGACTACTCTAACTTGCCGCTTTCATAGGATATGTTCCTGAATGTTCTCTGGATATTTCAGATATATTCTCTATGGTAGTAGGATGTTACATCATATGCATTATAAAGTCTTAGACCTGTGATCCTATCTGAGTTATAAGTTATTTGGGGAAGATTGATCAACTTAGATCTCTAAGGGCATCTCCAACGCACCTCTAAAATGAAGGAGAAATACCATTTTGGAGGAAAAAATCACTCCAATCTACCTCCATTTTGGAGGAATGCTACAGTGTTCCTCCAAATTTGGAGGGGCACTGTAACAACCTCCATTACTATTCACTTTTTTTATTTATGTTTTTTTGTCTTTCTTTTTCCTTTCTTTTTTCATTAATTCAATTTTTAATTTTTCATTCTTTATTTTGTTATTTAAACAATATTTTAGTATTTTCATTATATATTTATTTAAATAATTATAACTTTATAATAATTTTAAGGATTAATTTCATATTTGTAAATTTTTTCATTATATATTTATAACTTTATAATTATTTACTTATGAATAAATATTTTAAACAAAATTTTTAAAAATATCTATTAGAAAACTTCAAATAATTAGTAAACCACGAATATATTTATATTAATAATCGAATAACATAATAATAACATAATATATAAAATAGTGCAATATATCTCATATATTATTTCATTTAGTATTATCAAATAACAAATTATAGTTTAATTGAAATTTTATTATTTATTATTTATTAACATAAAAGTATAACAATAATAATATTGTGAATAAAAATATATACAAAAAAGAAAAGTTGAGTCAATTTTATAAAATAATTTTAATAATCATTAATGAAAGATATAAAAGAATATACCGATAATATTTCTTTTAGTGTAAAAAATAAAATTATGTATTAGAGTAAAAAATATTCTACGTAAGAGAAACAGGTTGAAGATAACCTAAGAGGCAAATAACGAGAGTCGACGTCAATTAAGGAAGAATGGCTTGCATCTCGGTGGATATACCTAGGGTCTTAGCTATAGTCTTATTTGTGTATCTTAGAGCTCTCATAGATGTTTGCTTTAGCATATTGTCGGTAGTTTCCTATAATCCCCATACACTCTAGCTAGGGTTCCCAAGTGGCATCAGAGTTATAAGTTTTCTAGTGCCAGTGGTACAGTTATTCGTGATAAGAGCGAGTAGGGAGAGACTCAAATAAACATGAGTGAAGTTACACTTACACGTGTTGATTGTACAATTATTTTATATTCCACATAAATGAAGATATTTATAACTTAGACACTCCACTGAATAAACATAATCAATAAAATAATGTGTTTTAAATTTTAAATTGAAAATAATTAATCGAATTTAGTTTAAATTTAATCGAGATTGATAAAATTCACACGATCTATTGAACTTTAATATTGATCAACTTTCGAGCCCAAATCTTCTTGGCAGCTTCCACGACCAGAGAAGGACCTTTAAGTTGCCATTTTCGGCCAAGTCTATGCAGCGGCCGGCATGTGTGAAATAATACATCTTTATGATCCAGGCAATTTAGGATTCACGCGAGTGGAGAACTAATTGACTCTCTAGCGCGTGAAGGAATCCGGGCCCTACCACGACATTCTGAACAGATTGAGGAAGCGAAAGGTACGGCTTGGACTCGGTTATGGTTAACGCTTGATAGGCTGTGCGCGGAACCGAGACCGTAACGTGACTACTGCACTCTAAGGCCGTGTTTGGGTAGTGACTTGTTTGCGGTAGCACCAAAAAGCAATTATCTACTTGTTTTGGTAATCTAATAATTTCAAAACAAATTCCTGGACTTACAATACAACGGAAGAATGAATTATACTAAGCACTCGCCAATTAACCAGTTTATGATTATAAATTTCTTAATGATTAAGTCTTGCAAACGATTCATTCACAATCGAAACGTTTGCCCTTTCAGCCAAACGACGTGTTATATATGTATCTCTCTCTCTCTCTCCGTCGCTTTCTTTTTAAAACAGAGATAGGAACTTCGTAACGTCATTTTGAAAGCAGAGCCCTCCATACACAAAACAGTCTTCGCATCTCACAAACTCCTCTCGTCTATTCTCTCTCTGTCGCAAAATATTTATTAAAATCAAATCCGCAAACAACAGTCCCGCTTCTGGGCCTTCAAATCCCATCTCTCAATATTCCTTTCACGCCCAAAGTTGTGTTCTTTTTTGGGTCCTGAGAACCTGATAGTGCAGTTTGCTTTGTTTTTGTTACTTTGTCTATGGTTTATAGCTCGACAATGGCTGAGTTTCCTCCGAATTTGGATGATGGTGAACTTTGGCTTCCTTCTGATATTTTCATCAATGAAGTTCCCTCCAAAATTGGTTCTTTCTCTTGCATGAACGACGAACAACTCGTTCGACATCTTGCTGCCCTTTCTTTCCTACAAAATCACCGCCCTAGACCATCTTCAAATCTTGCGCAGGTTATTTGTTTTTCCCAACCCCTTCTGGCATGTAAAACTCTAGGGACTCTTGCACGGCTTTTTAACTGGTCTTTAGCTTTTGTATTTCTTCTGTCTTCACAGCGAGTTACGCCGGAGCTCGGTGACTTCTCTTTGAACCGTCTGTCACCGCCTGGATGTTTCCGTTGTCATGGCAGTGCCGAACTATGTCAAAGGCGTGTAGGGTACGAGACAGGTTCACTTTTTCCCCGGCCCAACTCGTTTTGGGACTTCCGAGTGCAACCACAGGTGTGTGTGAACCGGGTTCTGATCTCTGTACATGGGCTGTCCTTTCAATACTTTTACTTTTTTGCAGCTTTTAAGTGGCAATGGTGATTTTACAGAAGATCTAAGTGGTGTAGTGTTAATGCGATGACATTTATAGGTTGCTAACTATCTGGAAACAAGTGCTTGGTTGGCCCAGGGACATCATAGTCGCCAACACCTAACCCGAGTTAACCCTTGTCAGGGTCGTGGGTTTGGGTCTGGTAGTGTTGGTTTTGTGAGAGATTCTGGAGGTACTGGTGTGTTCCATCCCCGCATTGTAAAGCCTACAACAACCACTGCAAGTGATGTTAGAAAGAAGCAAGGTGGTTAATTTCTTGCTTTCTTTTCCCGTTTGAGTGGTCTTTTAGTTCAAAAGAATATGACGGTCTTCATTTTGTGTGAGCTCCCTGGAGCTTTTTAACTGTTCGATTGGTCCGGTGCATTATTTTAGTAATGTCATGCGTTCCTTCTCCTGCAATGATTGTTTGTAAGCGGAGTAGATTGAGCTTGGAAATTAGATCCATTGGAAACTTGTGTTTGCTGTAAAACTTGGAAATTAATCTCAGACCGAAGGTTTGTAACACTAAAATTAGGTGGGATATTGCTCCACTCCCCCTTACTGCTCACTTGGAACTAGCTGTTGAAACTTACTTTAGAATTTGATGTTCTTGTACATAAATTAGCACTAAAGCATGCCTCCGGCTCCATGCCATCCTTGTAGTACTCTTTGAGCAACATGCATACTATATAGGTGTGCAGATTGTTATTTGTGGCTTGTCCCTATTAGAATGCTGTAAAAAGGTAAAAGTTAACAAAATCTGCAAAAGTTGGATTGCTTTTTTTGGTAGTTGTCAGTTTACAATGCGGTACACTAAGTTTTGTTCCCAAGAAAATGAAGATGGCTATGCATAGAAAACAGCATAACTATTCATGTTTTCTTTTTAACATAGCTAATTATTGAATCTAAATTATCTGGTTAACATTTGTTACGATTATGTTACTGGCAGGGTTGGGGAACAGGCAAGAGACTCGACCAAGAAATCACATAACGAGGGAGCCTGTTAAAAAGCTGCAGGAGGATTGCTATTACTATCTCCCTCCAGAGATGGGATTGCCCCAGGACTGGACTTATTGAACTTAATCACTAGTCTATTTTGTTGTGAAGTCAGTCGCCTAATATATAAGCAGGGGAATAATAGTTGTAGGAGGATAAGTATAGATATCTACAGAAATAATCCTTCGGCTGTCGTGCGTTGAAACTTTTCAAGAAAGTAGCAGGCTAGGAGAAGTGTCTATCAAAGCATAAACCAAGTTGCCTGGGCCTCGTACAATGGTAAAGCTTTTGTAGAAATGTAAAGAAGTGTGTTCGATGGTGATCTTTTGCTGTTCTACTATTTTATGATTGTTCTTTTAAGGTTAGAAGAAGAATACAGATGCCTCGTCTGTTTTCTGTATCATTTTAGGGTTACATTTAATGCTTGTGGAAGAATGTGCCAGCAGCAAATAGCAAAAACAGCAAAACACTTTTCTCCCCTTTGGTTGGTCTTCTTCAGGAACTTGGATGGCATGGAAGACATTTATGACTATTCCTTTCTTATGTTTTTAGGTATGGGGAACTGTCCTTTGGTTCATGTAACCATCACGTCAAAATCCTTCCATCCAACAATGAGAACTATGTTTTACCTTAAACATTCATTTCGTGAAGTTTATTTATTACCCAAGATTTAGCAGTATATTGCACACGGCATGTTGTTTATCTAAAAGAAACGAAAGATTGTTTCAGGCGACTCAGTTGCAAGAAGAAAAAAGCTTCATTGGCTTGTATGTTGTAATTAAATCAATTTCTACCAAACATCTAAGATTTTATAAAGTTCTTAATATTGGTAATCTCACAACAATCTCAATTAACCACAAACACAAAGGACTTGCCCGATCTGACGGCCTTGAATATGAAGCCCATAATGAAACTTAGTGTACAGGTACCAAAATAATCATAAACATCCAACATAGTTACTTCTTAGTATTTGTCCAACTTCTGTCCTTTAAATAACACATGCACAGCTCAAACCAAACTACATCATCGCCGGGACAAAACACAATCGCTCAAGCAGCCCTATGTAACGCTCTGTCTACAAGTGCTTAAACTTAGCTAATAACGTCCGCTCTTGACGCGATTTTGTTCAACTACCCCACCATTTGTCTTTAATGTTCCTCTCTTTGGTTGCACCACCAAAGAAAAGGTTTTTTGTTCTTTTCCTTCGTTATCTCTCTCCATGTTTCTCTCCTAAGAGAGTATTCGGAGAGGGATAGATCGTATAATCATTAACAATGGCTTCTCAATCGAACCAAGGTAGTCGTCAGCAATCCAGAAAGGAAACAGGTCAAACCTCCGACGACGACCACCCTCCCGTCGCACCAAACCATGACGTCCCCGGAAACTACCCTCCACAAGTAATGGGCTATCCTCCCACAATGGGCTATCCTCAACATGGATACGATTACTCTTACGCACAAGCCCCTCCAGCCTCGTACTACAATCCTCATATGTACCAATCTCAACAGAGAACTTATCAATCTTCAAATTTCGCTCGTGGGATGCTTTTAGGTGTCATTTTCTTGCTTCTGTTCATGTGCACATTCAGCGTCATAATGTGGCTAGTTATACGTCCTGAATTTCCTATCTTATACGTCAAAAACTTCTCTGTTTCCAACTTCAACGCCAAGCCTCCTGTGATTTTCACGGCCAACTGGGACGTGAACCTTACAGTTGAAAACCCGAATACGAAACAGAAGATAGACTTCGATCGCATAGAGAGCTTTGTGTTCGACGGAGAGGACAACCAGCTTGCGTCGTCTTTTACGCAACCCTTTTCCTTGGGGACGAAGGCGAGTCAAGTTGTGGTGGCGAAGTTGTCTGTGAATGGGACAAGTGAGCTGGAAGAAGGAACGTCGGGCGTGGATAAACTGGCGAAGGAGCGGAATTCCGGCAACGTGACATTCAGTTTCGGGATGAAATTTTGGACGACGTTTAAAGCTTCGTGGTGGGCAAGACGAGCGATTCTGAAGGTGTTGTGTGATGATATCGAGGTTTCTTTTGTTGGTGCTTCAGGTAATGGAAATTTGGCCAACAAAGATATTCGCAATTGCTTAGTTTTTGTTTAATTAGGAATATTATTTTCTTCAACGTTAAATGGAAAAAGAAAAGGATGATTCGTTTAATTTTCTTTTTTTTTTTTTGGTTCTTTGAAATTTTAGTTGTGAATAGGATGTTAATCGGTCAAGTTGAGCTAATAGTCGAGCCCATGGTAGCAAGTGGCCACGTAGGTCGGGATGGATCAGCCCTCAACCTATCCTAACCACGAGCCATGAGCCCGCTAGCTATTTGATTTTTAAAAAAAACTTTCAAAATGATATTATTTTGTCATCGATAATGTTAAAGTTTGGCTATTTTTTAGGAGAGATTGAATCAAAAGAAATATAAATTTATTAAGAAGAGGAGAATAAAAAAAATATAAACCAAAATTACCCTTTATTTTATAAATTTATTATCAACAGTGATAGTAGCTTCCTCTTGCCACCCTGGTCGGCCACCCCATGCATGCTGTTATTTACTTGCAACATTAACTCTTATAAAAATAGATAATATGATCTTTTGCGTTTCTGAATTTGTTTTTGGCTATTAGTTACAGAAAATGGGCTGACATTATTTCTTACCCCTCCTATATGTCTTGTCATGTATATTTTTATCACAAAGTATATCTAAATACATAGATACAAACAACTGGAGTCGGTTAGATGTGATTTTGATATTTGAAAAGTTCATTAATTTGTCATGAAATTTGCATAAACATAATTTGCAAGGGCAAACTATGAGTGAGGTTGGTAGATAAAGTAAATATGATTCCTTAAAATTGTGGCTTCCATATAAGTGTGTTACAATGATAGTATTATCTAACATTTTTTGTTTGAGTAGTGCTAATTTGATTTAAGTCGGTTGGTGAATACGATCAATAGATTCTGAGTTTTTTTTTTTTTTGTGAAAGGAGAAACCTGTAATTATTATCTTTTGGATGCATACTGGTACTACTACTATTCTCAATTTGTTCTTCATTTTAACAAAATCGTCAAATAATTTATCGTTTTGTCTATGCATTCTAATAAAATTATGTATGATACAACAAACAATAATAATGTATTTTAATTTTTTTCATATCATATCCTAACATATTTGAAATATAGTAAATATTTATTTTAGAACACTAAAATATCAATAGCATTTCGCTATGAAAAATACCTATAGTTAAACAATCTTTGTGAACTTTGACTTCCTCTTCCTCAACAATCTCACAAAGCTTTGACATAGATATGGTTAAAAATATTCAGGCATGTTGGTGTTGCCAAAGTCAACCAAATAGAAGTCACCTGACATTATAAAAAACATATTATTAACAAAAAGCAATTAAAAATTAATCTTAATTATTATATTTATTTAAAATAATGTAATACCTTATGGAGTTACAAGAAATTACTTCGCTGAATTTGTTACTATTTTATAAACAAACTTGAGAGTCATTTACAATACCTTCCCATCTAGTCATTACATATATAAAATGAGTGTCAAATAAGCAACAACATAATATTCTAAGTTGGACAAGTTCTTTTACCTCTATATGGTATTTGTTCAATATTTAAAACATGTGCATTAATATGTACACCATCTACTATTCTATGAATTAAAAAAAATTATATTATTAAATAATTAATTAAATATAAGATATAATAAAATAGTAATTAAATATATGAATATTCTTATAAATACGAAAGTATTTTGAATTATATTGAATCTCATGAGATGTACTGACAATGGATGGTGGAGTAATGACTCTTTTAGTAAGACGACTAATTGTATATAAGACTTTGTAGAAACATTGACTCTAGTTATCCCATTATATCCTATAGTTATCAAGAAAATTGCAACTTGTGCCTCCACAATTAAATTACTTTTTCACTTTAGGCCTTTTAAACTATTCAACTTATTAGATAAGCTTAAGAAGATTATCTTTCTTATTCTTCAGTTCTTATAAATCTTATAGATTCCATTCAAAAGTTCTTATAGATGCCATTCAAAAGTTCTAATATCTAATCACGAATTGGTAAAGCAAAAGTTCTATGTGGTTTCTTATTTAAATAAAAATATTTTTTCTTTTCCTCAACTAGAGAAATAATAACTATTTTCATTAGTTCATCATTTGAATTCAATTCAAAATATGATGAGTAAAAATATTTGTTCTCTTCCCTAATTAGAGAAATAATAAATATTTTCATTAGTTCATCATTTGAATCCGGTTCAAAATTTGATAAGGAGGTCATATATGTACAATAATAATGTTAAATAATTAATAAGACATTTAAAAATAAATGCTAAAATAATTGTGAAATATTGTGACATTTGATAAAAATTTAAGTTCATTTTAAGCATTTAGTCAAAAGGTTCATATCAAACATTTATAAAAAATATACACTTAAAATGTTCAAATCATGATATAATTCCTAATGTAAAAGTGCTTAAACCAATAAGACTTTAGTATACAATAAAATGAAAATATAACTAAAGAGATATAATCATCTAAAATCTTCATAAAAATCTCCCTGCAAAGTAGAGAATCATGTAAAGTCATAACTACTGTTCTATATTATACACCCTTCAACACCCAAATCATCTAAGAAATTCAAACATTCTATCATTATATTAGTCTCATGATTAACTGATGATGCTTCAAATTTATTATCCATAATGGATAATGTTGTGGCCATTTTTTCTCAAATAAATCTTTTTTTAACTGTTCACTAATTGTAATGAAGATATTTTCTAAAATGCTATAATATATTTTCTTTACCTTCTTGTTCTTGGGAGATTTCTATTTCTTAGACGGCGAACTTACAACTTGATCTTCTTTTTCATTAAATGAACAATATTTATTAACATTAATTATATATTCCTCTCCTATACTATTTGATGGAGATTTAGCTAATACATGCACATACAAATTAGTTTTAGTAGTATCTAAAAAATGACTTAAACATGAAAACTCTTTACATTTTTTAATATGTGAATCATTTTATACACCTCTATTGATGAAAATTGTATATGAGAAAACAATTGTAATATGATATATCAATAAGCAAAGCTATATTTTACCTTGAATAGATTTTTTAACATTTATCTTTAATATTAACTTTACCAGTGAAGAAATTGACATTGATTCTTGTTTCTTTGAGCAAGTTCTTGAAATTCTTCAATTTATCCCTTAATAAATTATACTTGTTCCTTTTTTTTTTGTATACAAAGGGAGTAACACATTAAAACAATATTAAATCAGGCCGCGGTGATACAAATGGCCTTGTTTATCCAATTGGATAAGTATACTCGTTTCTGGAGGAGGCTCCTGTAGAACATGGATGCCAGGCCGTACTCTAACAGCATAGGAAGCCAGACTATCTACACTTTGGTTCCCCTCCCAGTAGATGTGCTGGAACGTCGTCTCCCACTCTCGGCTCAACAATGCTTTGATGTCCTGCACCATAACACAATTAACTGTTAGCATACGTTCGGGAGAAGACAGGATATTGAGAACTTCTACCGAATCCACTTCTATAATGATATGTCGATAACCCAATTCCCAGGCCAAGGTAAGCCCCGCCAAAACACCCCTCAATTCGGCTTGCAGGGGCGAACAGTTTTCAAACTTATACAGAAACCCTCCCCTCCATTGGCCAGTACTGTCCCGGAGCAGCCCCCAGCCATGGCCTCGGTTCCACCCTGGGGGGTTGCTCCATCAGTATTCACCTTGATCCAATCCGCCGGTGGGTGATGCCATCCGACAGGCTGCCTGATAGGTATGCCCGTTCTAGGCACTACGCGATTAGTAACCCATTGCGCTTGGTGTACCCAGCAGGCAAAGTTGAGCACAGTCGATGTCCATCCACTGGCCATTCAAACCTCGCTCCAAAAATGCACTTGTTCCGCCATTACCAAAGATACCAGCACGTGATGCCAAATTTGTACGTCCACTCACCGGCTTGCTGTAACAGATTTGTTTTTAACCACTCCGCTTCAGTGGGCTGGAAGAGCGCAATCTGCTGGCCCGGTGGGACTAGTTGCCGCCAGGAAGCTTGTACTCAACTATAATCGCGGAACACATGAAGAGTTGTTTCTGGTTGACCACACGCTGGGCGACGATTGTTCGCGGTGAATTGACGCCGAACCCGCTGAACGTTCGTCAAAAGTTTACCATTAGCTAATAATCATAGGAAAGCTCGGATTCGCTGTGGTCCTAGCCGTGCCCAGATTACTCGCCAAATATTCACCGAAGGCCCCGGCTGGAAATCCGTGATTAGCTCATATGCCGAGGCTACGGTAAACTGCCTTGTATTGCCTGCTCCCCACCGAAGATGGTCCTCCCCCCTGATATTCGGAGGAATCCGAATAGCGTCCAGGCACTCACACACATGCGGAGGAAGATAAGGAGTAATCAACTCCCAATTCCAGGTACCGTCCGCTTTAACACAATCGATAACTCGGGCCAATAGCAATGTGGCTGGAAATGGAGAGATGGTCTCCTGCACGAGGGGACCCAAATTTTCCGCCCATTGGTCCAGCCAGAAACTTATTCGACTCCTATCCCCCAATTTCCATCGTGCCCCTGGCGCACATACTCCCAAGTAGTGGACAGCCCCCGCCAGAGAGCCGATCCACCTCGATTTGGCAAAGTAGCAGGGATATGGTGAAAAGGCATCCGATATTTGGCGTGCAGGCATTGAACCCATAGCGCTGAGGGATTGGTAAGTAGCGCCCATCCCAATCTGGTGAGAAGGGCATCGTTGGTGGCTCTAATTCGTTTAAGCCCTAGGCCTCCTTCGTGTTTCGGGCGGCAGACTGTTTCCCAGTTAACTAGATGAGGTTTCCGGTGCTCGTCGTGGGATCCCCAGATAAAATTCCGCTCGAGTTTCTCGATTTGATTGCACACGTCTCTAGGAAGCCTCACTGTTTGCATTGTATAAATGGGTAATGAGGCAATCACCGCTTGGGTTAACATGACCCGGCCTACCAGAGATAACTCCTTGGCCTTCCATCCCGCTAACTTGTGCCGGACTTTATCGATTAGGTATTGATAAGTGTTCCTCGTGATGCGTTCATGGATTAGCGGGACACCCAAATACTTTCCCAGATTTGCAGTACGCTGAATGTGGAGTTCATTGCTAATCTGGCGAGCTTCAGTTGGCCCCACATTCTTCGAAAAGAAGATACGAGTCTTGTTCAAGTTCACTTTTTGACCGGAAGCTCCACAGAAGGTTGTTAAAACCGTCGAGAGCTCTTTGGCTTGTCTAACATTGGCTTCCCCAAACAGGACTAAATCGTCCGCGAAAAAGAGATGCGAGATGGCCGGCCTTTGGTTGCGCCAGCGGAACAGTTTCCACCTTCCTTGACCTACCGCATGGTCAATAAGATGGCCTAACCATTCGATACAGAGGACAAAGATATAGGGCGATAGCGAGTCCCCCTGTCGAATTCCTCTGGTGTGTTCAAAGGGGTCAGACAATTGTCCATTCCAAGCCACTCTCATCGACACCGTCGTGATACACTGCATAATGATATTGCGTAAAAACGGTGGGATGTTCACCGCTAGCAGAGTATCGTGTATGAAATCCCATTTAAGCCTGTCATAGGCCTTTTCTAAATCCACTTTCAGTGCAAAGAAGCCCTACTTTCCTTTTTTCCAGCGCATGGTATGAACTATCTCCTGGGCGATTATAATATTATCGATGATTTGCCGGCCCGGGATAAAACTGCATTGGGTAGGTGCCACTACCTGTGCCAGATATGGCTTCAATCTGTTTGCGATGACCTTGGAAATCGTCTTGTACAGGACGGTGCAGAGACTAATTGGGCGAAATTGAGAAATATATGTTGGGGACGGACTTTTCAGGAGGAGGACTAAAATGGTTTGGTTCACCTTCCTGTCCCAGTCTGCCATCGTAAAAAGTTGCTGGATAAACGAGACCACTTTCAGACCAACGGTATCCCACTGGGATTGGAAAAAGAGCGCCGTAAAACCATTAATTCCCGACGCTTTATTGGGGTTCATCCCCATAATTGCTAACTTGATTTCAGGCGCCTGGATCGAAGATGCTAAGTCTGTGACAGCATCCAGGAGGAGGCTCGGGAAATCCCGCAGAGTAGGAGTTTCGGGATTGACCTCCTCATCTATAGAATATAGCTGCGCAAAGTAATTGCGAGCCAGACTACGCAACTGGTCCTGATCCGTAATTTCCTTATCCGTGTGATATAGTAAACGGGCAATAGTCAAAGAATTCCGTTTAGTTCTCGTCATTGTGTGGTAATACCGCGTATTCCTATCCCCATGGGATATCCAGTCACACCTTGCCTGTTGATGCTAGTAGAGTTCCTCTTCACAAAGCACCTGAACCAACTCTTTGCTTAGAATATCCTCCAGATCTAGTAAATACGACGAGTGAGCGCTGTTCAAGTGTTGTCGAATACCCTCTAATCTAGCCATTAACCATCGCTTCTTTTGAAAAATATTACCAAATACAATTTGATTCCAGCTCTGTAAATGGTTCAAAAAACGGGGAAGAAATTAAACTAAGGAGCCGGGTTGGGGATGCCAATAATCTGCTACAAGTTGCGAGAATTCGGTGTGAGCCAGCCAAGCTAATTGGAACCGGAAAGGGGTGGTCCCCCGGGGTCTCCCAGTGGTCCCACCAAAAGTCACCATAAGAGGCCAATGGTCAGATCCCAAAAACGGGAGGTGTTGATTTACGGTACTGGGAAATACTTCCAGCCACTCTGTCGACCCCAAGACTCTGTCTAAACGAGCTTGAATGGTAACCCTTTTTCAGGTAAATCTGGACCCCGTGAAGCCCAGATCGTGAAGCCCACTCTCATGAAACCAGGTGCTAAAAGCTTTGTGGACCATTGAAGTGTGCGGAGATCTGCCCCTTTTATCGTCCATGGTCAATTTTGTGTTAAAATCCCCCCCCCTCAATTAACCAGGGCCGCTTCACGGTGTGGCCTAGCTCTCGCAGTATATGCCAAAGGTACTTTTGGGATTGCTGCTGGGGGCTGGTGTATACAGTTGAAAACTCAAAGGAGTAATTCTCGTACTGTATGAGCGTATGAATAATTTGTTTATGAGCCAGCAGTACTCTGATATTAAACACCTTGGTCCACAGCAACCATATACCCCCTTTAAATCCTTCTGCTTCTACCCGGAACAAAAAATCGAATCCCAGGAGTTTAATAACAGCGTTCGCTCGTATCTCACTTATCCTAATCTCAACTAAAACTAGAAGCCCAACATGATAATGTTGAATGTAATTCCGAAGGATCGTTAGGAATCGGGTAGTGCCCGCGCCCTAGCAATTCCAAATTAGTACCGACATAACGAAGGACGATAATTTTAATGCCCCTCACCCAGGGGGTGTCCAGAACCATATCTGTTTGACCGCTCTCCCCGCCTTCTGGTGATTGTGGCACCAGGTTCTCAGTCGGTTCCGGGTCATTCGGACAATCACACATGTGCGAGTCCCCGGTACCCACATCCGGGGGTTCTGATGGGGTATGGGATCCACTCCTCCTTGTCGAGTGTCGGGTGGCCCAATCCCCTCAACATCTAGCAGAGGTTGCACCGGATGTTTCGGACCCTTGGCTCGAACTAACTCGGAGCCGTCACATAGGATGTCTTGATGCGTATTGAAGTTGACTACTTGGTGTTGGACTTCGACTGAGGGTTGATGTTGCCGAATGTCTCTGGGGCTCGCCATCTGCAGTCGTGGCTGGGCTCGACTGGTCTGTCCTGAGGCCTTTGGGGCCATAGCCTGGCCCTTCTTCTTCTGGTTCGGCCCATTAGGTGCTCTTGGGCGGCTTAGGCTTGTAGGATTGGTTGGCAGCCCAACAGGATGGCTCGGTCCAGCCTGAAATGCAAACGCTGCTCCTTGAAATGACGTCGCATGTTGCGGAGCTTTAAACGCTGGGCATGGGCGAGGGGCCTTCTCTGCGTTAGTTACGTCTGCTGCTTCAACAGGAAAGAGAACTACAAATCGCGAGCCGTTCTGTCGCGTACGGGTGTTGCTCTGGATTGCAACTGGTGCAGGTAGCCGTTGGGAGGGGACGCGTCTGGGGGACCGTTGGACCTGGATCCACGGTCCCAACCCGTTAGCGTTCCCATCTGGTTGGTGGGGGGCGGCGGCAAGTCGCTAACCCAGATTCTGGGTTTGCTGAGCAACACCCGCCGCCGGAGGTACTCCGTCGTTACCTGAAGAAGGATCCGTCAGGGGGCGAGGGTTGGGCTGGTTGGATTGCTTCTCCAGACACCGCCCAATATCGTGTCCCACTTTACCGCAAGAGAAGCAGATGGTGGTCAATCCCTCATGTGTGACTTGGATGGTCTCGCTCGACAGTCAAACACAAAGATAAGCTGAGATTGATTTCAATTGCGATTCGCGCGTACTTACCTCGTTGTGCTAATTGGGTAGCGGTGTCAAGTTTAATGGTCTGACCTACTAGGTTGCCTAACGCGAGGAGTATGTCAGGATGAAATCTGGTAATGGGAATTCCATGGAACCGCACCCAGATCACCGCCCTGTTGATCTGGTCATGGGCCGGCCGGAAATCAGGTGTCCACCGCTGGATGGACAGGGCATGGCCAAAGATTAGCCATGGGCCATTGGTTAAAGCGTTTATGAAGTCTGCTTGTTCTTATAAAAATGCATGAAATTAATTGAATTGAGTTTTTGATGATTAGAATTGAGAATATCTTGATGTATTGAGTATAAATGAGGGTGTATGGGTTAGAAATTGGTATACTTGAATTGTGAATTGGATTGTTATGGATTTTGCAATGTAAATGTGAAGTCAATTATGCATAGCCATGTAGTTTGGAGGCCCAAATTAAGTTATAGTTACTAGTGGATATAGAAGTGTATTTTTATTACAGGAATGACCTTTCTTTCGAAAGGGGGATGGTCGTTTTACAATGGAAACTCTACTGAATTTTCAATAGGTTCCTCGTAAAACATGATATTGCCATTTTTAAATAAAAAAGAGCTTTTTAGTGCTGAGTCATGGTCTTATTCGTGAGGTATCTAAAATTGGTTTAGGTTTTGAATCCTAATAGTCATTCCTACTTTTCTTTCTATAGATCAATCAAGAGCAAAACCTTCTACTTCGAGACAATAGGTTTGGTACAAAAGAGTGCATTCTACTTGTGAGTTAATATTTATGGTTATGAATATGCATTAGAATACATTAATATGCATTAGAATTCATTCTCATAGTCATCATGAAAATAATCATCATTATCATATACACACGTTTATACATATTTTTGTTATGAAATATTATGCTTATCTTGATATATAATGATGTGAAGGACTATTGTGGTATGAGTTACCTAGTAGGCATGATCAGACTGTGCACACAGTGAGTCAATTTGTCGAGTACATATTTGGCTTTAGTAGTGGATCCATTGATTGAGATACAACAAGGTTGAAGCGATTTCGTCGAGCTTGCTCTCAAATGCCAACTAATATATGGTACATGATATGGTAGCATGATTGTGGCAGTTTAGTGGAACTTACTCTCATATGACAGTAATGTCATAGTGAAACTGTGGCGGTTCAGTTGAGTGTAGCTATCGAATGGTAGTCCACTACATTTAGATTAAATGACCCATATGGAACAATAGAGCCCTATGGCTATAGTCTATAGGTAAAGGGTAAGTCATAGGGTCATTTGTCAGTCCTCCAATATTATTTGTGATTTGTGATTTGTGATTGTAATGATTATATGACATGACATTGACATGAGAAATGCATGCATATTTATGAATAAAATCATTATGTTATGAAATTTGCATCTATAGATGTAATACATTATAAATATATACATATATATATGTATCATTTGAAATCCTTAAGAGTGCTTAACATAACCATATTATTAATTCACTCAACAAGGTCTGACTCTCCTCAACCACTTTTCAAGATCTTCTTTTCAAATCTTTTATAACAGGGTACTTTGCCTGTCTTCTTCTTCTTCAGTGATTCAATGTATCTTTATTGGCGAACTATGGCTTTAGAGCTGCAGTATTCTTGTATACGTTGGATTTCACTTGAATTAACCATCTCAACATTGTAGCATGAATGAATTGGGAAAGCCAACAGAAAAAATTCGACTTTTACTTCTAAGGTTGAATATTGCCAAAACTGTTTGATTTTAATAAGTGTGAGTTTGATCATTTTGAAATCTTATTTATATTATGGATATTGGGGTTTGATGGCATTTTAGCCTTGCTAAGGGTCTATTAAACTTTAAGTTTACTGCTCCTTTAATGTTAGTCACAGTCCACGGTTGAGACCATGACAGTTTTCTAATTCTTATTTATTACATTAATAAGGTATTTTAAAAGAAAAATTAAACTTTTAAAAAGAGAAAATGGGCTTTGAAAAGAAAACTCGGAATTTTTAAAAGTCTATTATTTAGTCACATTGCTTTATTTAAGACATTTATTATATTCTCTCTCTACTCGGATCCTTTTCGAGCTATGTATTCGTATAAAACAATATATGGAAAAAAGATATTCATATAATTTTCCATATCTATTTTAGGGCTTAAGCTCAACTATTAGGCATATCACACTAAAGATTCAGTTCTAATTTATTTTAGAAGTCATTAGTTGTTGATGGCTACATTTCAAATTAAACCTTGCTCTTGAATACTTGTGAAATACCGTCAACAAGGATTGATCTTATAGAGAGTACCTAACTTATATTTATACTTTATAAATAAAAAATGGGTTTTGATTATCGTGAAAATAATACAAAAAATTGACTAAGAGAAATTCAAATTAAAATATAAGAAAGCAATCGAAGAAAATCATTGGTCTAAATCCACATCCTTATTGGAATTATATACCAATCATTTGTACAGTTATAATTAATTTCTACAATGAATATTCACTGTTGAAATTAATTCTTATCTCTTTTTAATTGTATTTATTAAAGAGTTTTACAATTTATTAACCATAATTATTGAACAACCCTTAGACAAGTACATAAGATTTAATTAAGGAATATCTTTAATAACTAAAAAGAACGATGAAATAATATAACACAAGTACATGTGATTATATTTAATACAGTTATGTATTCTTCCAAAGATTTAATAATTTTGACACATCAATCTATTACACTCTAGTCCCTTCATAGATAAGAGGATTAAACAATTACAACTTTAATATCTTGTCTAAAAATATATTGTAACATGTAATAGACTAACATACATTCTAGCAATTAAGTGATACATTCATGAAAGATAAACGCAGAAGAACATTTAAAACTAAAAATATAAATGAAACAATAAAAAAGTAGATATCATGGTTTTAGTTCATCCTTAAGTATTGGTTTTCTTGAACTAAGTGTAGAAGTTTAACCATGGAGAGCAATGAACAATAAAAGAGATAAGAAAAGACTAGCTCCAAAATAAGGTTTTTGGACTTTTTAAGTAGGGGCATATTTGTTTTCTAAATTAAATAAGACCTAGGACATGATCATATCTCGCCTCGTGTTCCTTACCATTTCTTTATAAATGTTTCCATATCGTACTCAAGCTTTAATATGCTCATGTTTATTCAAGCATGGTTTTGACATTGATGTAGTCAATATCTCTCAAGACTCAAAATATGAAAATTTTAAATATCTTAATTAACTATCGAATTAGAAAATTATAACCCCAATTTATTTATTTTGTCTTAACAACTCCATTTGCATCCTAAATCAAAATATTAGCATATTAACTATATTTAGGAATAAAATATGTTTAAAGGACTAAAGATTAAGAAAGGAAAACATGTCATTTTGTATTCTTATCCAATTCTCCCACACTTAGTTTTGTGGTCATTAGGCAAACACTCACTCGAGTGTACAACAATCAAAAAACCTCCAATTCATTCCTTATAACATCAAAAGCACACAAACTACATTATATAAATTCAATTAATAAGTAAGTAAAAGCAAGATCACATAGTTAAGGTTCACAAGGAAACCTGTGCTATAATTACATTTAAAAAGGAGTGAAAATTTATGGTAAATGTTCACTCATATTTCACTCTAGTCACTAAATGTTTCAAGGTAAAGTGTTTTGTAGGTTATTCTTATGCTTGTGCTTTCTAAGTCCAATTTTGACATTAATTTAATCAATATCTCTAGTAATTCAAAACATGAAAGATTTATAGCTCTTTCTAAGCTTTCCATATTAACTTAAATCTTCTAAATTGAAGATCATATGAGAAAGTTATGCTAGGTTTTTTAAAAAGCAATATAGAGTTGTCAAATTATTTTTATGCTAGTTTTTTTAAGAAGCAATATAGAGATGTCAAATTATTTTTATTTTACTCTTAACATCTCTATTTGTATCCTAAAAAATATAAGTATAATAAGTATTCTTAGACATAAAATAGGTGTAAAGGACTAAATACTAACAAAGGAAAATATGGCGTTTTACATTCTTATTAAGCACTAGCTGGGATTAGTCTTATTGAAGCTAAAATCTTATGTCTTTTTTTTCTAGGAATATATTCTAAGAAAAATATGTTTGTTAAAGATAAGTGAAATAAACTAATAAAATTTAAAAATATAAATTTAGGCCTCAAGTCCAAAAGTTGATCTCTTCATTCTCTTTCTCTGGATGTTTGACTAGGCCTAAACCAAAATAACATTAGTGCTTTAAATATTACTTTTGTTATTATTGCCTCCAGTGATTTTATTATTCCCTTCCACCTAAAAGCCCAATTAAGGGTCAACTTAACTAGGTTTATTGAAAAAAGAAATTTAAACCAAACTGTAAGGCCCATTTCATTAGGCAATTTAGACAAGTCTTTTAAGCTTTTATGACTATGAATATTTTATAATAAAATCTTACAAGTTGCATCATTTAGAATTACACCCTACTTAAGCATTGTATTCGGTAAAATTTAAGTATTTGCCATTTGACTTTTCTTGTATAGTCCATTCATTAACATAATGTGTACTACAACACTAACTGCATGCCCAATATTATCCATTAATTAACAAGGCAATAATGAAATAATTAGGAGCAACTTTTACACTAGCTCGGTATAAGATAAGATATAACTATCATCCCTCAGTTCAATATGTTTGGCACTAGCTTCACATGCCTCAGCATTATCGCATATTCTCATTTATATATCATATGTTATTAGCATGGTCATACCTCTTGATCTTTAGTATAACATCATTATATTTGTTGTATAAGCCACAAAATTTCTTCTTTTACATGAGCTACATGCCTCATATTTTACCTATATTGAGTCATAGTGTCATTTTTAAAGATTATCATGATTTCGTATAATGAGACAAGAGCCTTTTGCTCTTTTAATAAATATTAGACTTTCATACTTCCAATTTCTAAATTTTCACCTCTAGTGAATTCTATGACAAAATTTTAGAAGT
This sequence comes from Erythroxylum suave, assembly GCA_027563595.1. Lineage (NCBI taxonomy): Eukaryota > Viridiplantae > Streptophyta > Magnoliopsida > Malpighiales > Erythroxylaceae > Erythroxylum > Erythroxylum suave. The sequence continues at coordinate 13,854,028 of JAOSBN010000009.1, forward strand.
GGTAGTCATTTTACTCAAACATATATGTCCATAAGGACTTATTTAATATTCAATTATTATCGATTTCAGTGAATTTGATGCAATCTTCTAAATAGAAACTTTAATTGCTTTTACAATTATCTATGGAATAAAAATCAAAACCTTACTAAATTTCCAGTCATCATCCATATAATATTTTGTCACCAATTAATCATCTAATTTAGGTATATTTATTTATGAATATCTCAACTATGATTTGCATAACACATACATATTAAAACAATAAAATTGAAAGACCAATTTGTTTCAATAAACACATAATATTAAAAATTTAACAATTGCTACAAATAACTAATGCTACATAAGTATCAGTAAGCATCGAATAAAGAAGTGACTAACAATTTTGGACTAAAATTATAAAGTTTGATGAATCTTACGAGTATGAAATTCCACGAAATGTGCGAGGAATTGAGTCAATTAGTTATTTAGATGAATCATTGAAATTTTATTTGTCATTAGCTTTATAATATCATTTGATAGGCCAATCAGATTAAGACCTTTGTATACTTCTCTTCTCTTATTCTCTTCCAAAAAAGTTTGCACCACCCATCTATATATTTGAATATGACCTAGTAGAGTATTCCGTACTCTAGCTAACAAATCTCTTTGCTAGAGTATGAGCGTTTTGCAAAGCGCTTCATTTTTGCTTATGGAAGTGGAGAATCCCTAATAACCAACAAAGATTAGACCTTAACATTAGATCTAGGTCATGTGCTATTTGATATTGATGTAATTACGTTTCTTAAAATTTACAAGATTTTGTTGTGTCTGAGCTTGAATTAAAATCAAGGTTCTCATTACAGCCATTTTCCCAAAACAAATTCTAAGAAAAATAATATTCAACACTTTTTAATCATAAGTTGAAATACTTCCCATAATATGAACATATCATTAAATCCAAAGCGTTTTAAAGAGTATGAAAAAATGATTTTTGAATCACTAAACCATTTCTATTATTAAACTTATGAACATAGTAATTTAGATTTAATTAGAAACTCATTTTTAATTAAGATTGAACTCATCAACTTTAAATTTATTATTCAATCATATTTTCATTATATATAAAAATTAATTCTAAATAAATAAATATATCATTTTAATCTATAAACCTTAATTTGTATTCTTATTTGTCAAAATATTTTAGCCCATACTAAAATGCATTAAAGTCCAAGTGTTAACCCATTTAACTACATTTTATAGCCCAGCACAACATTCAAATTTTTGGCCCAGATATTATTCCTGTTGGCCCTTTAATGTCGCTTCTTCTGGCCCATTTTATCAAGTTGTGTGTAAAACCCTGCATACACATTTTGACTTTGGTCTATGGTCGTTGTCGCCTTCAACCTTTTCAGCCGATGGAAGCCATCATAAGCGGCAGGACATTCGGGGTTGGAGAGGCTTGCTTGATGGTCCAACAAAACATATTGTGATTTGTTATTCTGACTGACGTCTAAAAAACACTTTTTTTTTTAACGTACAAAGGCAAAAAAGGGAAAAAAAAAGAAAAAACTCTAAACCAAACCAAAATCAACTACTGCCAATACATAATTCCTACCCTATCGTTAAGTAAGATGGAAATTAAGTTTGTTGGAGGTTCTGTAAAAATTTGCGATTCTGTACATATTCGCATTGTTAAGGTAGCCAGAAGATCAACGCTTTGATCTAAAAAAACATATTATTACAAGTATAACTCCTTAAAAAATGGAAGGTAATTCCCAAAACCTGACATCAACCTAGACCTTTGTAAATCTAATGGTTCCAAAACAATGAATTACCCGACACTTCCTAACCCCACCATTACCTGCATTCAGAAGATAGATTGACAATGCTCAGTTCTGAACCCTTGAATTTATTTTGGGTACGAAGTACGAACCCTGTCGTCCTTTATTATTGAATCTACCACAGGAGAATTGGTTTAGACTTTACGATTCTCACACAACTAACGGTAGTTCAAATTCACAACTTACTGCCATCGATATCAGTAACATTATGTTTGTTAATCATATTACCTTCCTAGTGAAAGCTTGTAAAGATCCCAAAATACTCTACAAAAAGAGCCAATCGAACACCAAAATGTGAAAAAGCGGCAACAAGTTGCAATCTAACGGTTGATACTGCACCGAATAGAGTCCTCCTGATCCGTTGTTTTCAATCTCCCCGCGCTAATATTAAATGGCACGTCCTTTAAAAAAGAAAACTAACGGGTGCGTGGGAGTCAAATACGCGCTCGAACGTGCCTTAGAGTAATCAGCTGTCACTTTCCAAGCCTAACTGAGTCTCATGAATCTCACGCGTCGATATGATTGGCTGTTACATCTTGGCCCACTTGATGTCCAACCCAGCGTCTATGACGTGGCATTCCTCTATTGGCTGTCTTCGCGTTAATATTATACCGAGTCCGTCCCCGTCTAATCATCGTCATTCATTTCGTGACAATTAAGAAGTTGATCTATGAATTTTGTTCACATTATTTTCAAGAAACGCCCATGATTGTCCCAAAGTTTTACAATATTGCCACCTACTACTCATCCATTTTGTTCTTCTATCTCCGGTCTAGACTAGAGTGAACCTACTCGTCCAATTACTTATTTAGGTTCCAAAATCAGCCGGTTAAAGAATAAAGAAACAACCTCGAAAAGGAAAATAATTAGTTGTCCTATGCTTGGCTTGACGAATTCACGAGCCTATTGTTGATTCTCCTGATCATAATTTATATCCTATAATTTATATGTTTTTCTGCTTCTGATTTATTTATTTGTTATAATTTTTTTAAAAAAATGTATTACTAGCTACCTTAAATGATCTGAATCTAAAACTGCTTGGTGTGACCATTGGCATATTTTTTCAAAGCAAAGTATAAAAGAAGGTTTAGCCGAACATAATGTAAAGTGAGCTTTTCTACCATTTTTGTATTTGATTGGAAGACGAAGAAATGACTAGGTAGTTCTAAGATTGACTATATTATGTTGAACATAATTTTTAGTAGGTTTATATTAATACACAAAATTTTAAGTGAATTGTAATAAATATACATGTATAACAATAATAAATATTAAAATATACTAACGCAATCTTTATTCAATCAACTATTACTGTAATTAGCCTTTAGTTTCTCCTAAAATCATGCACATTAATTTTGTGTTTTCTAGTTGATTTGTTTCTTTAGTTAGAGTTAAATAGAGTACATAAATAGGTGGATGTACATCACATTAGAGACACAAAGAAATATAGAGAAGTTGACTGACACTTTGACTGCCCAGTTCAGTTCACACTTATCGATTAGTTCAATTCACACCCATTGATTCGGTTCAATTTAAAAAGAAGTTGATTGACACTTTGATTGCTTAGTTCAATACATTTTAATTAGAGTTCTTTATAAAACAGACTAGTTCTTAAGGCTTTTCGATGTTTTGAATCCAATTATGAGGTTAGAATAACCAAATTCCATCTCTATAAGCAAGTTTTCTCCTATTTTATTGTCTTCTTTCATTATAAATGCCTTTAAACTTCCCCAATACAATCTATTGCTCCAACTATGATCTTTAGGCCGAGGAAATGTGTAGTTTTCTTAAGGAGAGATTCCTTTGACTCATTATTATTGGAGAAGTACCTGAATCTACTCATAAAAATGATGAAGAAATTGACGTATTCACCAAACAATTAGGTTATATTTGATTGAGGGGTTAAAGATGGAATGGAATGGAGCGTAACATACTTCCATCGTTTGGAAGGAAGTTTTATAATGGAATGGGATGGAAGCGGAGGGTTTCATGTTACGTTCCAT
>JAOSBN010000009.1:13857950-13890911 GCA_027563595.1 Erythroxylum suave
ACATTTTTCAGCTTTTAACTTCCAACATTTTCTCATATAATAGTTCTAATTTCCAAGAAAAGTTTTGGGGTCCAACAGCTTGTGCTTAATGTTGGTCCCGGGTTTCGATTCCTTATTTCGTGGCGTCAAGGCCCTAAAATTTAAGTATTCTTAGAATAAAATTTATTATATACATATATCTATATCAAAAATACAAGGGTTAAAAATTATTAGTAGGAGTAGAACCACAAAACAGGAAAAATAAATAAATATAGTATAAAATAAATTATACATGAAAATAATTTGCATTAGGCATTAAATAATTATATAAATAAATAAAAATTATAGAAGGAGTAAAAACAATTATCCAACAATTTAAATAAAATGACATAGAATAAAATAGACATGAAAATGAATTGAATTAGGCATTAAAAGAAGAATTAGCAATTGAATTAACAAAAATTTTAGAAAAGCAAAAGTCATGGGCATGACAATTTCTCACGCCTGTGAGAGATATAAGCAAAAGTGACGGTGTGTCAGAAAATTTTCTCACAGTGATGACTGGTACTGAAAAGAAGGGGAGTCGTGATCGTATTTGTGCACGATTGCGACAAATGGTGAACAGTAGCGGAAATTCGAGGTTTGTCGCGATCATGCTTAAGTACGATCACGACTTTCTTGAAAATTTGGGATTGTCACGATCGTGCTTGTGCACGATCTCAACATCCCTGTCTTGCATGCCCAATTAAAAACTTCATAACTTTCATTCCAGAAGTCCAAAACTTTCAAACTTTATATCATTGGAAAGCTAAGGGAAGAGCTAAAACTTTCATAAAGACAATTTAGCTTAATTCTGCCTAGATCAATACAGTTTATTCCTTAAAGTTCCAGATCATATTTTTAATCTTTCCATTCTCTTATTTTCTCTCATCTATCAATATACTTTCCTTACAAAATATAAGACCCAAATCTAACAAACATGAGCCATGAATACAAAACTCCCTTTAAAACATTTTACTTCAGAAAAATCTATTAAAAATTCCTTATCAACTATCAATTTTGTTCCCAATAGAAAAATATAGAAAATTCGACAAAATAAAAATTAGACATGAACAAAAGGAATTCTTCAACTCTTGTTGTCATTCATTTTTCAGTTAAAACATAGTAGGTACATTACTCCAATTACAAACAAAATCCACATCAGTAATATAATTACAAACTTGCAAGGTTCACTGATTTGATATTTCTTACACTTGAGGATTAGAAAATTTATGAGGTGAGTTGTGAAGCTCAGTGGCTAATATGTTTATAGCCAATGATAACAGACCACACTCATATCAAGCACACACACACATACAGATCCACACATACACAGGTATATATATATGTAATGTTATTTTAACCTCAACATATCACAACATATACATTCAAAATTTGAGAGCTCTACATAAACATGAATACTTCATCCCACAATCAGATCATAAAAGCAAGTCATAATCAAATCATAAAACTCAACTATGTTGTATACTCAAAAATTCAAGATGCAATGCACAAACTTAATGGCTCGAGAGAATCCCATAAAATGAAATGGCGAAACTGAAGTTTACACTATGAATGAAATGAGTCCATCTTTTGGAGCTCATATGCCACAAGCGGGCAACAGAGAGAAGGCTTTAAGTCGATGTGCACATGACGAACGAAATGGTATCTCTCTTGCCCACATAAGTAGATTTTCTGATGATACATATTTAATAGCATATTCATGTTTTCATGTTTTTTAATTTTTCTATTTTTTTATCAGTACAATAGCAGAAATTCTAACAAAGCAACATAATATAAATTCACAAAACATTTTTTCCACATTCACAATGAGTAAAGTAAGCATTTAATTACACATACAACAAATAACTTCGGTTTATCACCACAAAAACTATAAACATACTACCCACCTATTTTCTTATACATCCAAGCCTAAGCTTATCCTTCTTCTTGTTCCTTTCAAAAAGCATGTTTTAATTTGATCATTATGCACAAATATAACTTCCATAAATCTCTACTATCTAAGAATGAGCTTAGATTTAATCCACTCTTGGTTTATCTAACTAGAAGAAATAAAATCTAGCTAAGGGTTCATAAAAATCTAAAAACATAAATCTCTTATTCATCTTCTTTCTCTCTTTATTTCAGCTCATAAAAACCTAGTTTCTCTACTTTCTTCTTCTATCAAAACAAGAAAAGAAGATAGATATTACCAAAAACTCAGCTGAATCTTCTCTTCCTCTTCTTTCTCCTTTCTTTTTCTTTCCTTCTTCTTCTTTTCTAGTTCATTTTTCTGCTTCTCCTCTTCTACTCCTTTCTACGACTCCCTTTCGTTTTCTTTCTCAACACACACACATCTCTTCCTTTTTCCTAACCTCTAAAATATATCTCTCCCTTACACTACTCTCTCTCCTCTAGTTTCTTCTAGGTTCTTCTATGATTTCTCTCTTTCTTTCGTAACACTCATGACTCTCTTCTAGTTTATTGTCTTATCAGTTTAAGACAAAATTTTATCCTACCTATCTTACCCTTCCTTATACAATCTAATTCCTCTTAACTCTTTATTTTAATTCTAACTTTTCCCTCACGCACATACACTTGTTCTTCTCTTATTATTCTAAGACAAACTCTATCCTTTCCAAACTTGCCCTTCTACATATAATCTAATACCTTCTAACTCCTTAACTTAATTCTAAGACTTCCATTTAATCCATACAACCATATGTAAATAATAATATACCTAATTAAAATCCAAAAATTATTAACCAAAAATTCTAATTTTTACTCATGACGAAACGCCATCAAATTCTCATTTAATAATTCTAACTTTTGAAAAAGTTCAGGGTCCAACACTTAACCCTTTTTTCCTTTTTACCCACCTTAACCCTTACCCCATTACAACCTTAAACAAGCCATTTGATCTATTTATGCATGCAATCATTGTAGAGGAGAATTGGTGTATTAGCAATTCTATGGTAGTGTAATTTCGCATAGGAAGTTTGAGTAAAACACTAACCATTAAACACTTGAGAAAAATGAGTGAAAATCATGAGGAAGATTCATTTTTGCATTTATACTTATCTTCGAGTGATGGTGTCAATTGTTAAGTTTGCTTATGTGCACTAATGAAAAAGTAGTTATGGTATGTGTATTAATTTTATATTTAATTTGGCTGAAATTTGAGAGATTGTATGATTTGATTTTTGTGAAAATGAAGTGATAGAATTGTTTGGTTGTATTTATTTTTCTTAAGGACAAACAAAGATTTAAATATGGGGATGTTGATAGGTATGCATTAGTATATGTTTTCATATGTAATTGGCATGCATTTCTTGCATAATTGTTGATTGTTATTGTAGTTTAGGATTCATTTCATGTGATTTCATTTAGTTTAGTTTGATTTTCATTATTGTTCTTTTATGTTTGATGTGAATTTAAGGTAAGAATTGATTATTTTTATGTAGGAAAGAAGATGGAATAACTTGGAGATTCAGCTAGAGATCAAAGAGGAGAAGAGAAGACGAGTCAATATGTGGAAAATTCCCATTAAGGAATTATAATACGAGACACTATGCGGGGCTTCATTATACCTAAGGTTTTTGGGATATAAAAATATAATTGAGCTTCCAAGGTGAGAGAGCACGACATTCATCTATGGAAAAGGGCTTTCCTGAGTGAAGAACACAAGTTTAGAGACTTCAGGAAGGATTGAAGTCAAGGATTATCATTAAGATTGGGAAAATAGAACATTTACATCAAAAATTCTATATTTTGGCAAAGAAGAGAATGAGTTCCTTTATTCAATTTTCTATCTAGTTTGCTTCTTCTGTTCTTTGTCAAGTGGTTTATTTGAATATTGATGATGTTATGGAGACCATGCTAGGCTGATTTAGTTTTAGGGATTGTTTTGAACTATTGTGTTAAACTCATATTTGATTGAATTGAATGAAAATGTCTTTGACGATTGTTGATTTTATTTCTATCTTGCAATAAATTGAGAAAGTGAGTAAGATTAATCTGTGTAGGATTGTACAACGAGAGTTGGCGACATATAGAGTTACAATCATGATGTTAATTGACTAGTTAGAAGAGAGATCTCAATTAGGTTAATTGATCACCTGTAGGATAGCTTAATACCTAGTGAAGTTGGTAGAGCAATTGGATAGGTTGAGAGATCATTCAATTAATCCCATTAAATTCATCTAGGGAAAACTAATTACACCTTGAGACAGATAATTAATACATTCAAAAATCTTGGGTGAGACATATTTCAATTAATAAAATAGGAGGGAGACATAATAGGGAGAAAGAAATCTCTGGTCTTTAGATTCTTGAATTCTGAATTTTCTGCATTTGTGGTATTGTTTATTGTTCATTATTAATCCTTTAATTTTAATTTAATTTTCCAAATTATTTTCATTAAAAACAATTTCATTTATTAAACAAAGTTTGATCTAGATTAAGTAGTGTCTGAGCATTAATCCCTGTAGGATCGATATCCACTTTTAAGCTATAAGTCACTAACTGTACAGTTGCAATTTTTTAGCATACAATGAATAGATTGATTAAACACTCAACAACCATCAAACTTGACTTTCGACAGTTTGACATAGCTCAAAATTTATGGAATTTTGAGAAAAATTATTATTCTTATATTGAATTATGTCCAACGACTTTAGTAATATATGGGACTTCTTCTCACACAATAACAACCTGGACAGGCAATACATAATTATGTGTCTGAATTGTAAGAACTTTGGGATCAACTATCAGTTGGTGATCTTGTATGGCCTCCTCTGATGTTGCTATGATATATGTAAATCTTCGAGATTGTCAACATCTATGGCATTTGTTTAAGACTCTCAAGGATGAATTCAAACCCATTTGCAACTCTCTTCCTTATAAAGGAACTCTACCTAATGTCGACATTGTCATTAAAAAGGTCATCTTAAAGAAAAGTCACCTCAATATGCTCCATATGGAAAATTTTGTCCCATCTACTGATGTTATCCTTGCAACTTATACTTTGTGTCAAAATTCTCACAAATAAGGTAAGGAGTATTTTAAAGGATCTTACAGTGATTGAAAAAAGCCCATATATTACATCTTTGAATGTAAAAAATGACTCAAGCGAAACTCTAAACAATATAATTCTTACAAGACTCTCAAGCCTCCTTCAATTGCTACTACTACCACTAAGGGACCAATAAAAAGCACCTCTCCCAAATTCTCTTTAAAGGACCTCCACGCACTTCTTCTTGTTCCAATTATATGACATACGATTCTTCTATTCTTGAATCTTTAACAATACCATCTATTCCACACATTGTTCTCATTGTTAATAATTCTATTGTATATGTATAACAAATACATACTGTTTACATATCCACATTACACTTTATGTTTCCAAACTCTCATTAAATCTAATTTTTGTTGGACAATTATGTGAACTTGGTATTAACTTATCATTTTTCAACTTGTGGTTGTAATGTGCAAGATCCACAGAAGACAAGATCTTGGAAAAGGGCATAAGTTTGTATAACTGTTTGAGCTGACTTCACTAAATCTTCTTTTAAAGCTTGTTGTTAGTGCTGTCACCTCTCATATATGGCACTCGCGGGTTTGGTCATCTTTTTACCTCTAGATTAGGGTCTTTAATCTCTTATAGTAAAATAGGTCATATGAAGCTTGAACATTTTGATTGTGTCCTTTGTCAACTTTCTAAAAATTATTCTTGACTATTTCTCTTGATGATTTTATCTCTTCAGCACCTTTTGATCATATTCATTCTGATTTTTGAGATATTGCACCTCATGAAACTTGAAATATTATGTGATTTTTGTTGATGATTTTTTCGCTATACATGGATTTATCTAATGCGATATAGAACTAAACTATTCTCTATTTACTCTTGTTTCACTAATATAATTCACAGTCAATTCTTTTGCAAGATTAAAGTATTTTAGACTAATAATGCAATGGAGTACAAAGATAAAAAAAAAAGAGTCATCAATGTTCTTACTAAACAAGGGACCGTCATTTAAAGATCTCTTCCAAACACATCTCAACAAAATGGTCAGATCGAACATAAACATAGTTATATTCTTAACATTACTCGAGTACTTCTTATATCCTCTTTTTGTCCAAAAACACTTAGGGGACAAGCAATTTTTATTGATGTCTATGTTACCAATCGCATTCCCTTTCCTATCATAAGTAATATCTCTGCCTATGAGCGCTTATTTAATCATGCTCCTAATTATCAGTCTCTTAAAATTTTTAGGTGTGTGTGCTTTGTTCTATTACAACCTCATGAGCACGCCAAACTTAAACCCAAAGCATATTTATGTTGTTTTCTAGGATATGTGATAAAGCACAAAGGATATAGATATTAGAATCTACTATCTCAAAGACTTTGAATATCTCAATATGTCACTTTTTGGAAACACAAAATGTTTTTTACAATATCAAATTTCAAATTAGCAAACACTCTAACAGTTTTTTTTAATCATAACATACATTTATTTCATGATACTTCTTCTATAGGTCCGTCTTATAGTTCTAACAACTTAACACATGGTAGCATGTAGCAACATTACATAAAATAAACTAGACTAGTACTATAGTAGTGGTGTGTCTCGGTCGATCCTATAAAGACTGTGTGTAAAGTTGTTGAAATGAAATTAATTAGTGTCTAGGTTTTTTTTGGGGGGTGGGGGGTGGGGAGGGGATCTTCGTTTAAAAAAAAGAAAATAAAATAAAGCTAAACTAGCAAAAGCAAATCAAAGAAAAAATGCAAACATGATGAAAGTGATGAATTCGTTAGGAGTTTGGTTCTTTGGTTTGATGTTGGCCTACACCCTATTAAACATATTTCATTGAATTATTGTCTTCACATCTCTCTTTGAACTATTGGTCGTAGACTAAAAAAAGCTCTGTTAATCCCGGTGTTTCCTTAGGTCATAATTAATTAAGAAGAGCTCGTTAATTAACCAATAACCTAGGAGATGCTGGCTAAGTTTAATCAGACATCTGCCTTACGAGAGAGAGAAACAGACCAATCTAAGCAATGATCACACAAGCTCATATTATTTAACTTCGGTTATGTTATCCCTAATGATTATAAACCATCACTACAAATAAATTGAAAAAACAACGATTACGTATTGTATTTGATTCTAGCAATAGGTTTTAATAGCACATCATAACGTTAGTCAAAATAAAATAACTAAACTATTATTATAGCAGTAGTGAGTCTAGGTTGATCCCACAAAGTGTGTGTGTAAAGTTGTTGAAATGAAAGAAACTAGTGTTTAGGTTCAACCCCGGGGGGGGGGGGGGGGTCTGGATTTTGAATAAGAAAATAAAATAAAACTATCATAATGAAAACAAATTAAAGAAAACATGCGAAACATGATAAAAGTGGGGAATTCGGTAGGGACCTGATTCTTTGGTTTAATCATAGCCTACACCCTAATTAAACATATTTCATGGATTGTTGTTCTTAAACCTCTCTTAGCAACTATTACTCATAGGTTAATAATTAACCCGAGTTTTCCCTTAGGTTTTGTTTAATCAAGATACGATCATTGATTAAACCTAACTACTGAATAACCTAGGATACGATATCTAGATTTAATTAGACAATAGCATTACGAATTAGGAAAATTGATTAATTGAGACAACAACTACATACGATGCATCCTTTAACCTAGGTCATGTTATCTCTAATGGAATCATTAGCCGCTACACATGAATTTCAACATAACAATTACAGATTATATTGAAATTCTTGCAATGAGTTTGTAAACAAACAAATCAATGAATGCATTAAAATGATCTTTTCACAATACCCAATGGGTTCGTATACAAATAACCGAACAATAACGAAAAACTGATCATCCATACATAAGACCCAAATCAATTAACATAGGATAACATCAATTTCTAATGAGAGAAAGAAGCAACAAAAATAGTGAAATACACTTAAGCCAAGTCATTAACATGTATGTCACGTCTAAATCGGCATTGGGACGTCTAGCCCTCCTAGGGTCTTTCCCAAGAAAATGCTTTAGCCCTATAAAATATCCTACCCAAAGCTCCCTAACAGCACTTCCCTCTTTTTGTGCTCACTGCTATTCTCTGTTGCCCCTAATGTTCTGTTGATTTGACAAATTAATGTTTGGTCCCTCTTTAGTGTTTTTGCAGCTATTTAAAACCTACGTATCTTTACATTTGTTGGCATGAAACACAGACATATGTGTTAAATGCATACGTTTGCATTTCCTTTTCCCACTATATTGGTGCATTTTCTTCCTTTCTGTGCTACGTTTAGCTGCTCCCTATTTCTTATTTGCGCTGCGTCATTTTGGTTATGGACTGCTTCCTTCCAACTGCTTTCATCTGCTTCCAATGCTGCTGTTTTGGTTTTCTTCGTGTTTTGGGCTGTTGTCGTTTTGGTCCTCCTTCTGCCCACATGCTGCTGTGTTGTTGCAACTTTCCTTAGCTTTTTGTTCTTCTTTTCTTCTCTTACTGTGCCACCATTAATGCACGTAAATTGCATGTATTCCACGCACTAGTTTTCTACTTCTTTGCCATGAGCAACTTAGAATTTTCTTGTTTGTTTTTTCATTTTTTTCTTGTCTTCTTCTTGTCTTAATTCTCTTCTTTTTACTTCATAAAGACAAGTGAAAATGAATATTAAAAAATGGCCCAAAAATCATGCTTTCAACTCACTTTAACTTCTTTGCTTTCGAATTTTGCCTAAAATCACATACAAGTCAAAGTGAGTATCTTAAGCAATTTATTGTCTTTAATCGCTAACTTTTATGAAATAATTAAATATTTAATTAAGCAATTATCAAGTTCCCCCCACACTTAGCTTTTATCCTTCCATGGGCAAAACATCAAGATTAAGCTTATAGACCCAAAAACATTTACTCAAATCCCCATATGTTCCAAGAATATATAATTGTAAGTAAAGATGAATGACTTTCAAAAATCATAGCAAAAGGTCAACATTCCAAGCTTTTACTCATGATCAATCAACATTCATCATCTTCAAAAACCAAGCAATCTAATGGTAGACTCAAAAAATGTGTTTAACTAAAATATATCCATAGGTACACTTAACACTATTCGTGATCGTGCCATTCCATAACTTTACATATTATTTCATTTCTTAGTTCCTGTGGAAGCCCAAGTAACAACTTTCTCTGAAAACTTCAATTTTCCTTTTGTTTCTTTTATATGCATTGATTTTTAACAAATTGTATGTTACAGTGGAAGGTAGGACCTTGAGTCTATAGTAAGTTGTTATTAGAATCTTGCTTGGGGCCTCCTTATACTAATTTGAAATGCCAAGCATCATTTAATGGAGTGCTTCGCATTTTTGTAAAGGGTCATCTTTTCAATTGTGTTGTACACTACTTTTAGTGTTGTAGTAATGTTCAAAATATATTGTATAGGTTGTATGTTCTAGATGCTATCTTAAATTACACTTTCAACCCGTACCATTTCTTAGTTGAACTAAACTTTAGGTCCTTGTAATTCTAGAATCCTTGAAAATGGTTATGATTAATTGCTCTTTGATTCATGAGTTCAACTCTCACTTCATTTTAGTAGAACTTTTCTCTATGTCCTCGAAGCTTCTATTATTGCACTTTTTCTAGAGGAAGTATATACATGTTCCAAAGGCAATTTCACATATTACCTTATCTTCTCTAGCTTGCCTTTAGTAGCTTACAGCTAGCCAATTATATCTATATAACTTAGCCCTCGCAAGTCTAGGTGGTATGTATATTTAAAGGAAAAAAGGGGATATTTAACCATAAGGTTTACATTCACTGACAAATTTAACGATAACGCTTCAAAGAGTATAAATTAAACTCTATCATTTGAAAATCGTTAAAATTCAACCCTAAGTTAATAGAGAAATCGAAGACAATGTGAAGCATCATTTTTCTGTCAAATCAGTAATGACATGACATATATTTATAATATTTTATTATTAATATGGGTCCCACGTAGCCACTAGATCTAACGTAGCAGTATAGGACCCATGTACTTAAATTAAAAGTTTTAAATCAAATTAATATTTTGAAATATGGGACGCATTCAAATTAATTAACCCTAATTTTGGTTAACCTAGCAAATTAATCTATTAACTTGACATATATTTTATCTCTAAATTTTATTAACCTAAAAAATTAACCTAACCAATTAACCTATTAACTTAACTAATAATTTTAATAACTAAATAATTAATTAGCCTATTAACAAAAGTGAAACTCAAATCCTAACAAAAGCTTATATCATGAAGAAGTTGTTAATAAATCCCAATCTTCATAGTCAATATCGTCCTTCCTCACTGTCACCAATTATACTATGACATTCATTATTGGTCACCAATGAAGTCTTCACCATTTTGAAGTTTACAACATCCATCTGTCACTGGTCACAGTCGAAGTCCTCACTATCTTCAACTTTACATTATCTTGAGTTTATTGCGGTAAATAAGGAAGGCTTTCAAGAAGCGATAATGAGTTTGAATTTTATGTGACTAAGTAGTACCTCCAAAAGCTCAAAACAATAAAACAAGAATTGAAGACCTTGAACCTAATGAGAAGTAGGAACACTCCTAAGGAGATAGAAATAGCTAGAGACAAGCTATCAGTCATACAGAAAGCTTTGGCTGTAAATCTGACAGATGGAATTCTAGCTTCAGCTGAAAAGATAGCCCTTGGCACCTATTTGCAAGTGGTGGTTAATCATCATTCTTTATTGAAGCAGAGAGCCAGAGTTAATTAGTTCAAGGATGGGGATAGGAGTACCAAGTTCTTTTTCAACTTTGTCATAGCCAAGAAGAATGTTAACAGAATCATCTCCATTAAAATTGAAACAGGTGAAAAAGTGTTTGGGAAAGAAGGAATTGTTAAGGAAGCACTGAAGTATTACAAAAACCTTTTAGGCTCAGAAGTTTCTTCGAATGGAATTGGAACTGATATAAGATGGCTTATTCTTGTAAGAATTCAGGAATAGGAGGCTTCCTAGTTAACTAGACCAATAACTGATCAAGAAATTGATGGGGTGGTTTTCAATATGAATGGATCTAAGGCACTAGGGCCTGACGAGGTGAATGGATTCTTTTATCAAAAAACCTAGAGCAAAGTAGGTGGGATTGTAAAGGAGGCTGTATGTGAATTCTTCATTAAAGGAACACTACTCAAGGAAATAAACAAGACATTCTTATGCTTGATACCTAACTACAGACCCATTTCCTGCACTAATTTCCTCAACAAGATCATTGATAAGATATTGGAAAATAGATTAAAGGAGGTTCTACACCTAATCATAAGTGAAAATCAAGGAGCTTTTATGAATAGTAGGGATATTGGAGACAATATTTACTGACATGGGAGTTATAGAAAGGGTATAATCGAAGCAAAAGTCCCCAAAATTGCATAATCAAAGTTGAGTTACAAAAAGCTTTTGACAATGTGAGTTAAAGTTTCTTGATACAAACAATGGAAACCATGAAATTTCCCCAAAAATTCGTCAAGTGAATCTAAGTGTGTGTTACTACAACTTCCTCTATCCCCTTATCTTTTCCTAATTTGTATAAAGGTCGTTATATAAACGTTGAAGCACAATATTTGTAGGGACTCCTGGTTCAGATATCATGCTAAATGTAAGAAACTTTCCCTAACAATTTTATGTTTTGCAGATGATCTAATCCTCCTAAGCAAGGCTAATGTCCACTCAGTCACTTTGCTAATGGATACTCTTAATAGTTTTAAGGAAATGTTGGGCCTGAGCATCAACCTACAAAAGAGCTACATTATTCTCTCTAAAAGCGCCTCTCATCTTTCTAATGTATTGACTCAAGCTACGAGAATGGAAATCAAGGATCCTGCTCTTCCATATTTAGGTATTCCTATTTCTAAATGCCTCCCACTAATAGCAAAGATTCATAAAAGATTGAGGTCGTGGTCAAATAAAGCTATTTCATATGGAGGGAAACTTCAGCTACTGAATCCAGTTATTTTATCAATGCAAACCTACTAGTGTTCCTACCTTCTTCTCTCCAAAGGCCTTATTAAGACCATTGAAAAACTTTTGAAGCAATTCCTATGGGGGCAAGGAAATGGAAGACAAGGTATGGAAAAAGTTAGTTGGAAGACAGTCTGTCAACCAAAAGAAATGGGTGGATTGGGGATGGAGTCAATCAGCATGAAGAATAGCTTACTCGTGACCAAAAGGATTTGACAAATCCTAGATGAAAAACAATCATTATGGATTAAATGGATTAATTTCTATATATTAAAAGGAGAAAGATTTTGGGCTCTAAAAGTCAAAGATAGCTATTATTGGTTCTTTAATCAACTACTAAAAATGAAGGAAGGAATTCAACAAGACATTACTTGCAAATCAGAATAGGAGAAAGGATATCTTTGTGGTATGATAATTAGACGGGGCAGGGACCTTTAATCCAAAACCAGCTAGCTAGAACCCTACTGAAGAGATTCTCCAAGAAAACAAAGCTTATAGAGATAGTCAGTACTGGATCTTGGATCTTATCAATAGAAGAGACTAGGCTCTTGTCTATCTAGCAATTTAGTAGACACGGGGAAAGAGACAACTACTTATAGAAAGGAATTTCAGTCACAGAAATTACTATGAAAGTTGCTAAAAGGTTGAGGAATGGGACAATAAACAAAGTGGAATGGTCTTCCTTCATTTGGAACATGGTTATTAGACCTAATGCTAGCTTTCTTCTATGGCTAGCAATATTGAATAGGCTAAGCACTATGAACAGACTGAAGTTCCTACCTTCCTCTATGATACGCATCCTCTGCAATATAGAGGAGGAAACTAGAGACCACCTCTTCTTTGAGTGTCCTTTCACTAAAGAGATTTGGAATAAAATCTCCAGATTAAGTGCCCCTGGATTTCACTATTATAATATCCTTAATATCTTACAACAGATACCTCTCCTACATATTTCTAAATATGATAGGGATATTATATTGATTTCGATGGTCACTTGTTTTCAAACTATTTAGAGGGAGAGGAATGAAAGAAGATTCAAGGGGAAATCTACTTCTCTCAATGCCCTTATAGAGCTCATAATAGCTAGCATAAGGGAACAACTGATTATAAATCAGTTGAACCAGCAGTGCAACAAAGAACTAGCTCTCATTTATAGAATTTAGTTCTTACTATATTTCTTATGCTAAGTGATCAAGTTATTTCATTAAACCTATTCCGGATCAGTCAGAAATCCCTATCAGTGACCAGAGTTCATATCAGTACAGCACTAGAATCTCATGCATGAAATTCCTATAATCTACTTCATACGCATTAATTAGGGTGCTCAAATTAGTACAATACAAGAATATAATGCATGAAATTCCTAGAGACTACTCCAAACGTTTCATAAATTCCATCTATACATGATCATCTATTGTTAGTTAAAAAACTTGATACTTATCTGGTGGATAACAGGGTCCCTTAGACTGCTCCTCCTTTGTCACCTCATGAAGGCCCAAATATGATATTCAAGGAATATAGTTAGTCTAAGATGTAATTTCCTAAGAAGGAATAAAAGAGATTGATCTGTACTCGACTAAAGAAGATTACCTGATTGAAGTCTACTCCTTTGACTCTGCATCGAAGAATCAACTTGACAGATCTCCATAAGAAGGGAAGTTAGAAGGGATCGTGAAAGCCCTAATCTTATAAACCACATAAAGTGGAGTGGACTATGTTACTTGTGTAGGAAGCTTCACGATAAAAAGGAGGAGCTTAAACACCAGAGTTGGATGATGAACGTTTCCTTCCCACGGTCACTGATGAGATGCACCAATTAAGAAGTCATGGAAAAGATCTATTTAGCCCTAAATGTGCAAATCGATTTACCTGAAGAGGTTTACCTGGGTTGTGAGTCCCTTGATGGAGGAAAACGATGACGACCACCGTGGAAGTTCAGTTGACTGCCTCCAGACAAAGGCGGCTTTCTTTCCCAAAACATGATGAAGAGGAAGATTCGAGAAAGAGTTATTTAGTTATACGCTAATTGTCAAGACGTTTGTTGTTGTTTTTAAACATTATCGTTTCCTTAGCTCAAACACACATGTCTAGATGTAGTCGTTTTGTCAAATTGTTGTTGTAAGTGGTTCCATCCACATGAGAGAGCCCCTCTCCAATTGTTCTTTCCTCTTATTTTATTAATGAATTTTTTAATTTCTAAAAAAAATTTATATTCTTTTGGCTACTTTCATGTCTTTTTATTGCTTCTTGTTTGTGTTTACCTATTTGTATTTGCTTTTGGTTGCTTCATTTTTTCGTGCATTTGTTGTTGTTTCTTTTCCATGTATTTGCTATTACTTTTTATTTGTGTTTGCTTCAATTTCCTTGTGTATGTGGTTTTTCCTGCTTTAATAATTGTATTTGCTTTTGGTTGGTTCAATGATCGTATCTACTTTTTTCGTGTTAAGTTTTGTTGTGTCTTTTGGCTGTTTTTCTTTTTATGGGTGGCACATGGGAGGCAATTCCATGTGGGGGACATATGTGCTTTGGCCTGCCTCTCATGTGGTCCCATTTAAATGTTTATGTTATTAGGTTTATGTATGTGACAAAATAACACTTCTAGGAATGAAGCCAAAACAAAAGATGCCTTTGCTACTGCACTTCCCATTTTTTGTATTCATTAACTTGCTCCAACTTCCTTTTGCTACTTCCTTTTTTACATTAAATGTACAAGTACATGCAATACCAGGTGGTGTGAAGTGAATTCTATCTTGTATTAAGACTACTTTAGTTCTTTTATCACTTATTGTAAATTCCAAGATTAAGTTAATACACTAAGCATCTTCCAAAATTTTCTCCCCAGTTATCTCAATGATATAAGAATCTAATTTTTGAATAATATCAGGGGAGCTTGGAATTTTATGCCTGACCTCTGTTATAACATTCTCCATTGGGAGTCTAGCATAAGCAATTAGAGTTTTAGATTTCAATTTCAACTTTTATTTATAAGGATTGTGTTGTATAAGTTCCTGTAATCTCTATATTTAAAATTTCTCCTCTTTTAAAGGTCTACATATCTCCTTCCAACCGACCTTAGCTTGGAAATTCCCTTCCTTGCATCCATTCTATAGAAACCTCTTAAATATCTTCTCAATATCCTTAGTTAGTCCTTTAGAAAAGGAAGAAGTGAGAAGACCAATAAACATATAGAGTGTTTAAGATTGATTTAATAAGGATAACTATACTTACATTAGAAAGAAATATGTTACACTAACATCTCAACTTTCTTTGTTAGTTTCCAATTAAAGGAAGACAGTCTTTAAAGAGAAGCTTCCTTGAAGAGATAAGAAGGCCAAGATATTTGAATAGAGGGGAAATTGGTTTAAGACCTACGATTTTTGAAAACCAGTCTCCTCTATGTTGAATGGGATCAATTGACTTTCACCACCTTTAACTTCCAAAATTGACTTTTACTTGAAAACTTTTAGAGATGCTATAAGTATGCTAATAGAAGCTTCATGATCTTTGAAGAGAATTAAATTTTCATAAAAGAATAAAGAAAATAGTCCAAAGTTTCTGTACTTGTTGTGATATTTATTAGTTTATTTATTGCCTTCATACACAGGATGAAGAAGTAAGGTGACAAGATGTCACCTTGTCTCAATCCCCTAACCTCTTGGAATAGGTGAGTTGGCTCTCCATCGAATAGGGCACTGAAAGAAGTTGTTATGATTCAAAGTTTGATCCAATTTATAAATTTATCTAGAAAGTCTAAAGCTTTTAGTAAATTTAGGATGAAATCCTAACTAATTATGTTAAAGGATTTATAAAAATCAACCTCTATTACATAGTTTTTAGGCCCCTTTTTTTTTAAATATCCCTTGAGCAACTCCTTAACCACTAAGATGTTATCACTTGCCAGCCTTCCCTTCAATAAAGTCCCTTGTGACTCATTAATGATGTTGTGAAGTACCTTCCTCAACATGTTTGTAAGAACTTTAGTAATGATTTTATAAAAAAAGTTGTAACAAGAAATGGGTCTAAACTCATTCAAGGACCCAATATTATGGACTTTTATTATTAAACAAAGGAAAGTCTTATTAATCTCTTTAATGATATGACCTTTCTTAAAAAATCTTGGATTGCTTTAGTCATAGTTATCTTTATAAATTTCCAAGATTTTTTATAAATGAATCCATTTAAGCCATCAGGGCCTATAAATTTCATAGAGTTCATCTTAAATATTTTTGTCTCTATACCTTGGTTATAACTTGTCTTATTAATCCAACTAATTCCTTGCTTGAGAATTAATGGGATATGAATGACTTTAGTTGGGGTATAGGGGAGGAACTTGAGGATAAAGAGACTAGAATTTTCTTAAGTAAGAGAAAGTTCCCTTTTTAATTTCTTCCTGAGCTGGGGCTATTTGCTCCTCTTGGTTTGTGAGAGCAAAAATTCTATTTATATTTCTCCTCTCTAAGATAGAGCTAAAAAAGAATTTAAAGTTTTTACCCCCCTCCCTTAATTATTCGATTATGGATCTTTGATATAGCAAAGAGTTGTGATTTTATGAGACTCTTGGCATATTAAAATGGGTTGTTTCCTCCATATGCAAGAGGTCCTTTTGTCCTTATACTTCTCTAACTCTAATTGGATTCTATTTAACTCTTCTCTAGTCTTATGAACTAGCCCCAAATTAATAAATCCCTTTTTTTTGCCTTTTTAATTGATTTTAGCTCATCCTTTATGATTCTTAATTTCTTAACACAAGCATATGACTTGCATCCATTAAACTAATAAGAGAGTCCCCTTAAAATAACATCTATTTAACCTAATAGAGTTCACTAGATAGTTATTAAAGCAAAAAGGAATCTATTTCTTATTTTAAATAAAATTTGGACCAATAAAAGAGCATGGCCTGGAAATAGAGGGTTGAAGACCCTTATCTTACTTTCAGGGAATTGATGGAGCTATTCTCCATTGACTATAGCTCTATTTAACCTTTTCCTGATGTGTCAAGTGTTGCTTTCTTTGCTACTTGAAGTGAAGGTTGATCCCTCAAAGCTCAAATCAATGACACGTATATGTTCCACAAATTCTTGAAAATTTATAGTGAAGTTCCTCAAATTGACATTCCCCTAATCTTTTCAAAAATTAAGTGTACTGTTAGAATCTCCAAAGGCTAACCATAGGTCCTGAAGGTGGTTCTCTAAAAGTTATAGTTAGAACCATAAATAAAGATTTTAGTTTTCTCCTACCGAAAGAAAACCTCAAAGTGTATCAATTGGTAGCCTGCAACATTTAAGCCTAAACAAAATTAGAATTAAAAGCTATAATCAACCTTCCATAATGGATAAAGTGTTGTTTGGAGTGGAATCTTCATTTGTTCTTATAGAGTCTTTTATTGTCCTCTATCTATAGTTAGAGCATGTTTTTCATGTTCTCGAACAACATCGGGTCAAAAAGAAGTACAGTCAATTCGAGGTGAATAGACTTATGAAATAAATATTGTTAGAATTGTTCAAGTGTTCTAAGCTGAGAGTATGATATCTTTTCTTGTGTATGAACTTATTTAAAACTAATTTACTTTTTATATTTATACAAAATCATTTCATTTAAGGATTATGTTTGATATCAAAGAGATTAATTTTAAGAATCAATTCATGAATCAAAATTAAGTTTACTTAACGAATTTGGGTTGTACAAAAATCTAAAAATTAGGTCAACTCAATCCAATATTTAAAAATAATTTATAATTACTTTAATTATAGTCTAATAATTACCTTAAACTGTTAAAAATTGATCATTAGATTTATTTATCTAATCAAATTCGTTGTTAATTATGATTTTTTATTTTTCTTATAGCATTTTTAAAATAATATTTTAAATTTATAGATATATTTTTATTCAATAAATAATTTAGTTCAGCATCAAGTTGTTTGATCTGAGCTTTATAAGATTGATATATTTGTTGGATCTGTTTAGAGACTGCGCCAACTTTGTGATGAATAGCTTGTGTCTATTGATTGATTCCCTCAAGCTTAGAATCAATCCTTCGTAGATTTTTGTTTTGTGCTACCGTATTCGATATTTGCCAGATCACACAACTTATCAAGAGATGCAAGAACAAGTTAATAGATCTCTTTAAGGGATATTGAGATATTGTTGCCATAAAAATGTAAATTTATAGTTAAAATAGATAGAATTCAAAATTTAAACTTAAATGTTGAAAAGATTTAAATTATATATTAATTAAAAATCAACCCAACATAATTTGGTAGGAATAGAGCAAAAAGGTGGTGTTAGTGTGGAAAATCACGGAGAATGTTGAGGAGGGATGGACAATGGACAGGGGTTTCTATGATTAAAGCGACGACAAAAAGTGTAACTAAATTGCAACTTGGACGACCTTTTTTCTTACAAGAAACGAGGGGTTTGGTGGTCCTACAACCTCTTTGAAGATGTCATAATTCTGATTAGATCAACTCACCCGTTTCTAAGACCCTACCTAGTACTACCAACACACTTTTTTCCTCTTTATTTTTTCAAAAATTGAAAAAAAATAATCATCATGAGGTTAGGTCCGTGAGTCTTAAAAGACTTTACCAGAATTTAAATTCTTACAGAAACCAGAGTTGAGAACTTTACTGATATTTTTGTAAGAAAAGCTCGGGAAAACCCATGTCAACGCTGGTTCATGTCATACAAGAAGAAACAAAAAAGGCTGCCACATTGACATATTTGAATAAAATTTAATAAAAATATTATATTAATTTTATATATACTGATTTGATCAATTTAAAAATGAGGAGACGATCTTTATATATTTTTAATTATTTCCAAAATTGGCAGGGAAAAATAAATATTTTTCACGGCGGTTGATAGTCACGTTGCAAGGATCAGACAGAGGCATTGTGCGGTTGACTTAGACTACGTCCTTGGTTTGGTTGTCCCGAAATCCAGGAGATCGTAAATACGCCCGATAAACGGGGGCACTATGGGAATCTAGTTTTTAGTCACGAACGTTTTCCTATCGTTGCTTTAATTAATAAATAATAAAAGATGGGTGAAGCCACCTTTGTTAAGTAAACTTCGCAGAAGCCCAATTAAGAGCTTGAAGGAAACATACAACGCTTAAACAAACAAACAAGGAAATAACAGCTCAAAGAGGGAGACCAGAGACTTGAGAGAGAGAGGGCTTATTCTCTTCTTCAAGAAATTTTGGGATTGTTGAAGGGTTTAAGCATCTCTGTTTTTTAAATTTTGATCAATTTTTTGATTTTTTTTTCTGGGTTATTCTTTTTCGTTTTGTCTGTGTAAATCTAGTGTGGCTTTATTCTCAAACCAAAGAAAGTTTGAAGCTTTTTTGTTGGCTTTGCAATCCACTGATCGTTAGTCAAGGCTAGAGGAGTAGATCCAGAAGCAACCCAAGTTTCTGATCTGATTGCAACAGAAAATGGTATTTTTAAAATGTTTTTTCAGCATTTTATCTCTGTTTTGCTGTAAATAGCTGCCAATTGAAAGTTATGGTTTGTTTAATATATATTAAGTTTTGGTTTAGCGTTGATTAAAATGGTTGATGGCTGCCGTTTGACTTGGTAGTGGACTGATCTGTGCTTGCATTGAAGCTTTAATGGCTAATGTCTGTCGGTTACTAGTTTTCCTTTGGGCTTTAATGACCTAATCTCGTTCACATGTATGTCCTTTGTTGTCTTCTGTTTTGCCATTTTAGATAAGGAAGAAAATGTTTAGGTCTTCAACTCCCTGGTTTGGTCTGTACAGGAAAGATGTTTGTAGATGAGAAGCGGAACTAACATACAGTTTTTCATCCAGGAACATGAGCATTATTCTGTTGCATCGTTTGGATCAACGATTTACAAATTTGAGTATTTTGTGGGTAGTGTTAATAGTTAACTTTTATCTGCTACTATCTTGATATATTCTGATAGATGCAGCTTATTACTCTTGGGAGTGAATCAGCTTCAAATTGCTTAGGTACTAGAAGCATGTTGGGAATAAAGCTCTGGTTTTTTTCTTTTTGGTTTGAATGTTTAAGTCAGCAAAATTAGAACTTCTGGTTTAGTGCAACAGTAACATCTAGTATAAATCCTGCTGATATGCCGGATTTGGGGAGGTCCAATAGTACACAGCCTCACTGTCATTCTTGAGATTCTATTGCCTATCAATTTATTTTTCAAACTATTTGTTTGTTTTCTTTAACTGTATATGATAGAAAGTGGGAACTATTCTCTAGTTTATGAAGAAACTGCTGTTCATTTCAACATTTCTTTTTGAAATGCGTGTTACATGTTATCACTTATTCTTTTGAACTCTTGTTGACCAAATCTTGTAAAGCTGCATTTGTTTCTTATGAAATAATGGCTAGTTTTGTCCTGTTAGAGTATTTAGCAATTACCTTAAGCTAATGTGATGTAGAACTAGACATTTGGACTTGACTGATTTTTCCTTGGTATAAGATATCCAAATGCTTAAATTCTTCAAATAGTTTTTAAATGGATAATACAGAACTAGGGTAGCAAACTTTATACTCTACACCTCGTATATGCTGAAAGAGAAAGTTTATGCTGTAATCAGGTTACTTTCAATTTCCTGCATTTAATAAAATTTTCCATCAGTGAATTGTCCTTGTCCTGCAATTCAGTGATATGAATATGGCAACAGAGGACCTTTTCTGTTCTCATAATTTCTAGTGTTTGTCGAGTTATAACCAGAAATTCCTATGTATTTGTTACTAACTCGACCACAGACCATTTCCACTTTCATTGAGAAGTAGATAACTACATATTAGCAATGGAATAAAACGCTCCGTTTTACTAGCCTGGTAAAGTGGTTACATTCTTGGCTTGACAGGCTGCTCCTGTTAGTCTAGCAATTGGTTCTCTTGTTTGGGTGGAAGACTCGGATACAGCTTGGGTTGATGGTGAAGTTGCAGGGATTAAAGGCGATGAGGTTAAGGTCCTCTGTACATCAGGGAAAATGGTAAGGGTGATGGAATTTCCGCTATGTCCTTCATTGCATGTGTATAAGAGATATGGTTGTTCATAGTTGTCAGTTGCCAAAGTGATAATTAATCTTTCGATTGTGTCTTATTGGCCAAGTTTGTGAGCAGTCAGCTAGTGATCAAACTTCAGCTGCTCATTAAATTTTTTTTTCCAAAAAGTACATGCTTCTCATTTAAATATTCTCATGATCTGGTGATAATTGTTTGTGTAATTTTGAAAAAATGCAGGTTGTCGTGAAGAGTTCTGATGTTTATCCTAGAGATGCAGAAGCACCTCCATGTGGAGTGGATGATATGACAAAACTGGCTTATTTGCATGAACCAGGAGTCCTCCAGAATTTAAGATCAAGATATGATATGAATGAAATTTATGTTAGTATTTACAAATAAACTTCATAGTCCCTTGTACACTAGATGTTGGGCCTTGATGTATCATGGGGCTGTTAGTATTCCCATGAATGTAGCTTTTTGTTCTTTATATGATCATATAGTGTTCTAATTGGTGTTAGTATGCTTGCTTTGTTTACATCTTGATCTTTTTTGTTGCCTTGTTATGGCTAATACGTTAACTGGTGCCTCCAGACTTATACAGGCAACATATTGATTGCTGTGAATCCTTTTCGAAAGTTACCGCATCTATATGATAGTCATATGATGGCACAGTATAAAGGGGCAGCATTTGGTGAGCTGAGTCCTCATCCTTTTGCTGTTGCAGATGCTTCTTATAGGTAACTTGCATTTTGTAATTGAATGCTACTTGTTATCTTCCCTCTTCGGTGTCTGACAACAGAAAATGCATATCTATTCTCAGACTTATGATGAATGAGGGAATAAGTCAGTCAATTCTTGTTAGCGGTGAGAGTGGTGCGGGTAAAACAGAAAGCACAAAATTGCTCATGCGATATCTTGCTTTTATGGGAGGTAGAGCTGCTGCTGAGGGGAGAACTGTTGAACAGCAAGTTCTGGAGGTAATCATCTGATAACTAGTGGAAGTAAAAAAAATTTAGGTCAAGGAGTTTGATGTGGAATAACTGGTCAAATGACAGACATCTTTACTTGTGCTATTATCCTTATTTGCAGTCCAATCCTGTTTTAGAAGCATTTGGTAACGCAAAGACTGTTAGAAACAATAACTCAAGGTTGGAACATCAAGCATGGGAACTTTCTTTGTCTTTTGTAAACGCCTCTTGTACTTTGTGTCTTGTTGGTTCCAGCTCTTATATATGTATCCAATTCTTGCAGTCGTTTTGGTAAATTTGTGGAGATTCAGTTTGATCAAAAGGGAAGAATTTCTGGAGCTGCAATTAGAACTTATTTATTAGAAAGATCACGAGTTTGCCAGATATCTGATCCTGAGAGAAACTATCACTGTTTCTACATGCTTTGTGCTGCACCAGCTGAGGTAGTTTTTTTGAGATTCCTTTACTGAGCGTAGATAGAAAATACTGACAGAAGGAACAAAGATGTGTTCCATGTGCAATGTGATTTATTTGTTTTTGTTCTCTAAGAAAATTCACTGATTAAGTAATTGTAGTCTACGGTATCATTTTGTTGATAACTTGTGTGTATTACAAATTCAGTTTCAATAGTTGCAGCGTGATTTGTAAGTTTTGACGGTCATAATTTCTACTTTACTTGGTAATGACTAAACTGGACTCAGACTAGTCTGGTATCGACCTTCTACAATTATATTACTTTTGTTTAGTTATACTGTTATTTCTTTATGAACCTCGATCATGGTTAAGCCATGCTTGTTTTGCAAGTATATAAAAAGGTGATTGTGTTATTTGTGCACTTCAGCATATTTTTTTCCTATTGTTAGGCTACTCTTCTCAAGATCACTCGTTTTTTTCCAACTCATATTCATATAGAATATCCTGATCATTCCTCAGGATGTTCAGAAATACAAACTGGGAAATCCAAGGACGTTTCATTATCTGAACCAATCAAATTGCTATGAGTTGGATGGTGTTGATGAATCTAAGGAGTACATTGCAACTAGAAGGGCAATGGAAATTGTTGGAATAACCTCAGATGAGCAGGCAATTATAATCTGCTTCAAGTGTATGCAATTACTTGAGTATAAAATGTTCCATGAATGTTCATCTTTTTCTATCTTTTTTAGGATGCCATTTTCCGAGTTGTAGCTGCAATTCTTCATCTTGGAAATATTGAATTTGCGAAAGGGAAGGAAATAGATTCCTCGGTGCCGAAAGATGAAAAGTCTTGGTTCCATCTAAGAACTGCTGCCGAGCTATTCATGTAATTGAGCAAGTTTGTTGGAATATCCATGGATTAGTTTATTATATTTTAAGACCGCACTTTGTATTCATTTGGACAAGAGATAAATGCCGCTTTTTCATATTAAAATTTGTTTAGGTGTGATGTGAAGGCTTTGGAAGATTCTCTTTGTAAACGCGTTATTGTAACTCGTGATGAAACTATCACGAAGTGGTTGGATCCAGAGTCTGCGGCTCTTAGTAGAGATGCATTGGCTAAAATTGTATACTCGAGGTTGTTTGACTGGTAAGTTTTCTACAACTACTAAAAATATTTTCAGCGTGGCTGTGTTCACTGCTGATTAATGCGTTTTCCTACTAGGAACATGCATGCTGTTGATTGGCAGTATTTTGATCAGTGATTTGCTAATGACTTTCGTATCTTAACTGTCCAGGATTGTGGATAAGATTAATAGTTCTATTGGTCAAGACCCTGGTTCAAAGTTCTTAATTGGTGTTCTGGATATTTATGGATTTGAGAGTTTCAAGACAAACAGGTGCTTAACTGGTATGCCTTTTGTGTTCATTACGGACAGAAATTAGTAAGAGGACTAATGTTTTCTCTGTTGATCTGTCTCAAGCTAGCATGTGCCTTTAGGAAATAAAGGTTGGGTTAATTGGATTGTATTTCTTAGCTTTCTCAGAGAATATTTTGATTTTGTGAAACTAACTATTGGGTTACTTGAAGCCTTTTGCAACTTGCTGTTACCTTTAAACTTGACTCTTTCTCCATTTTTAATCACAACAAAATTGGGTATAAAGTTTTTCAACCATCATAATAGTGGTTATATTCAGTTGATCACGACATCAACAGAGCCAAACTTCATTCTTGTTCAAGCATATAATAGTTCCATACAGTCTTTGTGGTGCCTGTAGTATATCTATGATCCACCAGCTCTGTTTGCTGGAAAACACAATTGCATAATGTAGGTGTAAAATAATTAATTGGAGTCTTGGGCAGTTCTTTGCATTGATATCCGATACCCATATAATCCCTGCAGTTTTGAGCAATTTTGCATCAATTTGACGAATGAGAAGCTTCAGCAACACTTCAACCAGGTAAAGTCGAAACCTATTTTCAATTCCTATAGTATACTTGGCAGTTTTGCTCTATGTTACGTACAAAGTCACTAAAATGATAATGGGGCAGCACGTTTTCAAAATGGAGCAAGAAGAATATACCAAAGAGGAAATTGATTGGAGCTATATTGAGTTTGTTGATAATCAAGACATTCTGGATCTCATTGAAAAGGTTTGTCTGTGTCTTGCCCTAAGTTCCACTGGCTAACCAGTTTGATTGGCTGCATTGCCACTCTCAGCATGATATACAAGTAAATTATTAATAGATGTTTCATTATTTAGTTCCTGTATTATTGATTTTTAGTGATGGGCACCACAAAAAATTTGGCAAATAATGCTGCAGTAATTTTGCTGGATGCTTATCTCATGGTCTTTGGATCTTGTTTCATCTCCTTCTTCCCTTTGCAAGTTTAACTGGTTATTTCAATGGTTCTGGTGGAATTAAACCAGATATTTTAGTGGTTATGATCATTGGATTGTCTTTATCAGTGGATCCATCCACACGCTTTTACTGATTTGAATTACATTTGAATTATAATTTTCAGAAACCTGGTGGTATTATTGCTCTTCTGGATGAAGCTTGGTAAGTACAATGACAAGTTGCTATGGTTTCTTTCTGTTTTTTGGTCCACAATACAAAAAGATGGAAAGAAAAAGATAAAGCAATTGTGTTTCTTATTTGTAAAATGACTTGATTTGCCTTTTGTAGTATGTTCCCTAGATCAACTCATGAAACATTTGCGCAAAAGTTATATCAGACATTTAAAAACCATAAACGGTTCAGCAAGCCAAAACTAGCTCGAAGTGACTTCACAATCTGCCATTATGCTGGTGACGTAAGTCGGCTCTTTTCTTATATTCTGTTTGTTTAGTGAATATGTATCATGTTTTCGAAAATGTAGAATCTTTTAATACAAAACTGAAGAAAGATTGAGTTGATTGCCAGGTCACCTATCAAACTGAGTTATTCTTGGACAAGAATAAAGATTACGTTGTTGCAGAACATCAGGCACTCTTAAATGCTTCCAAATGTTCCTTTGTGTCCGCCTTGTTCCCAATTTTGGCTGAAGAGTCATCCAAACAATCAAAGTTCTCTTCAATAGGTTCTCGGTTTAAGGTATGGTGCTCTTCTGCAAATTATGTGCTTTATCTGCTCTTCTCTATGTACATTGTTGGATAATTTTTCCCATTTGATGCAGCAACAACTGCAAGCACTGCTTGAAACCCTTAGTTCCACCGAGCCTCATTATATTCGTTGTGTAAAGCCCAATAACCTTCTTAAACCATCGATCTTTGAGAACAAAAATATTCTTCAGCAACTTCAATGTGGGGTGAGATTGTCAATCAGAAATGCACATGCTTTTTTCTTTTTTTCTGGAAATTGAGCTTACCTGAATGATTACCAGATTACTTACCTCCCTTGTTTTCCGTTCCAGGGAGTCATGGAGGCAATCAGGATCAGTTGTGCTGGATATCCTACTAGAAAACCATTTGATGAATTTTTAGACCGATTTGGAATGCTTGCTCCTGAAGTTCTTGATGGAAGGTATATGTAATCTTACCCCCATTATGTTTGCCTTGACAATTAAGATTCTAACTCTTGTGTAATGTAATCTTGTGTCAGGTATGATGAAACAACTGCTTGCAAGAGGCTTCTGGAGAAAGCTGGACTTGAAGGGTATCAGGTAACAATATGACATCTGAAGATGTTCTTCTTTTGCTGTTATCTGGATTGTTATCTCAGAAGCTGTTATAGAAATACATATCTTTGGGCAGTCTAATGAACTATATCTATTCTATTGTTTTAGATTGGTAAAACAAAAGTATTTCTGAGGGCTGGTCAAATGGCAGAACTGGATGCTCGTAGAAGTGAAGTGCTAGGAAGATCTGCATGTATTATTCAGAGGAAAGTTCGTTCTTATTTGGCTCGCAGAAGCTTCATCTTGCTTCGTCGGTCTGCTATACTGGTCCAAGCTGGATGCAGAGGTTTGTTATTACTTTGAAGATGTGTTCCTGTGTCTTTCTGCAATTGTCTTTTTACTTTTTCACTGAGTACTATCTGCAATTGTCTTGCAATTTGTGATGCTTTTTCAGGTCGACTGGCTCGGAATGCATATGAAAACATGCGTAGAGAGGCTGCTTCTCTGAAAATCCAAAGAGACGTGCGCATGTATCTTGCCAGAAAATCTTATCGAGAAGTGTATAGTTCTGCAGTCACCATTCAAACAAGTATGCGTGGAATGGCTGCAAGGAATGAGATGCGCTTCAGAAGGCAGACTAGAGCTGCAATTGTAATTCAGGTATCATAAACTACAAACTCATGGCTTAGTTAGACATGATTACTTTTAGTTAATCTTTTGAGTTTCTTCTACTTCTCTGGATTCAAAGAATGCTTATCCTCTCTGATGCAGAGCCATTGCCGCAAGTACTTGTCTCGTTTACATTTTATGAAGCTAAAGAAAGCAGCAATCACTACACAATGTGCATGGAGAGGAAGAGTTGCACGTAAAGAACTACGGAAGCTTAAGATGGTTAGCTTCTATCTTGTCTTATTTGTTTCTCTATATAGCTTGTTAAACAAATGGCTTCTTAAGAAAGCTTAAGATGGTTAGCTTCTATCTTTTCCTGTCTTATTTATTTCTCTAAATATCTTGTTAAACAAATGGCTTCTTAAGATGGTTATTTTTTATAGCTCTTCTTTAACCTATATTCTAAAGTTATAATAGTACATAATAAGTTCTTACACTCCTATGAAGAACATTTTGAGCTGCTCGTTATTTTAGGAAAATTAAGTATAGTTTTTTTGTTTGTTTAAACTATGTTCCACAAAATTATAGTAATCAATTGCATCTTCATGTGATAGCACAATGATGCCTACGATTATGCCTGTTTGTAATTTCAATCCATTGGGAAAGAATCTCTTCCCATATTTTCTTCTCTTCTTTTTTGTGTACAAGGCTTAGAAGTTCTCCTTTATATGCTTTCTACTTACAGGCTGCAAGGGAAACTGGAGCACTTCAAGCTGCAAAAAATAAGTTGGAAAAGCAAGTGGAAGAATTGACATGGAGACTTCAGTTGGAGAAACGCATGAGGGTATGCATGATGCTGAAATTGTCTTTCTGTGTTGTTGTTCCTGGTGGTTTAAGTACCAAAACAAAACTTTTTGGTTTAATTTTTATGTCATTTACAGCCATGTTTTTCCTTTTTGTGTTTTTCTAGCGCTTGTCTAGGCATTTAAGATAGAGGTTTTATATCAAAAAATTCTAGGAAATGTATTAGATACATCAACAACTGGAGCTATGTGAACAAATAAGGGTGACAAGATATCGTTTTGGTCTGTATTATTTTATCATCTCAAATTGTTATCTCGTGTTCCATGCACAGGCTGACATTGAAGAGGCTAAAACACAAGAAAATGCCAAACTACAGTCTGCTTTACAAGAAATTCAACTTCAGTTTAAAGAAACTAAAGAGACGCTGGTAAAGGAGCGTGAGGCTGCTAAAATGGCTGCAGAGAAAGTTCCTATTATACGGGAGGTTCCAGCAGTTGACGATGCAGTGCTCAAGAAACTTAATACAGAAAATGAGGAACTTAAGGTAGCAAAGTCCAGATCCAGGGGTCTCAGCGTTTGCTTGATGATATTAATGTGGCACCAGTATAACTTTAGTTGTTGACGTCTTCTTAATTTGGAAGAATATATCTCTGAACTTTGATGTACTTATAGTTTTTCCCGTGGTGAATTTCAGGCTCTGGTATGTTCGCTGGAAAAGAAAATTGATGAAACAGAGAAGAAGCTTGAAGAGACGAGCAAAATAAGCCAAGAGAGATTGGATCAAGCTATGGACGCAGAAAAGAAAATTGTTGAACTGAAGACTAATATGCATAGGTTGTTATGACTAAGCAACGATATAAATTTTTATTTATTTATTTATTTTTGCCTGAGGAGTTTGTTGATGGCAGTGCTTCTAGAAGGATAATTGTTGAAATCTAGGTAGCTTCTGTGACTAACATGGAGGCTGTCTTTTATATGGAACATAACTTTCAATGATTGAACAATCTGGGAATTCCAGTGGGTGCATAGCTTGGCAGTAATGTGCGTTCTTTGATCTTTTCACTTTTCAGGCTTGAAGAAAAATACTCTGACATGGAAGCTGAATATAAAGTTCTTCAAAAACAATCCTTGTTTCACACTCCTGCTAAGAATGCAGCAGATAGACCACCAATTCCAGTAGCTCCGGTCTTGTCAAGTTTTGAAAATGGTCACCATATGAATGACGAGAATAGGACAAATGTATTTCTACTTTACTTTATTAACCA
Organism: Erythroxylum suave; assembly: GCA_027563595.1. NCBI lineage: Eukaryota > Viridiplantae > Streptophyta > Magnoliopsida > Malpighiales > Erythroxylaceae > Erythroxylum > Erythroxylum suave. The sequence goes on from JAOSBN010000009.1 coordinate 13,886,698, forward strand.
ACTAGCTGTTATACTTGTGTTGTTGCCCCCCTTTTCCTATTTAAGTGTTTCTTTGACAACGTGACATTTTTACAGGAATCACAGAATGCAACGCCTGTAAAGGAATTTGGTACTGAGTCGGATAGCAAGTTAAGGAGGTCACATATTGAACGACAGCATGTATGTGCTTATGTGGATGTGATTTGCCCATCTATTATGCTTACTTTTCTAATGAAATTGCTTTGTCTAATTCTGTCATACTATATCTTATTCTTGCTGTAGGAGAATATTGATGCTCTCATCAATTGTGTAACGAATAACATTGGCTTTAGCCAAGGAAAGCCAGTTGCGGCATTTACCATTTACAAATGTTTGCTTCACTGGAAATCTTTTGAAGCAGAGAGGACAAGTGTGTTTGATCGCCTTATTCAAATGATTGGTTCTGCAATTGAGGTAGCCGATGAGTATTGCTAGGAGAAACAAAAATTAAATTGAGTAAAATGATCAATTGAATGGGGTAGATTGATAAAGAAATAATCCATCAGCACTAACTTTGAAAAGCAATTAAAAGCTCGAGCTTTTGTGTTTTTGGTTGCAGAATGAAGATAACAATGATCATATGGCTTACTGGTTATCAAATACGTCTGCTTTACTATTTTTGTTGCAAAGAAGTCTAAAAGCAGCTGGTAGTACTGGTGCAACTCCACATAAGAAACCTTCATCTGCAGCATCCTTGTTTGGGAGGATGACCATGGTATTACAATGCTTGGATTCTCTTATTGAAATTCATTTCTATGAAGTTGTTCATGGTCTATTAATGGAAATGTTTCTTTCTCATTTTCAGGGTTTTCGCTCTTCTTCATCATCAAACAACCTTGCTGCCACTGCTGCACTAGTTGTAGTGCGTCAAGTTGAGGCAAAATACCCTGCCTTGCTTTTCAAACAGCAGCTTGCTGCTTATTTGGAGAAAATATATGGAATCATTCGAGACAACTTGAAAAAGGAACTGGCATCTTTACTTTCCCTGTGCATTCAGGTGTTGTTAAGTTAAACTACCTATCAGTTGTTTTTCTGCTCTGTATTCTTTTAAAGTTTTCTGGTTGGACTGATGGACCATGAGCTTCCTGGGGTTTATTCCCATTCCTTGGAATTCTTATCCCAAGTTTACAAAGGATTTGACCTTGCTCTCTGTGGAAAACTGGGATGGTTTACCAGCTAAACTATAAGACACCAGCTCATCCATGCGATTTTAATTGCTGAGAGTGATAATTGTGATGTGCGTAGATCGTTAACATTTTAGGACTTTAAATTGAACTGAACTCTATCTTTCATAATGCATGTTAGGCTCCCAGAACATCCAAGGGAAGTGTGTTAAGGTCTGGCCGGTCCTTTGGAAAAGATTCTTCATCAAGTCACTGGCAGAGCATTATTGATTGTCTTAACAGTCTCCTCAGTACCTTGAAGCAAAACTTTGTATGGCTTTCCTTCATACTGGTGTTGATTTTCTTAAATGGAAAGATTCTCACATTTCCTGGGTTTGCAGGTGCCTCCTGTTCTTGTCCAGAAGATCTTCACTCAGACTTTTTCATACATCAACGTACAGTTGTTTAATAGGTAATTTACTCCTGCTTCTTATGAATGTTGAACCAATTTAATGGTTATCTTACATGGGCTTATCTACCATCTTCAGTCTTCTTTTGCGTCGTGAGTGTTGTACATTTAGTAACGGCGAATATGTGAAGTCTGGTTTGGCTGAGCTAGAGCTGTGGTGCTGTCAAGCAAAAGAAGAGGTAAATTTGCATTCTAGAACTTTTTACCTCATCTTGATATTTTTCTATCGTGTTGCAACTGTCGTTCATAACTATTTACTTATTTTTAATTCATTAGTCATGTGCATAACTTCCTTGTTTTTCATGTTATAACTTCCTTTGATTGCAGTATGCGGGCTCATCATGGGATGAACTTAAGCACATAAGACAGGCTGTTGGATTTTTGGTATGTGTTGAATTTTCATTTTCACTAACTTCTAAATTAACCGTAAGCTTTTTCATTTTATTGATTAATTCTCTTTTGGTCAAAACTCCACAGGTTATACATCAGAAGTACAGAATATCATTTGACGAAATCACCAATGATCTGTGCCCCGTAAGCCTCTATCTGCCTGCATATTTTTTGCATTTGCATTAGAATGTAGTTGTTTTTGCAATGCACTCTTGATGTCTGCTCTGTCTGCACATACCTGGCTTCACAAGGAAATTGAATGTAGGTATATTTGCTTTGTGCAATGGCAGTTGAAGTTGACAACACTGCCGTTTAAATATTGGGTTTATGGTATTAGACACCAGGCCTCCGTTCTTATTTGGGGATTAGCCTAACTATCCTGCCTATCTTCCCTCGTAATCCCTTTCCTGATTTTTCTTTTCAGATCCTGAGTGTCCAGCAGCTGTACAGAATTTGTACATTATATTGGGATGACAATTATAACACAAGGAGTGTGTCTCCTCATGTAAGTTGGTGTACTCTATAGTTCATTTGTTGTTGTTGCAGGCTCTTATTGTAGGGAATAATGGTTTCTATCCTTTCATTTTCTCTTTAGGTTATCTCCAGCATGAGAATTCTCATGACAGAAGACTCCAACAATGCTATTAGCAGTTCCTTTCTGTTAGATGACAATTCCAGGTCAGAGCTTTGTTCATTTTTCTTACAATCTGAAAATGATATTAATTGATTGAAAAGAAGCTTATTCAATTAAACAATTAAATGATATTTATTGTTTAACTTGTGATTGTATGTGATTTGTTCAAGTTAATTTTACCGTTCATGGCATGCTCATTGGAAATGAGATCTGATATGAACTTCTTAATACAGTATCCCCTTCTCAGTTGATGACCTTTCCAATTCAATGCAAGAGAAAGATTTTGTGGATGTTCAACCAGCAGAAGAATTAATTGAGAATCCTGCCTTCCAATTTTTGCAAGACTAAGGCTGAGGAAGCTCAAAGTTGCTCTACCCCTTTTTCTATTCGTCAAAAAGTAGGCAGCAAATCAACTTTTGTTCAGTCCTATTGATGATTGTAAAGTTAATGCATCTTCTTTTGTATTTTTCCTCTATAGTTTTCTTTATATCCTTTGCCCCATTGTAAAAATATTTTATTTATTGATTGATTTTTTCCCCAATTTTAAAGTTTGTAAAGCCATTGTTGCTTGGGGGCACAGCCTTGGGGGTCCAGTTTTTTTTTCATTGAGTTTGTATTTGGTTCAGTCTTTTGCTTGTCTTGCCACAATTGGCAGCAAAATTGATAGGGAGTTTAGAACACATGCCTAGTGTATTTTGCCATTTGGTGGTAGGCATCCACCCAAAATTAGAATGTACGAAGAAACACCAGAAACTTGAATACCTACATACCTGCTAATCAAATATATCTGAGGAGCAATTTCAACGTTTGCGTATGGATATTTTTACATGTCAGTGGTCTACCTCAAAATTAAGGATAGCAATTCTGGCTCGGCCTGGCCTGTGTTTTGGCTCGGGTGGGCCACAATTTATCCAAAATGATGTCGATTTGATATTTTTTTATAAAAATATAATGGACGGGACGGGCCGAGCCGGGCTGGGTCAGGAGTCAGCCCGCGGGTTACCATAACTGAGGCCTGGCCAAGGGTGACCTAGGCTCAGTCCGGTCTATTGTTGTACCTACTCAAAATGGTAATTTGCCCCTCACCCCTGATGGACCTAATGTTGATGCGAACTAATCCAATATTAATATGATGTCTTCCATACTGGTTTTGATTTTGATCGTTGAAATTAAGTCTAGCCGTCTCTTTTGGTTTTTTGTTTTTCTAAAGAATGAGAAGGGGAGTGCTTGATTCGAAGTATGATGTCAGGAGTTACATTCTCACTCACCAGTGGACCTACGTCTACGAGACCACAATAAACCCTACTGGTCCAGACCAAACCAATAATATTCAATACTTATGAAAGCTAATATGACTTACAAGTTTTGAACAAGCAGCAGTAAGAGCTGAACCGAACTGTGAAATGAAAATGAAGTGTAAATAAATACGGGGATGCGGATGTGGATGTTCAAGTCTTACGGTCTAGTGTGTACGTGTGGGCGTTGTGCACTGCTGCCAGTGTAGGGTCACGTGGGTTTCACCTGAAACTGTCTCTTCTCTGGAAATGGTCCTGTCCATGCAATCACAATGCAGTTCGATTCTAACATCTTCAGGTGCCCG
>JAOSBN010000009.1:13937431-13953514 GCA_027563595.1 Erythroxylum suave
ATTCAAACATAAATACTTCAACTTCAATGTGATTAATGCAAACTTAGTATTAACACAAGAAATTCATACCTTTAATAGACAAGACAATTCTTTACATATTAAACCCCCAGGACGATATATAGGCTGGAAACCTGTGATGCAACTCCCATAAGGTCCGTCAGTGAAAAATTCCACGAGCCTAGGAGTCACAACAAGAACTTGCTTTCTTGATTCACATATGTAAATAATGTCATGTACCATAGTATTAAAATCAATTGTAGGTGATTCAAACATAAATACTTAGACTTTAATGTGATTAATGAAAACTTAGTATTAACACAAGAAATTCATACCTTTAATAAACAAGACAGTTCTTTGCAAAATAAGCCCCTAGGATGGTATATAGGTTAGAAACATGCGATGCAGTTTCATAAGGATTATCAGTGAAAAATTTCACGAGCCTTGGAGTCAGAGCAAGAACTTACTTTCTTGATTTACAAGTGTAAATAATGGCACATACCATAATGTTGAAATCAATTGTAGGTGATTAATTCAAACATAAATACTTCAACTTCAATGTTATTAATGCAAGCTTAGTATTAACACAAGAAATTCATACCTTTAATAGACAAGATAATTCTTTATGTAATAAACCCTTAGGACGATATATAAGCTGAAAACCTATGACGCAGCTCCTGTGAGGCTTATCGATGAAAAATTCCACGAGCCTAAGAGTCACAACAAGAACTTACTTTCTTGATTCACGATTATAAAGAATGCCACATACCATAGTATTGACATCAATTATAGGAAATTAATTTGATTGATTAATTTTTAGGGGATGTTGTGACAAGTTTAGATGCTCTATAAACTTAAGGGACATAAAGGATACTAACTACGAAATCCATCTTTTAAATTAACAGTTTTGTAGAAATGAGTAATGTTGATAGATCTTGGATGTATAAATGATTAACACCTGATGGTTTCATTAATCCGGGGTTTGTTGAGGGAGTTGAAGCTTTTATTCATTATACATGTTCTTAACTTGCATATTGATGAAGTGAATGGGCATTTGCTAAGAAAAGGGATTGTCCGAAATTACTTTGAGTGGACACGACATACGTAGCCATTGATTTATAGCACCTCAAGGGGTAATGAAGTACACTTATCAGTGAATGTAGATGAGTTTGAAGGTGGGATTAGATTTAGAACAAATAATGTGGGTGCAACTGAAAAATCCTCACATGCAAATGGTTTATGATACAGCCGGTTATACCTTTCAGAAAAATATTGAAAATCTTAAAGAAGAACCAAACCTACATGCAAAACATTTTTTGACTTACTATACTCAGCTGACCAAGAATTATGGCCAAATTATGAGACAATGACTCAATTGTCTTCAATTGCTTGAATATTGAACATAAAGTCTGAATGGCATACTTCAAATCATAGTTTTGGTAAAATTCTTGGATGATATAATGAATCATTGCCTCCTGATCATACACTGATTGATAATTTTTACAATATGAAAAAACTTATTAGGGGTCTTGGTTTGCCTGGTGAAATGGATGATTGTTGTAAATTAGGATGTATATTATATTGAGGAGATGATGTGGAATTACAATACTGCAAATTTTATGGTCAATCTAAGTTCAAGCCTAGAAAGCGTTCTATGAAACATAAATTAGTACCCTGGAAGCAGATGTATTTTTTCATGCTAACTCTAAAACTTAAAAGACTATATGCTTCTGATGTTACTGCATCTCATATGAGATGGAATAATGAACATGGACAGAAAGATGGAATGATGAGTCATCCGTCAGATGTACTAACATGGAAATAATTTAATAACACCCATTCACCCATTACGATTTTGCAACTGAAGGTCGAAATGTTAGGTTGGGATTGTCAATAGATGGAATCTAACCTTTTAGTCAATCCAGCCAACAATATTCATTTTGAGCAATCATACTTACTCCTTATAATTTGCCTCCATAGATGTGTATAAATGAGGCATACATGTTTTTGATAGTAATTATTCTAGAGCCTACAAATCTAAAGCATAAAATTGATGTATTCTTACAACCATTAATATCTGAATTGCAGCATCTTTAGGAATATGGTGTTGAAACATATGATGTGTCTTTGAAACAAAATTTTGTGTTGAGACTAGCTTTGATGTGGACGATTAGTGATTTTCCGACATATGCTATGTTGTCTTGATGGAGTACAGCAAGAAAATTGGCTTGTCCTTATTGTAACAATGATTCTTATGTGTTTTATCTTCCAAATAGGGGTAAAACATATTGGTTTGACAACTAAAAGAAATGCCTTCCTCTAGATCATCCATTTAGACGCAATAAACAAAAGTTCATTAAGAATAGGATAATACAAAACCTCCTTCATCTCACAAAGCTGGTGAAGAGATATCGCAGGAGATTAATGAATTATGGTTGCTGAAAGTTACAGAATTTGAAGTTGATGAAGTTAATACAAGTATTAGTAAAAACTTTGGTTGGAGAAACTGAAACATCTTCTGGGATTTGTCATATTGAAAAACTAATTTGATACATCATAATCTAGATGTGATGTAAATTGAAAAAAATATTTTTGACAATTTGTTCAATACATAATAAAAATTGAAGGGATGATAAAAGACAATGAAAAATCACGAGCTAATTTGAAACTTTTTTGTAGAAGAAATAAGTTATATAAAGATCTTCCCACCGGTAAATATTCAAAAGCATGTTACACTTTAGACAGAAAACAAAAGAAAATTTTGTATGAACGGTCAAAAAGCCTAAAGTTTTTTTATGGTTATGTTTCAAACTTGGCAAGGTGTGTGGACATAAGGAAGTACAAATTATTTGAGACGAAAAGTCATGATTGTCATGTGTTTATGCAAAGGTTAATTCCAATTACATTTCGAGAGTTGCTACTAAATAAGGTGTAAGAAGTTATAATAGAATTAAGTTCGTTTTTCAAAAGCTTAACATCATCTGAAATCAAGTTAACTGAAATGGAAAAACTAGAAAGGGAAATTCCAATAATTTTGTGCAAATTAGAAAAGATTTTCCCTCTAAACTTCTTTGACTGTATGGAACATCCACCTATGCATTTAACACACAAGACTAAACTTGCTGATCCAGTTTAATATCGATGGATTTATCTGTTTTAGAGATAATTCAACAAAAATGATTGTAATTGAAGTAATAACATAATTGTAATAACCCTATTTGCTAATGTAGGTATTTGCATCACTTGAAGAAAAATGTCAAAAACAAGGCTATAGTTGAAGATTCGATATATAGCGGTTATTTAGTGGAGGAAGCTAATACATTTTGTTCATATTATTTTGAACCTTATGTTCACTCCAGAGAAAGGAAAGTTCCTCATAATGACAATGGGGGAGGAATGAGTGATGCTAATGGTAACTTATACATTTTCACAAATCCTAGACGAACATATGGACGTTCAGTAAGAACAATGTTAACAAAGGAAGAAATTAAGGCTACTAATGGTTACATTTTATTGAACTGTCAAGAGGTTGAACCTTTCATGCAGTAAGTTGAAATTGATTATTTGGGTTTTGAAATTTAGTGTTATTCGCAACTAAAATAATAACAATATTTTTAGCTTATATGAGGAATGGTTACACAAGCTAATTCTTGAGAAAACACAAGATGATATCAATAAAGAAGTTAGAAGATACTTTCCTTGAAGATTAAAAAAATATGTAAGTTTTCAATTACAATTATTGAAATGATTGAATTATAAGATTGAAGTGATCAAATGATATTATATTGTTTAATATGATAATTTCTTTTATGTAGGCACCTTAGAAAATCCAATAGAGAACAAGTTCATATATGATCTTGCGAAAGGACCTTCGCAAACTATTAAATCATATCTGGTGCATTTTGTTAATGGATATAAATATCATACAGAATATCATGGTCATAGCATGGCAATAGTAAATAATAGAGTTTGCATATAGGGAGAATCGATGGATTACTATGGTACAACTATTGAGATACTTGAAATTGAGTATCCTGCATTGCTAATAAAGTGAAATGTGATCTTTAAGTGTGACTAGTTTGATCCAACTCTAAATGCTGATACAATCTAGTTGAAATCAACCAGTGGAGAAGATTTAGACAATTTAAACCTTTCATGTTGGCAATGCAAACAATCCAGGTGTATTATGTCCCTTTTTCTATCTTATGAAGAGATAAGTCAGATTGGTTGGTCGTTTGTAAAGTTAAACTTAGAGGTATTTTTGAATCATGGAAAAGGAGAACAGAGAATTGAAAGTGAAGCATTTTAGGAAGATGTTTATGAAACAAATGCATCTGTTACATATGACAAGAATGAACCTTTGAATGATCCAAATCATGAAGATGTTGAAATTTCATCTGAAGAGGATGAGGAGGGCAAGAGATTTGAAAAGGAGCCTGAGTTTGATTGTAATTCTTCAGAATAAAAATATGATGATGATTTTGATTTACAATTAAGTGCTGATAACGATTAATTTGTGTCTATAATAAAATATTATATTCAATAAATCTATTATTAAATTTTAAATATATTGTGTCAAATATTGAATTGAAATTGTTTATTTCTAGAATATTAAAAAATATATATTTCAGGTTGAAATATGCCACCAAAGAGAAAACATGATATGATGCGACCAAGGTTCAGACCATGATTTGGAGCCAGTTACTGTCTAGGTGAAGCATCACATTCTGTAGCTGCTACCGAATCAAATGTTGTACCTCTAACCACTACACTTGCAGATGAGACATCACCTTCTGTACCTACCGGTACACCATCCACCACCCCTATACTGATAGTGTCATCAGGAATAAACAATTCAGATGAAGGAGGCGGCCTCCAGCTAGAGCTAAGGGAGTTGATGGAAGAACTTACATCACAATTGTCAACAATATGTAAGTGAAAAATACATGAAACAACATATGGTTATAATTAAGTTGTATGCTTAAATTTAAAAATGATAATTTTTTAATATTAGGTTGATTCCATCTAGACCATGATCAAGAAACATGACATCCAAATTCAATGAGAAGATTAATCTTGAGGTTTATATATGGAAGAATATCTCTCAAGAGATAAAGAAATTTTTTTATCAAGAGTTTGAGGTACAAAAAATATTTTTCTGTATTTTTAATTGATTTTTATACATTAATTAGATAAATATTGTAGATTATAAGTACTTATCGTATGTTTTTCCTTTCTTTAGAAAGAATATTTTTGGGATTTTGAATTTGATGCGGTCATTTATAAAGTATGGGAGAGACGAGCACTTACAAATTTTTGAGACTTTGTTAGTGCAATACACAAAACTGGTGTACGGTCGCCTTATATTTCTAAAAAAATATAGAGTCGTTGGCAATAATATTGTGCATCACCTGAGGCAATGTTTATTTCAGAGCGTAATTCTACCAACTGACGTGGAGGACTGGGGGGGAAGAGAGCTTCCCGTACATATTGGAGAATTTATTATCCATCACGAGCATGCAGAGAGACTTGTAAGTATCTACACTTTACATTTATATTATGATTTTTTTTACTTTAATGTATTTCAATTTAATTTGATGTGTGAATTTTGGAATGAAAATATATGTACTATGGAGAATGATAATATTATAAATGTCTGGTGCCATATATGGTTGTGCTATTGAGTTACTTTCTTTGTTCAACAAGGGGTAAATATAATAAAAATAGAGGAAATTCTGGCGAAATTTTTGTAAATTGTAGATCACTTATAACATTTTTTTCTAATGCAGGAGAAGTCTATGGGCACGAAGATTACACCCCATTAGCTCTTTTTGTACACTCACACTAAGAAGCATGACGGTGTGACCTTCCTCAACACCCGATGTAGAGAACTAAATGTATGTGAAATTTATGCTTTAATATTAACGCTTATTAATTATCACTTACTAATATCAACGTTACTATCTGATAGGATCGAATACTAGAAAGCATTTAATGATAGTCTCAACAGTTTGAAGATGTTGATGAGAGTCAAACCTATCTTCATGCAGAAGGTGGTAGGGACCGTCATGGAAGGATATTGAGCTTAGGTTCATTTATAAACATATGTTATTTGCAATCCTCCATATCTAGTACATCAATAACTAGTAAGCGATTCGCACCCAATGAAGTCCATGAGCTTCAGAGCACAGTATAGACATTGACTACTCAGTTGCAACAGTCGATGGAGTGCATATCCTAGCTCTGTAATGAGGTAAATGAGTTGAAGGGGATGAGCAGCACCTCATAGCAGCAGTCAGCCAGTCAGAGCATGCGTGTTCATTAAATGAATAACATGCATGTAGTCATTTTGTATGAATTAAAAACTTATTATGTACAAAGTAATTTTTTATTATCTACTAAGATAATTTTTACTTTATATCATCAATCAATTTTCTGTTTTAACAAATTAAATGTAGAAACAAATCAAAATATTATCAACATACAACTGATAACTATATAAATTATGCATCAACTATAAGATTATCAAACAAAATTAAATGTAGGGGAAAATAAAAAATAGTTTTAGTAAATTTACCGAAGAAAAACGAAGTTCTCTGTAAAATCTATTTAATTTATCGACGGATAATTAAGAACCGCCGGTAATGTTAGTCGTTAACTTGTTGATGGAATAACCAATTCCATCGGTCAATTTACCAAAGGCCAGGATTTGTGCATCAGTAACTTTACCGACCGAAACAATCTTTTCATCGCTAAATTTACCGACAACATAAAATAACTGTCGATATATTCATCGACGATAACACAAAATATTTGTTGGTAAATTAACGACAAAAAATTTGTGATTTGTCACAAATTATTACCGACGACCGTTTCTCCCATACTTTTGCTCGTCGGTAAATTCCATCGCTAACTTAGTTTATTGACGAAATGTGTATACTTTCTGTTGGTAATGTTTGTCACTAAACTCCATTTGTCTTGTTATGTAAATTTTAATAATAAAAATATACTTTTAAAATTTACATATCTGTATGTTGCCGATTTATCGGGTTTTTTTCCTTCGCCTAGAGCGTGTAAAATTTAGGAACAGCCCTGCAAAGAACTTGGTTCCAAGATTTATGGTTCTAAGTTGACCATCAAACCATATGATGATCAACTAGTGGAAGGTGATAAGGATAATATACATCAACTTTTTTTGATAACGAAAAGATAAGCTATTCAAACTTAGTTTTGTTATCTTGTTATCATTTATTCATATCTTAGTTTGTTAATTGTACGATGTCATTCATTCATATCTTGTACAACAGAATTCATTCATGAATTGCCTATATAATTGGCTTACACACATTAATGATAATCAAGTCAATTCTTCCCAATACAACTTCATTAGGAAGTACGTTACTTCCTGATTAAAGAATGATAATCTTCAACTCGCAACATCAAATCTTCGAGTTTCTTCCTGTATCGATCACTTCATCAAATCAGATTATGTGTTGATTCAACTAACAGGTATTTAATCCAACTATTCTTTATATTCAAATCACACATGTGGAGCTAAGATGAGGGAACAGAAGTGATGATGGTTAATTCAAAGATGTGGAATTCAATATAGTTAAAGAAAACGAGAAGGGTCACACAACGTCGGTATAAAAATCTCCCTAAATCAGCCAAAAGTAGAACCTTATTGTATATTATCACTAGCTTCAAAAAAAAAAAAAAGCCATCAAACAAGGGAAAAAAGAAAAAACAATTGCAGAAAGAAGACAGCTTAAGGTTGACTAGGTTTTCTGGATGCGATATGGCTAAGGTTAGTTTTTGAAGCTTGTCGCTGCCGTAGCTGATTCGACAAACATGTGCCTTAGGCGTTTGAAATAGGCCAGGGTTCCATCATATTCAGGGAGGTTCTGTTTAATGACACCAACTTCCTTAAAATTCTTGATCCAACTGCATAAGCGAGGGAACGTGTCAGGTTTCACCAGTTTGACGCCATTTATCTCTTGCATGATATCAAACCAATATGCTACCCACCCCAACGCTAAATCTGTCAACCCAATTTCGTCGCCTCCGAAAAACTTCTTGTTCCCAAGAGCATGTTGTTCTAACGTTTGCAGAACTTCTATGCAGTCCCTGGTTGCCTTGTCTTGCTTTTCTCCAATAGTTTGAAAGAAGGTAAAGAACGGTCCGCTCTACAGTCAAAAATGGCACGCCTATGCATAAAATCTTTAGAGTAATTTTATTGTAATGCATAACTTGGGAAAAACCAAAAGTTGTTACCTTGTCCTCTCCAAACTTGATCCAGAATCTGGCTATGGCTCTCTCGTAAGGATCTTTTGGAAGGAATGGACTATGTGGCCATGCCTCTTCTATGTACTCAAGAATGACAGTGGATTCTGCTATTGTCTTTCCACCGTGAACTAGAACTGGGATCTTTTTGTGTACAGGGTTGCTTCGTAGAAGCAACTGGCTTTTGTTTGAGAGGTCCTCTTCTACGTATTCGTAGCTCACTCCCTTATGCTCGAGTGCCCAGATCACTCGGTAGCTGAACGGGCTAGGCCAAGTTCCTAATAGCTTCAATTGCTCCATTTTTTGCAAGTAATGGCCTTTTCTTCCTCGCCAAACCAGTATACTTTTGTGTCAAATATTTGTTCTTCCATTGCCTTTTTAAAGCAAGTTGAATTTGCCCACGTTGACTTTTCTTTGTCATTGTAAGTGACTTTAGAAAATTCATGTGTACAGACAAAAAAGACAGTCTAATAAGTCACGGATTGATTAGGAAGCATACCAGAGACCGAGATTGTTGGCAGCTAGAAAAGAGAGATCAATAGGGTAGGAAGAGATAGAAAAACAAAAACTGGGAAACCTGGACCGAGATTGTTGGCAGCTAGAAAAGAGAGATCAATAGGGTAGGAAGAGATGGAAAAACAAAAACTGGGAAACCTGGATGTTTCGGCAAAGAAGTAGCACCACCCCAGTTGTAGAGACTGAACATCATATCACCATGGTTAATTTAACTTACTAAACAGTTCAAAAGGACATACGCATCGATTTCAGGGAGATTTAAAGGGTACTCTGTTCCTTTCAGTAAATTAATTTGGATTTCTTGGGATAGTAACCAATAAAGGATTTAAACATTAAGCAAGCAATTGCTAAGAACAAAGCAAAAGTCTACATTAGTTAATTCCCACCTAATTTCTAAACCACTTGGTAGTATCGGTGAATCATAGAGCCCAATATATTTGGGGGTAGGCCTAGTCCCTAGTGTAAGGCGTGGCAGTATAACGATCATCCAACAAGGCAAACAACTGCTTACCAAAATCTAATAGTAACTGCCTTCCTAGCTCCTCCAAGTTTGGAAACTTCTCCAGTTTTTTGTAGCCATGGCTTCTTTCATGGCCCATGTTTCTTTCAACATTCTCAAACCTCCTTACTTCTGTCACGACAAGACGGGCAGCAACTACTTCATCTTTTGCAAAGAAGTTACCAATCACAAGCAGATTACTTTCAGTTGCATTACCTGTAGGAGACATTGGAATAAGCCAAAACCTTCCACCATCACCTGTTCTGCAACTAACAAGCCCTCTTCTTCTTCTGAGATCAGGTGGGTCCATTCATCTTCTTCCCCTTGTTATTACTTTCTAATTCAAGACTTGCTTGTGTCCTGAATTCGAATGGATTGGCATCAATTGATAAGAAAATTGCACATATAAGAATACGGAAATCGGTTCTACTGAAAGATGTTGCTTTTCCAGTACTGAAAAATAGATAATGCTTGCTTCTTTGGACTAAGATGGGTGGGTACGGAGAAAACCTTTGTTGTTAGTTATGGATAAACTTGAATGGCAATTTATTTTCCTTTCATTTGTATTTGTTTTATAATTCCACGGCTAGATTTAGTTGGGAACTGTGATAGCAGATTGATGAATGCCGAAACTTGAAAGCATGCTTTAAATGATTAAAGCAGAAAAATTATGAGAATTTTGAGGTTGCGTGGCACGATGAGGAAAGATGAATGATGTACTGCAGTTCGGAGGTGACGTTGTGTACTGATTATAGAAGTTTATGGCGCTGGGAAAGTGAATACGAAAGACCTCTTTATTTGAGAGAACTATACCAGGAAAGGAGTAGAATGATCAAACTGTTTATAATTATAGGCTAAACACCTAAGAAAAGGTTAGCTGGAGTTTGTTTTCCGCTATTTTATTCAGGTTCCATATGCAACAACAAATTAACATGCTTGTTGGATTTAATATAGAGCATAATTGAAGCTAGATATTTAACCAAAATAAGGTTCTTGAATGTCAAACAAGATCCTCTATATTCATAACCCTGTGTCAATCTTGTTCCAAGTAATTTCATCCACACATCTCTCCAGGTCTCACATATTTGTGTGGATGGGATCACCTAGAAGAGACTTGACTAAGGGTTTGATCCCATCTGCACATCTCTCTGAGTCTCACATATTTGTGTAAATGGGATCGCCTTGAAGAGGGTTGACACATAATTAAGAGCGCAGAAAATTTGATCCTTGAATGCTTCCTAATGCCTGTGAGAATATTATGTGTAGCGACAACCATTTTAGTTACCTTTTTTGCAACTTTATTTTCTGCAGTAGTCCCTTTGGACTCCGAAATGAATAGCGAAAGTTGCTAACCCATCCAACTTTTATCTTTCTAGTTATTATGTTAGTATAGAAGTTCCTTTAAAGTTTTATGGAGACTCCGTGTCTGTATAAACCTTGGGCTGCGACATTGTCCATCACCATCATAGTTACAACCACCCTCCTCAAAATTTATTGCAGTGAAATGCATATTCTGGTGTACATCTTCATCACACATGGTTCTTTCTAAATTTTCTTCGAATGTTTTTTTTTTAAATTTGAAATTTTCTTCGTATGTTCGCATAACTTGCTGTGTTATTCAACGCTTGTTCTGACTTTGCAGTGTTACTCAACGCTTCTCCTATCAGGTTCTTTTTACCAGTGGAGCTTCCTTGTAATCATTCTTTATTTTGTTCTTCAGCTCCGCAGCAAAGATAAGGAGTGAAGTTATCTCTCCATTTCGATCTGTTCGGATGTTCTTTTATCTAGCTTTTATTGCAAGTGGCGCTCTTGGAGGACTGATCGCAACTACGCAATTGATTGCTGCACTAAATAATCCATCAAGAGCGGCTGAGGTTACCGAAATATTGAAAGGTCTTGGCATAGACATTGGAGCAGTATCTATATTTGCATTCCTTTATTCTAGGGAAGATAATGCTAAGAAAGCACAGTTGGCTAAGCTTTCAAGGGAGGAAAGCCTTTCAAATCTTAAGCTGCGGGTGGCCGAAAGTAGGATTGTACCACTTGGCTCCTTGAGAGGTGCTGCTCGTCTTGTAATCTGCGCTGGTCCATCACCATTCATTCTGGAGTCTTTTAGACGAAGTGAGCCCTTCACTCAAAGTCTGTTGGAGAGAGGGGTGCTTGTGGTGCCCTTTGCTACGGATGGTAATTTGCCCACTTTTGAGTTTGATGAGAGTGAGGACATGAAGGAACTAACGTTAAGAAGGAAGAGACTCTGGCAGCTGGCTCCTGTATATGTTACTGAGTGGTCTACGTAAGAAAGTTGTTTTAGTTTCTTTCAAAATTCGCTTTGTCTCTCCCTCCCTCTCATTTCCTTCACAATTCTATGGGCAGGTGGTTGGATGAACAAAAGAAACTTGCTGGCATATCCCCTGAATCCCCTGTGTATGCCGTTTTCTGTGCAATTATTCCTTGTACCAACACATGCAACAATTTCTTATGTAGTGTGAATACCATAACTTGCTACGCCATGAGTTTTATGAATGTACTGCATCACTATATTACAGGAACGTGGAGCATGCCTATAATCTTTTCAGATCATTTCCTTTTCCTATTTTCTCCTATGAAAATTATGTTAATGTTTGTCTTACGAAACTTCCTTACTGGGGTTTATTTTACAGGTATTTATCACTACGTTTGGATGGTCGTGTTCGTGGTAGCGGGGTTGGTTATCCTCCTTGGAATGCTTTTGTGGCTCAACTGCCACCAGTAAAGGGAATGTGGTCAGGTCTTCTTGATGGCATGGATGGAAGAGTTCTTTAGGGGAAGTTAGGTTCCATCTTTGGTTTTGGATGTTACTTGTACTTATGATCTAGTATCATATTTTTGCAATTTTTTTGTTCAAATTCTTGTTTTATCTTTCAAAGAGGCCTTATCAGCAGAAAAGGCTCTTAAATTTTGCTCTTGTTATGTTTAGTTCATGGTAGGACAAAGAAACGATATCAACGATAGGACATACATGCGAGCAATGGGCATCTCACCAAGAACTGTACGCAGTAGTTGTTGATTTTGAACTTGGTCTTTGTTAAGGCTTGTAGTGAAGCAACTTTGTCTTCATGTTTATAGCAATACTGGCCTTATTTTTCAGGTTTGGAAGCAGAAGTATTAGACTCTTTAATTTTCCTTTTCTCTTCTTCATCTCTCCCTCGGCTAAATACAAGAGAATGAAGCAGGACAAATAGGAGTAGCTTAATTGGTCTTAACTCTTCACTTAAGACTCTCCTTTATAGGAGGTCTTAAGTTCGAGTCACCAAAAAGAAGGTGAGAGGAGAATTTTCTTGTTGACGATCCTTTAGTCCCCTGGGCATGCTCCTTGGTTCGACCAATTGTGGATGTCTCGCTTTCCAGCAGCAGTGTGGGAGTTGGAACTATTAAGGAACCTGGGGCTGACGAGAACCTGATGCTAAGCAAGGCCAGTGATCAATCATCAGCTGACTAATCAGTTTGTGACGACTCCTTGTAAACCAAATTGTACAAATTATGTAGGAACCTAAGGGACTTTGAAGTTTTAGATTTACATCCTCTAGAACTCTTAAGGTGGGGGTAAGAGCTTAGGACTAATTTGGTAAAACTGAGATACCTAATTTATAACTAAACAAAAAGAGAGAGAGAGAATGAATCGATGACAAAGGTGGATTCTAGATTTAATGCAACGTAATCAGTATCACGTAAGCCACGTGAATAAGCTTGTCCACTAATGCGTCCTTTTAGCTTTCTTTTAAGGCCCATGTCTAAAGCAACGTTTGAAACAGATTTAAGTTACTTACTTGTACTTGATTGCAGGCTTCTGATGACGGGTCAAAAGAAAGATGTTTTACGAAAAACCTACGGAAATATAGGCCAGGGATTTTGGTGCTCATTGAAATGAGAATCAATGGCCACCGTGCATAAGGCGTAATCAACAATCTGGAAATGGACTACTCTTTCCAGGTCGAAGCAGAAGGGTTCAGCGGAGGAATCTGGATATTATGGAAGACGAATATTCAAGTGAAGATCGACGTAGTGCATAAGCTGTTGGATCCCTTTTTAGGATTTTTTATTTTTTTCATTTTCTTTATTATATTAAATTATCAAGCATGAAAATAAATTAGAATTTATGAATTAGAAATTTTTGGAGTCTAATATGGTATATTTTGAATTTTATATAGTGGTATGAATTAAAAGAAAGAATTAAAACAAGGTGAAGGAGTTAGTAGGAATTTTCTTATAAAGAAATGGTTAATTGGTAAAAACAAAAAGGTTGTCTTAAATGAATAAGACAAAATAAGAAGAAGTCGTGAGTGTATGTTGGTATGAATTAAAAGAAGAGAAGGAGAGTCATGAAATTTCTTTGATAAGGAAGGGTAAATTGGTAAAAACACAAAAAGTTGTTTTAAATGAATAAGACAAAAAGAAAGGCAGAGTCGTTGGTTTTAAGAAAAAAAGAGAGGGAGCGTCGTGAATCACCTAGAAGGAGAGAAGAAGAAACCGAAGCAAGGAGAAGGAAGAAGAAGAGAACAAGGAAAAAGAAAGAAGGAAGAGTTTCAACTAAGTTTTTCTTATGAGGTAACCTTATTATTCTTTATTTTTGATAGAAGAAAGAAGTAGAAAGAAGTAAGTTTTATGTGAAGAAAATGTTGAAGGAAGTGGAGAAAAACTAGGTTTTGTTATATGATGAAGATGAGGAACGAAAGAAGAAGAATAAGAGGTTTATATTAGATCTTAGTTTTTCTAGCTAGATAAAAATCAAGAAGAGATTAAGTGTAAGCTTATTCATGGATAGTTAGGTTTAAGGAAAGCTTTATGTGTGTGTGTGTGATTAAATGAAATATGTTATTTTTAGGGAATTGAGAATACCAACGTCAAGAGCAAGCTTGACTCTTGGAAAAATCAAGTTTAATAGGTGGGTAATATGTTTATGGTTTTAGTGATGATGAGCTGAAATAATTGAGTGTATGTATGTTAAATATGTTTGTTTTGAATCATTATGGATGGGGAAAAAATGTGTTATGATTTGATAACTTTGTTATGCTTGAAAGATTTTACTGCTTTGTGTTAATGAAAAACAGAAAAGTTAAGAAGCATGAACTATGATTAAGTTATCAAATATATATATGCATTTGAATCTGTTTATGTGGGCAAGAGAGGAACCCGTTTCGTTAGTCACGTGCATGATGACCTACAACATTCTCCCAGCTGCCCGCTTGTGGCCACGAGATTCTGAGAAATCGGACTCGTTTCGTTTCACGGTGTAAACTTCGGTTTTGTCGTTTCGTTCCACGGAACTCTCGAGCCATTATTTTGTGCATTGCATTTTTTATATGTTGAGTTATGATGTATTTTGAATGTTATGCTTGATGATAACTTTTAGCCAATAAGTTCTTTGTGATGATGTGTTTTATTATAAATATTCATATTTGTTATGTATGATTTCTTATATGTTGTGTATGGTTTCTTATATATTGTGTATGACTTCATATATGATGAGAATGGTTCATTATCACCGGCTATAAATATATTAGGCACTGAGCTTTTCGGCTCACCTCAAAATTTTCTACTCCTCAGGTGAAGAATCAGCAGTTCCTAAGTGAGCCTTGCAAAGTTTTGGCATATCTCCAAGAAATTCAGACTTTTGTAACTAAGTTAGTTTGAATCATTTTTTGGTGATCTTAGAAGCATGTCAGTGTAAATATTGATATATGTATTTTGTAATCATGAAACAGTTATGGCATTGTGAAATGAAGCATGAAAATGTGTATCAATTTTGTTGTTGCAAATTGACAGTGGAAATGGACAATGAAAGTTGATAGTAAATGTAGAAATGTTTCGGATATATGTACGTATAGTTATCTATAAAGAAATTTTTCTTCTTATGTTAAACCGGATGTGTGCTGAATAATGGGAGATTTTTGGATGGACTTGTTTGTGGCAAATTGTGTATCAAAGAAGTTCGGTATGTAGGAAATTAATTGTTGGTTCGGGTCCTTTGAAATTGGTATGAGAACCAGTTGTGATTAGGTGAATGAAAACAGAAAATATAGTAAAGATGTGATCTGAAACTTTGAGGAAGAAACTGCATTGATCTAGATAGATTTAGGTTAAGTGGTTTACATAAAACTTGTAGATTATTCTTTTAGCTTTCTATCACTATAAAGATTGAAATTTTTGGACTTCAGACGCAAAAGTTATGACCCTTATAAAATAGCAATGTGGGTGTTCAATTTTGCATAATTGGTGTATAATTTTTAGCTGAAATGATAACTTTACTTAGATGATTAAACTGTATTAATATAGGCTGAATTAGATTGTCTTCATAAAAGTTGTAGGTCTTGTTCTTAGCTTTCCAATGATCTATAGTTTGTAATTTTTAGACTTCTAGATTGAAAGTTATGCTATTTAAAAGTAAGGATGTCTAACTGGGGAGGGGAGTCGCGATCGTGACACGGTACGATCGCGACCGTCTCACAATCTCACCAAATCGCGATCGTGACAGAGCACAACCGTGATAGTGCCAAAAAATCACGATCATGACCGGCACCAACTTCGTCAAACTCGTGATCGCGACCAAATCGCAACCGTAACGATTCCAGTTGTCTAGAAGTCGCGATCGTAACACAGTACGATCGCGACGCTGTTCCTTTCTCTGCTTCCCTCTCGCGTTGTAAATCTTCTTCTCTATTTTCTAATTAATCCAATTGCTATTTATTTCTTTTTACACCCAAAATCATTATTCTTTGTACATTTTGCTATGGATAATTTTCATTAAATTG
>JAOSBN010000009.1:13953614-13964364 GCA_027563595.1 Erythroxylum suave
TCAAATATATTTTTAAAACTAAAGTTAATTATGAAGGATCAACTAATAAGCATAAGGTAAGTCTAATTCTAAAGGGGCATCTTTAATAACATAGAGTTGATTACTTTGAAATGTTTATACTAGTTGCTAGGCATGACATTATAAAGTTATTGGCAACATTAGTTTCTAAATTTGATTGAAGGTTATACCATCTTGATGGTAAGTTAGCATTCTTAATTGAATTTGGGGCGCATCACAATGTAAAACTTCTCTTTATTCTATGCCTCAATTCATATTTGCATAATTTTTTGTGGTTACTTTCACTTCTTCCTCTTACTTATGGAAGATAAATTCAATATTGTGCCCAAGAGGTCACTATGTAGATTGCAAGCTACATTACCTAATTTGTGTCATCACTCAAACTTATTATTTGTGTTACGGTCAAGTCAAGCATAAAGCAATTTGTTGATAATTAGATTAAGCTATTTTTCTGAATTAATTAGTTTAAGATACAGGTTATGAACTAATCAAAAGTAGGAAGATCAGTATTGATCTAAGGGAACAACTTGTTTATTACTCGAACAAAACAGAGAAACATGGGAACCAATAGTTTAAAACTAGCTTAGAATTAAATATACCAATAACCTAGAAAAATGGAGGCAGGAAGTCAAATATATCAAGAGCTAAAACAAATCAAGAGCTTAAACAAATCAATAGCCTACTGGTGAGCATAACAGAAGCAAACAAGAGCATAAATAAACCAACAGCTGAAGCAAACCAACAGTATAAAACAACCGAATGATACTCACTTGTAGAAAAGCAGCCCAAAATAGTATTTCAGATCAATAAATACAATCCTTCAACCAGTATATATAACACAACTATGAAAATCTGGAATGAAATAGAGTTCTAACTGTTCAATACTTCTCAACAAATTCAATCGTTCAACCGTATAACACAACTGAAATCTGGAATGAAATAGAGTTCAAAATGCTATAGAACACTAATTAATCAAGAAATACACCAGAATAAAAGCTCACGACTTTATCTAAATAACAACCTGAATTCAAAAACCTTGAGTCATTGACGGCATAAACATTGCCAGTAGTAACTGTTACCCAGAAAAGAAAACCATCTAAGCTAGTTTGTAATTCAATTACAATCTGCTCCTTAGGAACAACTCTCTCATCCACCCAGAACATATGCCACTTCTATTGAATTAACATATGACGGTTCCACAAATTTCCATTAAGACTTGATGAGAGAGCTACCATACAGACAACAGTGAAAGACCCTTTCTCTTTCACAAACTTACTAGACAAATTGACGGTGTATCCGGCCAACGACAGAGCGAGATCGTCCTCCGATTCAGAAACCTCCACCTTCTTCTCTACCGTCAACAACCCAGCCATCGATGATGAGTTCCCCTTCCTTCCACGCTCAAACTACTTCACATTCAACTTTCCGGAGGCAACAGGGTAACTGGGTTGGGATCAAAGTAGCACCATACAGTCTACCAAACTTCGAAGAAATTGACGAAGAGAAGTGTTACCGTTGTGTGAGTGTGAGAGAAGAGATAAAATCTTGTCCTATGGAGTTGGTTAGAGATGGGGAAGACAATATCATGACAGTGGATGGGGAAGACGAGATCAGATGATGGTGGAATAGGCAGTGGAGACGAAGAGAGTCTAAAAAATTCGTTTAAATGAACGAGAAACAGCCTCAGTCTAATATCTGCTACGTTCAAAACCGGTTGGACCGATTTGATTAAAACTGGCCGGTTCTCCAACAAACAGGCCGGTTTTAATTTTGAAAGGTTTCTCATAAAATTTGAACCGAACCACTGACCGGTTCAAACTTTTTTGGTCGGACCAGCCCGTCCGGTCCGGTTTTTGAAACACTGGGATAAACTGAGTGGGGAACTAGTCTAGGTATTATGCGAGGAAGAATTATTCTGGCACCAGAAAGCCAGATGTAATTGATTGGCACAAGGGGATCGTAACACTACATATTATCACAGGCTCACTATGCACAAACGGAAGAAGTTAAAGATTACACGCCTGCTCGATGAACATGGGAATGAAATAGTCGATCAATCAACTTTGAGCTCTATGGTTAGGAATTATTTTGCTTAACTTTACACAGCCGAGGGGGGGCCACCACAATGCCTCCAATATTCTCGCACATTCCCTCGGTTACTGGAGGAGCTACTCCTAGACATTAGGCAACTAGTTCAAGCAATTGAAATTAAATCAGCGCTTTTTGGACTGAACCCTAATAAAGCGTCAGGGGTTAACAGTTTTACAACCCTGCTTTACCAAAAGCAATGGGACATAGTGGGACCATCGGTGGTAACTTATATCGAGCGGGTATTCCGCAATGAGATCTGGGAATAGGATCTGAATCGCACTATCCTAGTCCTGATCCCAAAAGTTCAATCCCCTACTTTTATTACTCAATTTCGTCCTATAAGCCTTTGCTCAGTACTTTACAAGACCATAGCGAAAGTGATCATCAACCGGTTGAAACCACACCTCAACACGATAGTGGCTAATACGCAATGCAACTTTGTCCCTGGACGTCATTTAATCGAGAATGTTATTATTGCTTAAGAGATCATCCATTCCATGCGTCAAAAGACAGGCAAGACAGGATATTTCGCTCTGAAAGTGAATATGGAAAAGGTCTATAATCGATTGAACTGGTCGTTCCTTCTTGATACCCTCTAAGAAATCGGCCTTCTCCATAACCTTCTCAGTGTCATTATGCAATGCGTGGCTACCGCCACAATAAAGGTTGCGTGGAATGGTACACTGTCAGACTCATTCCATCCAACCAGGGGCATTCGCCAAGGTGACCCCATCTCGCCGTATTTATTTATGCTCTGTATAGAGCGTTTGGGTCATCTTATTGCCCATGCGGTGGACCAAAACCCGTGGAAACCGTTTCAGTAGGGCCGCACAAGGCCGGCCGTCTCGCATCTATTCTTTGTCATGATCTCATACTATTTGGTGAAGCTACAGACGTGCAGATCGCAACGGTTTTGAGGATCTTGGCGGAATTCTGCCAAGTATCGGGACAACAGATGAATCGAAGCAAGTCTTGAATTTTCTTTTTTAAGAATTTCCCTACCGAATGAGCACGTCGGCTTGCCCAAGTGTTACAAGTACGCTGCACCGATAACTTGGGGAAATATCTAGGAGTGCCTTTGATTTACGAGAGAACAAAAAGGCACACGTACCAGTACGTCCTAGATCGAGCATAGCAAAAATTAGTAGGCTGGAGAGCGAAAGGATTATCTTTAGCGGGCCATGTAACCCTGACCCAGTCAGTTTTAACATTCATTCATATATTTACGATGCAAACTGTCCGGCTGCCACGTCAACTATGCAATGAATTGGAAAAAAATCATACAATCGTTCATCTGGGGGTCGATAGCCAGCCAAAGCAAAGTACACCTAGTCAACTAGGTTGTTGTTTATACACCAAAACAGTCAGGTAGATTAGGGATCAAATGTGTTCGTGCAACAAATGATGCCCTTCTGACCAAATTGGGTTGGGAATTGATCAATCAGCCATTAGCATTATGTTCAAATCCTACGAGCGAAATATCTTTTAGACCTCACCCAGATTCCAGAATGTCTGCAGAAGACAAAAGCGTCGAACATATGGTGGGGAATCTCAGCTACGTGGGATTACGTCGGACAAGGACTGTTGTGGAAAATAGGTAATGGTAAACGGACTAGATTTTGGATAGATCAATGGCTAACCAATTGGGGGCCCCTAATCACACAGACAGCGTCCCCTCTTCCTGATACGATGTTAGATACTCACGTTCAGGAGTATGTGGATGCTCGAGGTTACTGGAACTGGGACATGATTAGGCCTTATCTTCCTCCCTCCGTGTGCAGGATCATTGCTGACATGCGCCCTCCGAATGAGCACAGGGGTGAGGATGAAATTGTCTGGGGTCCGAAACCATCTAGGAATTTTACGGTGGCAATAGCCTATGCATTAATTGTCAACTTGGACCCAGAGTCGCCGAATACCATATGGAAAGCGGTTTGAAAATGGGCAGGCCCACAACGCATTCGATGTTTCCTGTGGCTTCTGGCATAACAAAAATTGCTAACTAATCATCTGCGATTTGCTAGACATCTCACTACGGATAACAGTTGTAACCACTATGGACAAGCCGAGACCTCACTGCATGCACTAAGGGATTATCCCCGGGTGATTGCATTCTGGAGTAATTTTAACCCCGAGGCGGTAGTGGCTGATTTTTTTCAACAGGATGCAGACATGTGACTGGGCTCCAATATTACTCGACATATCGCCACCCATGTGGGCACCTGGGCTACTGTTTTTGGCGTAACTTGTTGGTTTCTTTGGCAATGGCAGAATCATAGCATATTTGAAACAGATTTTGTCTGGCCGAAGAAAGGACATCGCGTGGTATTAGATTATGTTTAATGGATCGCGAAAGCTCAGGAAGTGACCGGCAAAGTTATAACGACATTGGGATTTTGCCTTTAGGGCATGAAGTGATTTGGCAACCACTGCAAGACGGGTGGATAAAATTAAATACAGATGGGGCCGTGCAACTTGGCACTGGGCGGGGTACGGCTGCGGGGTTACTTAGGGATGCCGCTGGGGAATGGTGAGGTAGCTTCTTCACAAATATAGGTCGTTGCTCGTCTTTAACTGCAGAGCTACAAGAGGTGGATAAAATTAAATACAGATGGGGCCGTGCAACTTGGAACTGGGCGGGGTACGGCTGGGGGGTTACTTAGGGATGCCGCTGGGGAATGGTGAGGTGGCTTCTTCACAAATATAGGTCGTTGCTCGTCTTTAATTGCAGAGCTACAAGAGGTGCAGGATGGCCTCTGCCTGGAATGGACCTTGGGAGTCCGACGACTAATCCTTGAGTCAAACTCTTTAGAGGTTATTAATATTCTATCTTCTTCGACTAGTTGTTTGACTGAGGTTAACTTTTTGGTGCAGGATATCCGGGAGATGTTGGATCGCAATTGGGTTGTTTGTCTTCAACATGTGTAACCAGAGCACTAACCAACTGACATCTACGACGGCGTTCACCAGTCCTGGTCTGCACGTCCTGTCAGACGTCCCAAATTCTCTAAGGCCATGGATCCGACGGACAACCAAGGCATGTCCTATCAGCGCGGGGTGCATTAGTGTTATAATTTCTGTTGTCTTTTTTCCTTTGTTAACCAAAAAAAAAAAAACAAAGAAAGATGTTTTGGCTAGGAAACAAATTCCTATTCGCCCTGTAAGCAAAGCAAACAACCCAACATTGAGCATAAGGTAGGGGTTTCAAAATTGGAACTTTTGAGTAAAGGCATATCCGCAGGCAGCTTGTTAATTGCAAATGGAATTGATGCCATTCGGAATAGGTGGTCTACAGCATATGCTTTGATGCCATTCGGAATAGGTGGTCTACAGCATATGCTTTGTTTTTCCAGTTTCTTGCTGAATTTAGTTCTGAACCTCCAACCTTCCTTTGATGACCTTCTTCTGCATTTGTTAGTTGTTGATGAAGAGACGACATTAATCTTTCTGAGCCTTCATTTATAGATTTCGTTCTTTTAGCTTTCTACAACGATTCCTCATTTGCTTCCAACATATGTACTTTATTGGTAGAAATATCCAAGATCAAAGATTGGACTTGGTTTTCAACCTCTACTTTGTCTGTTAAGGCTTCATCTTAACCGGATGCTTGTAGATGAAACCCGGTCAAATATTCACGAATTATAATAACAGTTGTGAGCTATGGAAAAATTGCAGCTAAACCCATGTTGTTTGTCTTTTACTGGAGTTTGGATTGATTTTTGAAGGTAGGAGGTACTTCTACCTATATATTAGGTTCAAATATTGGTGAAAGGAGTCAGTTCTTTTTTGCTTACAGTTTCAGTTATCGAGTTACAGAGAAAATGTTTTCTTTCGAATCGACATGCACTCTTTGAACCTATAGGTAATCACACTGTTAGTTGAGGAGCAAACTCCAAATTGGCAGTTACTGAAAACAAGAAGAAATAAGGCAGAATCACTGAGGAGTATGATAAGCATTCGTAAACAGAGACAGAAGTAGGCTTCGAGAGTGGGATAATAATAAAAATATCAACTTCAAAATTATAATACAGACAGACTGATTCACACTCATTTAACTTCTTCGATTTCATCCAAGGCATAGTTGTTCGTAGATACATTTGCATAATTAACCTTGTCGAATCGAACAACAACTGGATACCGGGTCTTGGGATCCTGTCCAATAAAGTTGGAAGTTGAGAATCAAGAAATATATTCGTAAAAGGACATGACAGGAATAAGAAATATCTGACCTGATCAACAGCTACAACAGATCCAATGCCATTGAACCAGTAGGACTCCCTCCTCAAAATCTTAACCTGAAGAGAAACACAAGCTCTCTGTAAACTGCAAGCATATCAATTTTATGCAAGACTAGACTTAAATCAAATTACTCCCCAGTGAGATTGTCCTGCAATGTCATTAAGAGCCAACGTCATCTTTCATATCTCCCTCTGTAATAATAGGCTATAGATATAATCATCTTTCTGTGTTTTTTTTCCCCCTCAACTCGTATGAAGCATTGTCTTGCTATCAATCTTAATGTGCTTAACTATTCATTCAAATATGAAGGCTATGGAAAGCGAAGGGACGATATTTAATAGACAGGTTGTGCAAAGAATATTATATGCTTCTCAGGTGTCATACGGAAGATCAACGAATACTAATAGCACCTTAGATTTAAGATTTTTAGCACTCAGCAGAGTACGAAGCTGCAAAACTTTCACAGATGGGGAAGAAAGGAAAAGTATAGTCTCCGACTTTCGATCGCCTTACATGGCGACAATACCTTGAGCACTTGTTTTCAAATACGAAACTGTGAAAAGGCGGCAACTTTACCTTGGTTCCTCTCTTGGGTCCAATTGGCGGTGGCTTGGGTTTTGGAGCTTCAGCTTCTGCCGTCGGAGCAGCTGTCGTAGGTGGTGCTGGACCTTCTTCGGCGGCTTTTACCACAAGTCTGGAACTTCTGTAGTCGAACTTGGAAGATAAAATTACCATGTTGGTCTTGGAACCTGAATTTGTGTTGGTTGCAACGTTAGGTGTCAACACAAAACCTGAAGCAGCCGATGCCATGCTGCAGCTCGCCATGTTCTCACACTAACTTTGGCCGAAAAAGGAAAGAAAGAAAAGACAGATGATCGGTGAGACTGAGAGCCTTTCAATTAATGAACACAGTTTTTCTGTGTTCTCGCTCGAGAATTATCTCATCTTGAAAACTAATGTGAATCTTTTCCTCCACTAC
Source organism: Erythroxylum suave (assembly GCA_027563595.1). Classification (NCBI taxonomy): domain Eukaryota; kingdom Viridiplantae; phylum Streptophyta; class Magnoliopsida; order Malpighiales; family Erythroxylaceae; genus Erythroxylum; species Erythroxylum suave. The sequence goes on from JAOSBN010000009.1 coordinate 13,960,942, forward strand.
CATGTTGCCACTTAGGCACCATATCCCCTTTCGTTTGGATAATGTTTTTACACGTCATAGTTTGTTGAGACATGATCTAATTCTGAATATACCACACCAATATTTAATCATCGATACATGATAGTAAATGATAAAAAGACATCTACTCTTTTTGGATTTGGGTTGATGCTCGAGGGTTAAGGTGGCTTCGTTGATGGAATTTGGAAAGTTTAAATAGAAAAGAAATGAAATGGGGTGTTTGGTTTTATATTATTATTATTATAAGGATAATATTTTTGATATTCAACTTTTAGGAAATACTGATGTTTCATAAATATGAAAGGAATTAAAATCATTCTTGAGTGACCGAAGGATTGTCACATCTGTCTCACTCCTTTCTTCTTCTTTTTTTAATCTTTTAAACAATTATATATAATTTCAATATAACTAAAAAATATATAATTAATTAATTAAAATATAAGTAATAAATTAAAATATAATTAATTAAAATAATTTATAATATAATATAATCAATTAATTAAAATATTGTTATATTATATTGTAATTAATTAATTACAATATAATTAAATAAAATAATATTACAATATAATTATTAATTAATTGCAATATAATTAATTAATTATATATATTTTTTAGCAATTAAATATAACTACTTAAAATATATTAAAATTTGATATAAAACAAAAATTTAACAAACTTTTGTTTGTCAATATTTTTAACAAATCAACAACTATCAATAGTAATGTAATCATTCCTTCCTTTTAATCAATCATCATAATTATAATGTTTAGATTTATTCTCATTCTTCATTATGTTCATTTTCATTTATATTACCATTACCTCATTTGAACCAATCGACCTCTTATTTACTTGAATAACTTGGGTTAGCAATACAACACTTTAATCCACTCAAGTATCTCTCCCAATTAAAAAAAGAAAGTAATTGAATTGTTACATTAATTACATAACTCGTAAAATTAGAAAAGGCCTCTTTTGATCTCTTTTTATTACTTTAATTATTTCACAATTTAATTCTAATTAAAATTCCCACATACAAAATTAAAGAGTTACATTAACATGAAATAGATATATCCATAAACCTTGACTTATATTTATGGGATGATAAAATATTACAAAATCTTTTCAATAAACAAATAATACAATAATAATTAATTTTGTACTGATACCCAAAATGTCCATTAAAAAAGATCCTAATTTTTAAATTTGACAAAATACGAGGACTAAAATGAAAAAAATAAGTTAAACGTACCTTTCGTCTAAACCTGCCCACCCTCTTCACTTGGTCACTCTTACTCCTCACATTCACTCTTCTATCTCTTATAAACAATCTATTATACTTAGTCATTAGTCTATTTCCAAACTTTTTTTTTTTTGCCTATCGTCCTATAACTCACCTCCTCTTTCTCTCACGGACAAAACTAGAGTAACCCTAATCCCAATCCTAGGATTATTGGTTGAGGTGGCTACTTGTACAATCTCTTGGACTTGTAAGATATAGGAGAGATTACCGACACCATCTCCTCTCTTTCCCATTCCTAATGAGGAAAAGTACTGTGATACTAACCTAAATCAGTTTCAAGATTATGCCTTATGTGATCATCACGAGAATCGTATGTTATCTCTTTCTAGTTTTGAAATATTCAAGGATTATAGTCTTATATATTGCTTGATTGATTAAGGGTGGGAATCCCCACTTACCATGACTTAGAGCATCAATCCTACCAATGTTAGGATTTTTTATACTTATCTATATCCCAAAATAATTCAAGGTGATATATAAATCTTCTTCACTATATGTGGTATTGACATTCATCTCACCTCTGATCTCATAAATGAGATACTATGAATCCCCATTCTTGGATGCACTTCTTACTATAGTTATCACACCAAATATACCATGCTCCCATATTCTATCCCTAATAGGATCAAGATTGTCTTTGAGTTCCCTAATACAAAGGTCCATATAAACCTAAGGATTTTTGTACCCTCAATGTTATTCCTTGTTGTCACCATCTTTTTATTAAATATAATTTTATCTCTATTAGTGGGCATTTTAACTTCTTAGGATATATGGTGATTTGTGGTTCCTAACTACTCTCACATTAAGAAACCATATTCACCTTAGTCACTTTTTTCTTCTTAACATGGTCCACTTCCACCAAACCAAAAAAAAAAAGAAATAAAACATTCCATATGCCCTCATTCTTAGTCTCATCTTCTAGCAGTTTCACATTCTTCCCACTACCAATGAGATCAACTTTGATTTCTTCTTTGACTCTGCCATTCTTAATGCATGGGATATTAGTTGATCGATGGTTAAATGACGAAACCACATCAATGGTAGCAGCTCCATCTTCAGTGACCATCACTTGTAAATGAGGCTCTACCATATGTTAAAGATCCCCAAAAGCCTTTTTTATTTACACTATTAAGTTACTTGTGGAGGATGAGGCTACTACTTCATGACCACATCATTGTTTTCTACCAAAAGCTCATCCAGTGGCCATTGAATATCAACTAACCATATTACAAGGAGAGTTTGATTCTTTTTAAGACATCATGATGCATCATCTTAACAAAATGTACAATATGATCGAGTCTTAATTTCCCCTTTAGTTAATTGGTTATGTTTTATGTTTCCAAAAAGAGGGAGAATATTTTTATAATATTATAAAGAAATGTTATAATTCAAGGGAGTATTTGTTAGCTGTTATTTTTATGTTTTCTTCATATGATGAACAATTTCTCTATGTCCTGTTTCTATTTTTTAAAAATCTTACTCTCAATAATGAGTTATTGTTATGATATTGATATATGTTTATGCATGAGTTATGGGGTAGCTAAATATTATCTTAATATAGATTGCTATTAGCATGGTTAAATTCATATGTTGTTTTCTGATACGAAAAATATTTTTTCATCATCAAAAAGGGAGAGATTGATGAACCAAGGGAGATTCAAATCAAGGATTTGATAACAACAAAACATAAGTACTACTAATGAGTTTAATATTATTGATGTGAAGGAATAACATAACAAAATATTATTATATCAAAGGATTCTAAAAGAAAAGATGATGTTTGCAATCTTTAATATCAAGATCAAGTCAGGAAGAAGATCAAGATACATCAAGGTTATTTCAAGTATTACTTATTGTAAGCTCATATCGATTGTCTCTAATATTATAAAAGTCTCACCATATAGCACCCCCTTACTGCAGGGTACACATCGGGACGCCCGGAAGTCATTCCGGTGTATATCCTATGATAAGGGTGAGCCACTTTCAATCATTACATTAACTTCACATGGCATCATATCATTACTTACTTATAAAGCATCATAAGAAAATCACAATATTTTAAAACTAACTTTTTCCTCATTTCATTTCACAAAACCGAAAGT
>JAOSBN010000009.1:13971051-13989946 GCA_027563595.1 Erythroxylum suave
AAATATGAGTATGTTTGGTTTGGTTTAAATAAATCGGGATATCTCAAATAGCATGGGAATGAAGTCAATTAAATTCTTTGTTTTAGTTACTCTATTTTATTAAATTTTATTTATATATTTATATAAAATCTACGTAAATATATAGATAAGATTTAATAAAACATCGTAATCAAAATAAAAAATTGAACCAAAAAATGGGAAGACTACTCAAAAGCTTTTACTATATTCAAATTATGTGGGCTCCTTAAGATCTTATGTTAGATGTCGATTCTGAAAGGACGATTCATGTGATTTTGGGGTTGAAATCAAACATAGAGCGTATTTTTACCTAAGGGAAAACGAGCGTTTGGAAAGAATGTAATTATATCTTTTATTCTTTTGTAACAAAACATAATGATTGCAACCAAAGTTCCCAAATCACTACAACCGCTGCCCCTTGAACTCATAAAACAGTAAAACCAACACGTGAGCCTTGTCGTGTCAAGTCATCATCCCTTAACGTTAACATTTGGTACCGCAAAGACCTAAAATTACATCATTCCCCCCTTTTCCGCGGCAAGGCAATGTTCAAAGACGAAGGGTTGATTTAAGATAACGCTGACATTTGATAATTCGGTAAAATTAATTTGGTCAAATAATAAGTATTTATTTGATTGAGATTGTTATTTTAATAATTGTTTAAATGTAAAAGTAGGTATTGGTAAGTGTAGTTGCGATTATTAAATAAAGATAAAATGACTAAAAATTTTATTGATTTAATAAATTATTAATTATTATATAATAATTAAAAAATATATTATTAGTCATATAAATTTAAAATTATAAATAATAAAATATTAAATTAAAATAAGAAAATATAAATAAAATATTTCATAAAAATATATTATTAATCATATTAATTAAGAGTATAATGAAAAATAATACTTGTAATGAAGGTTACTAATGAAAAGTAAAATTTCTATCACAGAAGTAGTTTCTTATTGTAACTCTCTTTGTATTTATTGATTTCTACAGAGGTACTATACTTTTTTCTAACCCCCGATTGTTCACCATAGATCTAAATATATGACTTCGTTTAAAAATTGTGATAAATAAGTACTTATCTCTACTGTATTGCAAATTTAAACGCAGTTGAAACCGATAAAATGTCAATGTTAGAATTATCCGATAGTGCAAGGGCCAGTTCTAAAATATCACTTTTATTATTTATTTTTAGGCCAACGCTTTCTCGCGTAATCCAAACTAATAATTCAATCCAAGTTAAGCAGAGAGGTCTGAAGTCCGACACCCGGTCGGTGAACGAAAACGCCAAAACCAAACCCCCAAGCCCACACACACTCTCTCTAAAGTCGCACTGTCAATTCAGAAATGCAGATCCCTATCAGACATTAGCTCCCGGAGAATCTCCGGCTGCGTCGTCACCGGGAATAAAGATTCCGGCACCCCGTCATCCTACGCTCTCTTTCTTCTTCTCACCAAAGTTCTGTGGTTTTCCTTTCCGTGTCAGTGTTTGTTGGAAAAGGTTTGCTATCTTTTGGAGTACAAATTTAACTTCCCTTTACAGAACTCCACTTTTTGCTTTGGTTTTGTGAAAATGTCTTCTTTTTCGAAGTTCTTTGTAATTTTTTTTGGTTTCTGTTACTATAAAAATACATTTCTTGCTTTCCTTTTGTCTGTTTTATCTTAAGCGCTCCCAATATCGTTGAAGCTTTAGAGGTCTCAAGTAATTTACCATATAAAATAAGTAATTCATCACTTGATTTATGTTATTATGATGGTGAAAGCTTGTGCCTTGGGACACAATTTGGGTGAATGCAGATTATATCGATAATTGGGTTGTTTCTTTTGTTAATTTTTATCCATGTTTCATGCTCTCTTTTTTTTTCCTGGGTTGGAGATCAGTTGAGCTGATGTTGGATTTGTTTTCTTGGGAACAGTTCTAACGCTGATTGTGATGGATCGTGAGAGAATATCTCGATATTGCAGTCTGAATTGAAGTAAGAATGGTCTCCATTTTTTCTTTGCTTTAATCAAAATCTTTGTTGTGGTTTGATTAGCTGCCTCTGTTTTCTTAACTGGCGGTTCCCTTCTCTCTCTTTCTCTCCTGTTCTGTGCCAAGCTAGCCCTCTTTTCATTACTAATCTGTTGTCTGTCCTCAAAGTCCTAGGTCCTTTTTTGCTTTTAACTCGTGTTAACTTATTTGGACTGAGGCCCATGTAAATGAATTTCCAGTTTGATCGTTAAAGTTGATACTTTTACCAATGACTGCAACCTCTTGATCCGTTTCATTCCTCTGTTGTTATTCTATTTTCCTTCCTGATTCTTTTCTAGAGCCATTTCTCTTTTCCTCATTTCTTTTTTTTTTTTTCTATCACCACTTTTACTTGCTTGTAGTAAGTTCTGATGTTTTTTTGTTTTAAACTTTTACTCTCGCTAACCCTCTGTTTCTCTCCTGAGAGAACTGTGCTTCCAGTTTAGCTTGCTTACTTCATATTTTACAAAAGGTATTACAGATGTTAGGACTGCAGAACAGAAACGTTCGAAACATAGAGAGACATTCTGATGGATGCTTAGGGAGGATGGTCAATATTTTTGATATGACCGATGGCATTTCTGGGAAAAGAGTGCTTAGAGATAAACCTCATTTTGATGGTGATTTTTTTATATAAGATTGTCTTTTTGGGGTTCTCTTTTTGAAAAACTCCCTCTTTTCAATTCTTAATCTTTTAGGTTGATTTGGAAACTCAATTTATCATTCAGCAGCTGTTGCTGCTTATTAATATACAATCGTCTGATGGTCCTTCACTTTGTTGACATTGACAGCAACTTTGACTTGATGAAAGCTTGTCAATCAGATACTTGAATCTAGATGATGTCTTGGAACTTAACTAAGGCACTTGTCTTTCTCAATTATCTAAAATGAGATTGACATACTGTTGCACTGGTCAACTTGATTATGGTTGATGATTTACAGCTTTGTGTCAACCTGGTTGATATTTAGCGGTTGACAATGTGTGATTTGCAGGTTCTTCATTCTCGAGAAGTCGATCAGATGTTACCACAGTGTTGAGTTCAGCAGACAAGAACAAGGATGAAATGGTAAAACAATTGGGAGATTAATTTTACATGAGTGAGGAAAAGTATTTTTGCAGAGAACTTTCACATTTGCATCATATCATTGAAAGTGATTTCTGGTTATCTGCTGTATGTTCTTTTTCTGCAGATGGTGGCAGATATAAAGAGAAGCTATTCAAACAAGAATGGAAATGGAACTCCCATGAAGACACTCATAGCTCAAGAAATGACTGAAGAAGTGGATTCCAGGCATAATCCACCCAATGTAGTTGCTAAGTTGATGGGACTTGATACCTTTCCACTTCAACAGCCAAATTCAGCTACTAGAAGAGGCCAGTTGAAGGGTTATTCAAGACATTCTTCAAGTAACTCTGGTGTACTACCGGAATGTTGGAGGCAAGATCATAGTTTCTTGGACAAGCAAATTCAATGTGAAACTGGCCAGCATCATAAGCAAAAGCAATGCAGAGATGTCTGTGAAATCTGGCAACAATCCCAGAAGATGAATGTAAGAGGTAGTTCACCACAAAAGGAAAAGTATAATGAGAATGTTGATGAGAAAAGGATGGCTCTTCTTCGCCAGAAGTTCATGGAAGCAAAATGCTTGGCAACAAATTACCAGTCCAAGGAATTCCGAGATGCAATTGACGTTTTAAGTTCCAATAATGATTTATTACTTAAGTTTCTTGATGAACCAAATTCCATGTTCTCCCCGCAGCTGAATCATATGGAGTCTATTCCTACCACCCGTGAATCAAAGCGCATCACTGTTCTTAAGCCCTCTAAGCTGATTCATAATGAAAAAGCTATTTCCATGAAGAGTGACAAACAAGCAAAGAAACTTACCCAAATGGGTCAAGCTACTGGGTATAAGATATATGATCAAGGATATTTGAATAAATTTTCCATTCAGAAGTTTGATGAGTATCCTGCTCAACCAACTCGAATAGTAGTGTTGAAGCCTAGCCCTGGAATGACTCTTGACTGTAAGGCTTTGGGTTCACCACCCTCTTCCTCACCCAGAATACTGCATTGTGAAGATATCTATGATGAACATCACAATGATGAGGCACGAGAATCAAGAGAGGTGGCAAAGGATATTACTTGCCACATGCGAGACAGTGTAATGGGTTGCTGTAGGGATGAAGCTGTACTTTCTTCTGTATTTTCAAATGGTTATATTGATGATTACAGTTCAATTAACAAATTGGGAGATGAATATGTTGATGGAAATCTGAGTGATTTAGAAATCATGTCCCCAACATCTAGGCTTTCCTGGGATTATACACATAAGTTTGGAAGCCCCTATTCACCTGCCTCACGTAGTCGAATTTCATGTTCCCCAGAGTCATCTGTTTGTAGAGAGGCAAAGAAGCGACTTTCTGAAAGATGGGCAATGATGGCCTTAACTGGAAGTCCCCAGGAGCAAAAGGACACTCGGAGGAGCTCTAGCACACTGGGTGAGATGCTTGCACTTTCAGATGTAAAGAAAACTATGAGATCAGAGGGAGGGGTTACTAACAAGCATCAAGAGCCTAGGGGGTCAACTTCTTACGTTAGTAGTAACTCGAGCAAGGAAGAAGACGTGGCTGATTCTCCTAAAGGCCTTCTTAGGTCAAAATCTCTACCTGTGTCTTCTACAGCATTTAGTACTAGGGTTGATGCTGATGTTTCAATTTGTGAGAATGGCAAGATGGAACTTCCCAAAGAATTATCCAAGGGGAAGAACCCAAAGTCATCTTTAAAAGGGAGAGTGTCTGGTTTATTTTGCTCTAGGAATAGAAGAACAAATAAAGAAAAATCTGCCCTATCTCAGTTCAAAGATGAACTTCAAACTGCTACCCCGGAGACACAAGATTCACCTGTACCTCTCCCTGGAAACATTGGTGATTATGCAACCCAACGTGATAACACCAGTGCTTTTGAAGTGTACTTGTCTCCTGGTCTGCAAGGATCATCGATGAAGACAGCTAATCAAGATTTGGTGGGCATGGACACAAAAGAAGGCTTAATATCTCAGGAGGTAATTCATTCATCTATTGCTCTTTTAGTAAACTTTTCTTTGTATTCATCAAGTTGGCACAATCTGGGTATTGTGTGTCTTTCCATGAACGTAAGAGTATGTTCTGCTTATTGTACCACTAAAATTATGTCAAACATGATTGCCACTTGTTGAATGTGGATACTTTGTGAAAACCCACATGTTTGTAAATTGTTTGTCACTATTTGCAGTCTGGTTGTACCATTGTCGTTCCAGGAGTGTGTTAACTAGGATGCTGAATTTGCACTGGCGATGAATGCATAATATTTAAGCAATTATGTGCATGATACCCTTGACCAACGGGCATCCAACAAATAAATGTATGTTTTGGTGCTTTGTGTAAATGAACTGAAATTACATGATTTTTTGTTTTGTTTTTTCCCTATAAACTTGTCTGAAGAATAGGATTGTTTTGAGTCTTACAGGAAGTATTGCTTTTTGTAATATTACCCGTTGATGCCGCTGTATGTAGTGCAGTGACATCTCTGGAGTTCAGTTTTTTCTTTCCACTGTAAGGTGATCATTGTCATCAGATTATGGCAGTCGGATGTTCAGTGGCTTAAACTGGATTTTCTGCTTTGGTTGAGCTGCTATTATCGTTTTTCTCCCTTCGTAAGTGACAGGTTCATCTTCTGCAGTCTTTGATGAAATTGACTATACTTTGTTTATTTGCAGAGAGTTTTATCTGTGGCAAAGCTGTTGGTACCTGGGAATGCGAATGAGAACCAGGATCAGCCAAGTCCAATCTCAGTTTTGGAACCCCCATCTGAAGAAGATGATAACATAAACATAAATCCAGAACCTTGTGGCAACATCAAGTTGGATCATTTGGGTAATTTTACTCGGGGCAGAACTGTGGGATATTTTTAGATTGTAGACCTCATTGAGCATTATATTTATTTAGTTTTGGGTCTTTTAAAGCAAAATCCTTATTTATGTTGTTAATCACTCTCTGCGTACAGGAGCTGAGATGTCTCTGAAGTCTAATTTGATTGGCAAATCACCTCCAATCGGTTCAATTGCAAGGACTTTATCATGGGATAATTCTTTTACTGAAATGGGCACCCAGTATGCCTTTAAAACATCCTTAACAGACTCACAAGCTCAGGAAGAAGAAGAAGACTGGCTTTCCTTTGTTGAAACACTATTATCAGCAGCTGGCCTTGAAGGCAAGGTACAGATTGACACATTTTATGCCAGATGGCACTCACCTGAAAGCCCATTAGACCCATCATTGAGAAACAAATATGCTAATCTAAATGACAAGGAGCTTCTGCACGAGGCAAAACGCAGACAAAGACGATCAAATAGAAAGCTTGTGTTCGACCTTGTCAATGCAGCTCTAGTGGAACTAACAGTTAATGGATCAAATAGGAGGAGTGCTAGTTCATGTTGCAACTCTCACGATAGAATGAAAGTAGATGCATCAACCATGCTTGTGTGGTCACAAATTAAGGAATGGTTTTGTAGTGAATTGAGATGTAACATTGGCGGGAGTGATGTGGACAGCAACGGCCTGGTGGTGGAGAGAGTGGTAAGGAAGGAGGTGGTGGGGAAGGGATGGACTGACGATATGAGAATGGAATTAGACACTTTAGGTATAGAAATAGAAGGGAAGTTGCTTGAAGAGCTTGTGGAAGAGGCTGTCGTTGAATTCACAGATACAGATAGGCTAGGCCGTGAGTGAGGCTTTTTCCTTTATTATTTATTCCTCCTATTTATAACATTGTTTTAACTTATTTGTGTATTTGGTTTCCAACCGGTCCAAATATTATATATATATATATATACACATGTAACATATACCAACTAGTTTTTGGTTGTAGTATGTTGTTATGATGGCTATGCTTTTCTCTGCCTGACCTGACATTGCTAAACTGTCATACATAGTCCCCACTGATTAGCTGTCTGATGGCTGTATGCCAGGTTGACCTTCTTTTTAACTTTGACAACCATTTCAGAAACTCGTTTGTCAGATTCAGCACCCCACTTTGTGGTATTCATTTCATAACATGTCTCTGGTTCTGATTCTGAACGTGAACATTTTCATTCTTTAATGCATATGATCAGAGCAACCAACCGGTTGACTTGATATTTGTTTAAATGGCTTGTAAATTACTTGTATTTGCCTTGAGATCTTATGCCTAGACTACATTTATTATTAATTCCTTTAAACTATGGGTAAAGAAAGCCTTTAGAGGCTACTTGATTCTCAGGTGAGGTTGCAGCCGTTGAAATGTTGGCAGGTCCCAACTTTAACACATCCAGAGCCTTTCTAGTTTCTACCAAGTTGGATGAAAGCAAAGCCACCATAATTGTATCCTAGATTCATAAATTTTAATTTTAATAACTATTTAATTGACTTAATAAAATTCAAACTGAACTTTTCACATTAATCAGAAAACGTACACCTCTGCCACTCTTTCCATATTTATCATGAACACAACTCACATCAGGATAGTTTACATCCAGGAGTACAAACAATGGCAAACAAATTGAGAAAAGCAAAGGCCCTTTACCCAAGTTAAAAGTCACACTAGAAGGTAAAATAAATTGCATGTCAACCATCAACATCCTGCACACGATGAGAACAAAGCATAAAAGAATCAACAGAAACACAGCTTTCTGCCATTCCAAAAGAATACTGACCAATTAGTGCAATCTTATTTAGCAAGCAAAGCTTGTAAGGACCTATATACACTCGCAATTGCAGATCCATAAATGTTCCAGATCATATCACTAAGAACCCAACACTAAACACTATGCACGTCTTCAAGAATGCGGAGGTCTATTAAACACACGGTGCTGTCACTTCAAAAAACGGAATAGAGAAACTTCATCTGTCTGTCGGTTGGAATTCATGCACGTGCACTCTGGACCAGTGAGTTAGTCTTATCATTGCTATTCAACCCATACTGCACCGGATATGAATGAATAACATAAGCCATAAAAAACCGGTACAAGTGCATTGCCACATATAATACAGAAGCTATTGCAAACACTAAGCAGGTTTTCTATGATAAGTGCAAGACCTATGCATTACTGAGACATTACTTGATAAAGCAGAAACCTTTAAAAGAAGCTACCCAAGAACTAGAACAATTCTCCCTCACCCTGAAAAAATGTCTATGATAATATGCTAATGCCTGGTTGTCAATCTCACAACAGTCTTTGTAACATGATAGAATCTATAAAGACTATATCTTTGGTGAACTATCTTTAAGTCCACTATTATTGAGCATGGCATAAAGGAGGCCATCGAAGGAACTGGTGTAACAAGTTTCTTTTTTGAATGGCAACAGAAATTTTCATTAATTATGTTTCATTCATCACTAATATGCAATTCACAATTCAGAAGCAATTTTACAATTGAATTGGCCAACATTACGTATCATAGGGTTCTCAGGTGTAACGTAAGTCCAGTTCTATGTGCTACTGAATCAAAATCGTTGATTTTATGATCATTTAAGGTCTTTGATAGAAATCACCTTCTCTCTTATACGTGAACTCCAGATGTCTGAGTGAGTCCCTGAGCCAGACGCTTGACCTGACTGATTCAGAAAGGGTTCCCGTATTCTTCCTCTGAGACTTTCATAATCATCCTCATAATCAAAATCACCTTTGCGAGTGGAAACCATAGCTCGCAAGACTAATGCCAGTAGCAATGCCAGGGCCTGCAAACACCATGATAAGAGGATGTGATTCACTTGGTAAGTGATGAATGACGAGTTCCCCATCTAAATAATGCAAAAGACAAGACTATATAGCAGGAAACTATAGACAGCTTATATCATAACTGCAAATTTATGGCTTTTTGTCAAGCATAAGCATAATATTAAATGTCAGTTGACTTAAAGTAAGGATATCAGATGCAAGCCAACCACCTCCTCCATAAAAAAATAGCAATTATTCTGAATTTTAGTATGTTCTTTCTTCTTCATGAATATAACTTTTCCAGAAATTTTGGTTAACTAGATTTATTATGGCACATATTAAAAGAGATAATATTTGACAAGAAGCTGCAATCATGTCTAATGCACCCAGGTACAAGGAAGCAACAGTAACAAATATCTTTGACTATCGGTTATAACTTTAGTTATTTCCACCAGGGCAAATATTAATCCTCGTTAACAAGTAGCTTTTTCTTTATTCATCAAACTTTACGTACAGACAAGTTTGTGGCTGTCACACTGATTTCTAAGCTAGTTGAGAAGCATAACTTGCCAGGTCTCACAGAAACAGTACCTGAATGAAAACCACCGTTATGCCAATCCATTTGCATATATCAACATTTTCTTCAATAAAAGATCGAAGGCTCTGAAGTTCTCCAGTTGGGTCAAACGGAAGATCCTGTTCAGAGATGAACACAACAATTAAGCACAGAACACACAAATGACAAGTCCCACTTCACCCAAACACAGAGACAAAAAACTATATTAACGATAGTAATTTACCTTTTCCCAGCGGCGATCGATTGCAATAAATGCCACCAAAGCTGCTTCTAGCAGCAGTAATAGAATTTTGAGTATTGAATACTGATATTTCTAAAGTCAAGGAAAAGGACATTGGACAGAACAAAGCCAAACCAAAATCAAGTGTCAGTAACTGAATGTGTGAGAAATAGAAGGGAAAAATCAAATGTTGCCCAAACTTCTCCATATTACATTTCCCTTAAATTTACCCAAAGAAATTATATATCTAGATCCGTCATTGTAAGTTGACTCAGGCTAGGAAGAGATCCCACAACGCTGCATCAATGAAACAAATGCATTTCTGTTGTCAATCACTAAGATGCATCGAACAGGTATTTGTGTCAGCTCAAGAATAGCAATTAGCTTTGTTTCTTATGATTGTATTAACTTCCTGCTCTTCATAGTGTCCAAGATGTTGTACAGAATGATACAAACTTCACAATTTTCTGAAAAGTTCTCCCGGTACCAGTTCAATCTGAACATTGGTATACATATTTCTTCTGACTCTTTCTTTCTTTGTCTCTTTGTTTATCTCATAGGTATTTAGAACAAGATGAGAGAAGAAGGCCTCTGGTTTATAAAAACACCATAATTAGCAGCTTTATTCACGTAAATGGGATAAGAGAACTGAGTTAAATTGCATAATCCTTGCTGAGAAAGTAAATATCAATAGACAGAAAATTCCTCAGCTCCATAGGATACAAAGCACAAGCAACAGCCGTGAATAGCTTCAGCTGCTATGCAACCAATTAAAGTAACGCAGCACAATATAATGCCCACACCCATAAAAGAGTAGATGAACCTGCCATGAAAACCAATTCTCGAATTAATACTCCATGGGCCCCTCCAGTTCTGCAATATGAGAACAATCCGCCACATGCAGTACCCATCAAAACAGTAAACAATTGAAAACGACAATAGTTGAAACTAATTTGTATAGGAAAATACAAACGTCCTTTGCGGGCTAAGTGTCGAACAATGTTTAACCTTCAAGTCTACAAATAAATCACCAAACCACCAAAATATGAGACAAATTACCCATGGACGAGAAACAGTTTTTAAATAAAACAGTAGGTGACAGTGGTTATACGCGGTCATAGCAACAGCATATGGGAAAAAGATTGACGAGGCTAAACCGTCGAAGCAGAAGAAATTATGGAAACATCATATCAATGTACTTGGCATTGAAAAATAATGTCAAAAGCTTTGAAAGAGCATTAAATATCGACACTTCCAAAGGGAATAACGAATCACACTATCATTAATGCAGCAAGCACCCTCCACCCAATTAAGGCAATCGAGGAAATATTGAAATATAAAGAGAATCTTAATTCCAAGTTCATTAAAACGGAATCCAAATTAGAAATCATAAGATTGAGATAAACTAAAACCCAACTCCCTAAATGGAATTCCTAAATAAAAAGTTAGTAGATAATAACAACAACAATCAAACCCTAAACAACTACCAAAATCTTACAAATCTCTCAACTGAAAAACCCTAGAGAAACCCAATTACCAGGGTGCAGGAAGCTTAAAGGAGTTGAAATCGAGGGCGAGCCCGTAATCCAACCCATGGACTATATCATTGAAGAAATTAATCCCCTGAATTGACTGAAAATATGAAACAGAGGAAGATTCCGGCGATGGAGCCGGAAAAGGTGGCGGAGTAACAGGAATATGGCGGTTCCATTGATCAAGCATCCAAACAGAGTACAGAATAATGGAAAGGGCAAAGAACGCTTGGAGGAAGTTGAGGAGCTTAAGGACGAAGGCCAACGAGACATGGCAGCAATTGCGTTGCATTTGAGTTGAAAAGGTGAGGCAACAAAAAAGCCCAAACCCAAACCCCGACGAGGGTAAAGAAGAATGAAGAATGGCAGAGACGGATGATGGGGGGCGTTTGCTTTTGGTTTTTTGGTGCTTTTTTTGGCTTCCGGCGTTGTTGAAGAGCTTGTGTTCTGTGTAGAATTGAATTGATTTTTTTTTTTTAATATATCAAATGAAGAAGAAGGGTTTCCTCCATTTGTCTTGTTGGAGACACTTGTATAAAAAAGAAAGAAATACTAATTTTAGTGTTAAAGTAAGCAAAGGTGTATTCTTCAATGGTTTGAGTTATTTGGCGAAGGGAGGGACAGAGAGGCGTAGGAATATAGAAAAAGGATACCAACTCATCATGATGAGAACAAATAATAATCTACAGGTACCGTAGACAGCTTAATGTCAAATATCTTACTCTTTCCCATCAAATCCAAGTTGTAGTATCCAATTATAAATTTTAAGAAATAGGATTATCTTGTTTTTTCCACACAGCTTCCAACTGATATTCATACTTTGGGAGAAGGAAGGCACTGTGCCAACCAGAAAATGATACAAAACTAAGAGTTTTGATACTGATTATCGGTACTGGTCAGTCGAAATTTTTGGCTAGTACTAGCTAGTATTTAAAATATTGGTCAAATATTTATTGGGTACCTTAAACTTTAAAAAAAAAAAACACCTTATGCTTACAAATATCATTCTGTACTGGTCGAAAAATAGAACGATACCACCCCTTTTGGTACAAAGTATGAATATCGGTCAGTACTAGAGGTTTCACCAAGTAATGACGGGTACCGGTCGATATTGAAAATATCGATAAAATATCGAGTGATGCCGTAAAATTTGAAAAATGTAGGCACCTGTTAGAAAAAAAATTAACAAAATCACCCCGATGACCTGACTCTATCATTCAACTCTCACTCTCTCTCTCTCTCACGCATGCCACTCTCTCTCTCACCCTCTCTCTGTTTCACTGTCACCTTTGCTCATCATCATCGTCCTCCATTATGACGTCACTGCACCTCCCCCACTTGCTGGTCTGTCCGCCTCCTTCTCCTAAGACTTTGTCTCCTCCACTCCAGTTTCCACTGTGCCTCTCCTCCTTCTCATTCTAGGCTTTGCCTGCTGCTGCCTCGCTCTGCCTATCCTACATCTGTTGCTGGCTCTATCCACCTCCACCATCGCTACTTGCCCCTACCTCCTGCTTGTCTTCCACATAAACCAGATCTGGTTTTCACCCGATCTGAGTCTGACCCACCAAAAACCAGACTTGACCATTGAATTTGTGATATATTTTGTGTGTTTTAGAGTTTTCTGCTCCTAAAATTGAATTGTATTTGTGAATTTTTGATTGTGATGTTGTGAATGGTTAGAGAAAATTAGAATTGAATTGTTGTGAATGGTTGGATTTAGATTTGAATGAAATGGACGAAGTGTGTTGTTTATCTGTTGATTGATTATGTCTAGTTTATCTATTTGGTTTGGAATTGAAATTTCATAACAACCTCAAATCAGTATTTGGAATTTGATTAGATTGGATTAAGGTCTGTTGAGCAAACTCAAGATCAACTATACTTGAACCATTAGAAAGATTAGAGTAATCTTACTGAATAGTAATGAGGGCTATTATTTTGAATAAAATAGTGGGAGTATCCAAATATGATTAAAAGTTCTAATCTAATTTGGTATTCATGCATATAATTAATTACTTGCATTCTTACATTTATTTTGTTCTAAGTGGAATTTATCTTGTTTAGTATAGTTGATACTTAGTGAACTAAATTTCTTGGACATACGATTATGTCTGAGAAGAGTTCTCAAAAGTTAGATAGAAATATGTGTGCCCATTATGCAATTTTACTATAATCCTTATTGAGGATTCAGTAACAAAGTTTTAGACACATGTCAAAATCCTATAGATGACAAAATGTATTGACATTTTAAGTTAACTAACGTCTCATAAACTTTAAAGACAACATGTAAGATGTATGTTAACGCCATGATAGTAAGATGCAAGAGGTTGTATTCAGAAAAGCTAAAAGGTATAGTACCTTGATGAGATTGTTCCACTTAATTTAGCCTACTAAAAACATAATTCTGGACTACAGTTAAAGGGTTAGCAACAATATGATAATAGTTGTCATTATAAGAAAATTGTTGCATGACTTTTCTTGCCTATATGTGATATGATAAAGATCATATGTATTTGTAATTCATGCTTATGAGCATTTGATACTAAATTTAGACTCAACATTATTATAACGTGCAATGCATGGCCAGAAATAGATTGTTACGTAAAAGTAGTTGATCTAATTTTATACAAAGAGTTTGTATGTATTGGATCAAAGGAGACATATGCTTAACATTAGTGGCAAGAATAAAAAGTTAGATAACTGAGATTATCCTTTTATGCCATATTGGTTAAATCAACATAACGAGAATCATAAAGTTACATACTAGGATATATATGTCCTTTTTTATTATGAATTGTATGGAACTTGTGAAAGTTAAAGAATAACCAAATCAACCTTTGGTAAAAGGATGATAATGGTATTGAATTGTTAATCTTATACATTTGATGTATTGGATGGAATAACAATTCATAAAAGGATAATATTATATTTCACTATATTACTAATAACTTTATGTGATATAGTCATACATATTAAATAGAATGATGATTTAAAATTTTGAAAAGTTCAAACTGTTTAAATCTAAGTAGAATTTAAGTATTGAGAATGCTGAAGCACATCTATAAGATCCTTGTGGCAAGTTTTATATTTTCAATTGTCTATAGAGAATGAGATTTAGTAAATACCTTCATAACAAAATTCCATAAAGGTATGGATTTATGTAAGGAGTAAAATACAATGTGAGATATTGTATGATGCAATATTATTTCTTCTATAGTGATGCCTAGTACAATAACTTACCTTCAATAGTTCCACTTGAATCAATTAGCAAGATTTCATATTAGATATGAAATGTTAGGTCTTTGGAAGAGTCGAAGTTAATAATTCAAAGAATGTGATGCTTGGTTGAAGCATACATTATCCATTAAGTTTAGAATTAAATTGGATAATAAAATGGTATGAGATATTTAAAAGATTGGATATAATCTTATAGATTCATTGAACAAATTATTTGATTCAATGTATACTTATAGGATCTCAAGATAAGTAGTGGGAGTAAGAAGGAATTTGAAAGGTTCAAATCTCGTAACATTACATCTAATTGGAATTAATGCCTTTAATGATACATTTGATGTATAGTTGAAAGAGGTACGAGACATTGAAAGATTCACTTTCACTATGAATTTAGAGAGTTTGTTTTGGAGATGATTATGAATTTATCACATTTTGAATTTATCACGTCTACAAGAAGGTTAGTGGGAGTATAATTGTCCTCTTCAGTGGTAGTACATGGAAACATATTGCTTACCGAGAACAACAGTTCTAACTTCTAATTGTTGAACACATAATTATCCAAGAACAATTCTTGTCGGATATGAAAAGGTAACAACTTAATTCTGGGAATTAGAGCTATCGAGATAGATTAGACGTTGTTAACTTATTCTAAATCCAAGTACATAGATAATGTACTAAAGATATTTAGTATTTGAGATATCAGTTACTTAGGAAGTATTAAAGATATCCATTACTCTATGTGTGAGTTGATATTTGAGTTCAAGATGATAAGCATATAAATTTAGATTTAAATCCTAATTAAGGTTTATTTACTTAGAACAATAGGATATGGAAAGGTTCCAATGTAGCAATGCTTGTTAATTGATCTATAATACATTTTTTATTTAGTGGAAACAATTAATTGGATCAAGAAGTTCTTTAGTGAACTTGACAGAGTTTCTTTGCATTGTTAAAAATAGTAATGTACTGTAGAACATTAGAGCCTTTGGGCATGCATAAGGAGCTAATGTCTCATCAAAGATCCAAGAATGCTTAGGAAAACTTTCTTAATTATGATGATAATTAAAATGGGAGTTGTAAGATTTAATCAAGTTCTCACTATAGAGAATCTTATAAAATTCTCTCATCAAGCCACTGCCCTAGTAGTAGAATAATCGTCATATGGTGATATGGTATGAGATACTTGAACAATTGGCTTGGTGCAAGTGAGAGATTGTTGGTTTATGCCCTACAGCCAATTGCTTTGGTTGTAGTTTAGTGACAAATTATTTAAAGGCGTTCTTTATCTTGTACATGTTTAGATGTATATAATAAAGTCCATGGAATAATTGTACATTGCTAATGAAATTATAATGAGATTATAATTAAGATTCACATTGATTTATTTATTAATCTTAAATATTCCTAGTCATTGTTCCATTAAGATTGGACATTAATAGAACGTAAAAAGACTAGCATACGTTTTTTTTCCTTATGAAGGAAGTAGTCAATCTCATAGGCTAAAGTATAAAGATACTTAAACAAACGTATGGGTGCTTATTAGAGAACAAGTTCACTGAACATACTCGATATAAGAAATCCATTCGGAGCATTACTTGTATATCTATGGAATTCTCATTGTGATGATTGAATAAGTGATCCTTTGATTTGAGGTTATCAAAGTTATCTTGTATGGGGATTACTAAGTTTTGATACTACTTATGATCTATTTAATCGTGGGTCGTTTAGTCGGTAGTCATTGGATGCAACATAAACTATGTTGATGTAGTTGTATGATCAAGATAAGATTCATTACCCTAAAGTAATTAAGAAGAATGTTTTGTTATTCTCGACCAGTATTGATTCAAGAAATCCTTGGCCAAGGTGAAATGATGTTTTGTAAATAGTTTACAAATGTCATTAATTAAATCAATAGTTAATGGCAGAGAACTAATATGATTGGACTCAAAATATAATAGACATTAAATCCATGCTCTATGTCTAATCAAAACATTATATGATGAAAGAATTGAATTATACAGAAAAACCGTGCAAGGAAAAAAGTTAGTCAAAACCACTTTGACATTCCTAAATATTTAGGTGGTCATGATGCGTTGCTAGACGCCAATCTTGATCTATGATTATAAATTGTTTAATTAGAGAATTAAAGATAAATAAAAGGAGTTTTAATTTATCTAATTCTAATTATTAATTATAATTAAAATTTATAATCATTGCCAACATATTTGGAAACCTAGTAGGTCTCACATATAGAATGGGTTGAAGAGAGCAAAGTTAATTTAATCATCGAGTTGGACTTTATTATAAAGTTTGAGAAACTTTATGATTAAATAAGAGATATTTAATGAACAAGGATCAATATGAGATATTAAATCTTATATGGACATAATTGGTATTTAATTAACATAATTGGTATTTAATTAATTTAGTTGAAATTAAATACTAATTTCAATTAAACTTTAATTAAAATTATAATTAGAATTATTTGTAATTCTAATTATAATTCTAATTAAAGTTTAATTGAAATTAGTATTTAATTTCAACTAAATTACTAAAACATTCATAGCTTATTATAAATTGGCTTAAGTTCTAGAGAGCTAGCACTTCTTGCTTAACTCTCTCTGTAAGAATTACAGAATTCTCTCAAGTCATTCTGTGGATACCGTTAGAGCTCGGACATTTGTGAGGCTACGATGGCTGAAGTGGATCGGTTTCAGGAATGGTTCGAGGGATACAACAAGATAAAGATCAAGCTTCTGAATAAGGTATGAATTAAGTTTCTGGTTTATTATGATTTGTGTTAATCATTTTATAGAATTAAAAAGATCTTGGTTTTCGAGAAATCAAAGATTGAAAAAAAGTTTCATATTATTCCACTGCGGTCAGGATCAGATCTCGACCCGATTTCCCAACATGAGATGCATGATCGAAACCTAACAATGGTATTAGAGCCATCTTGTTCCTTGTTATATGTAGAATATATGACATGTGAAAATTGTTTTCATGGTTGTGACAGTTTAAGGTCCTGTAATGTTTTATTCGAAGTTAATTATAGAAAAATGGTTTTCACAATTTTCTTTCACCAATCTATTAATAAGATGTAGTTGAATGATTCAGTGTGACAATATTGTTAATGTGATTAAAATATTTAATTTCGACTTTACAAGAACATGCATGAAATTTGTCTTTTTAAGGGCATGTGATGTCTATTGGCTAAACTGATAAAGTTACACATGATTTTCATAGAATTTGATTATGGAAACTTTATGTGAATATATTTGGGATGTTTTGATGCCACTGTAATTTTTGTAGAATTATTTAAAATTTTTAATAATTTTATCAAACAATTTTCCAAGTGTGGTTAGCTTTTCAGAAATTGTAGGATTTGTTTTGTTTGATGTTTTGTATGTTTATATTTCGGTTCCAGAGCCTTAAAAATAATTTTATTTGATAAAAATATGTTAATTTGATTTTTGATGCATGCCTAAATGATTTTCCTCGAAATTTGATTTCTTGAAAATTTTAGAAGTCATATTTGTCGTTTTTGATTCTTATCGGTGTTTCGATGATCATGATAATTTTTAGGTGATTCCTAAATTATTTTGATCATTATGAAAAGACCTAGAGATGCTTGGAATGATGATTTTATTTTCTGAAAATTTTGGGAAATTATAGAAATTAATTTGAATTAATTTTAGTAAAGCAATAGATTTTCTAGTAAGATTAGAAAAATTGGCATGTGTGACAAAATTGAAGTTGTTTAGTTTTAGACATCAAATAATTATTTTAAGGTAAATTAATTATGAATTAATTTCTAGAATTAGGAATTCATGTTAATTAGATTAATATTGATTCCAATTGAAATAACAAACATTAGTAATTTTAGCCAAGTTAGTAAAAGGAAGATAGTAAATCTAAGTGTTGGATTGGACTTAGATCCAAGTGTTGGATTGGGTTTCCATGTTAGGATTCGTAAGATGTCATAACCAAAATGATGTGTTTACATATATGCATTAAAGAATGTATGGTTAGGAGAATGTGTAGGCTTGCGTGATGGATGGTTATGGGCTTAACTCCAATTTCATTGGGTAGTCCATATCATGCCATATAGTTATATAATACAAAGGTCACCTTGAGACTCGAACTCTCACCGAAGTCTATCGCCAACACCCTTTACACGACAGTCTCACTTAGGTTTGCTTAAGCAAGAGTCAGCCTTCAACAACCCTCGAAGTTATTGGATCCTGTTTTCAGAACCAACTTTTAATCAAAACCATATAACGTGAGCGTAAACCAATGATGTCTCCTTAACCATTATCGATTTCCTCTTCTTGCTCTGATACCATCATAAGACATGAGCTTGCGTACTACCTTGAGGGTTATTTCTATGAAGCCGTATTAGCCAACTTAGGCTCGTCTTCATTCTCATAACATCCTAAAATTTCCATAATCTCAACACTCAAGATACAACAATCCATTCTTATATTTATATCCTCAACCGTCACCCTAAACAAATCACTCATTTTTATCTCTTATTTGCATATCAAACTAAGTACATTTCA
>JAOSBN010000009.1:14008586-14024542 GCA_027563595.1 Erythroxylum suave
AAAACTGTAAGAAATTTCGGGCTGCCAGCCCCTTGACAATTCCACATAATTATCGACATAACCATAGCAAGGAAGGTGTAGACGGAATACCTTACTCCATCGCGGGTTCGCCGCTAACTGGTACTGAATCGGGAAGGACGTGGACTTGGGTCTGCGGGTCCCCTTCATCCATTTGGCCCTGGTCTGAACTTGTGTCCATCAACTTATCGGCCTCGTCGTCTGGTGCCAATGCGTTCTGCAGGTTGTTGGAACCGCTCCCTGGGGGCCGACCCATATCCGCTGCCCCTTCGACCCCGTCCATGTGCTGGGGTGGTTCCACAAGGTTCGGGTTGTCGCTGGGTGTGCTAGTGCATAGCACATCGGTGTGGGATGTAATGTGGACGGCTACGTGTTGGGCAGCTTCGTTCGATTGTAGGGGCCGCGGAAGTAGTGCAGGGTGGGCCTGAACAGTTGGGCCAGTAACTAGTGAGCCTCCTATCTGTTGGACCTGTGGATGGCCTGGTTGTCTGCGCGTGGATCCCATCGCTGGAGGCCTACGAGTTCTATTCACCTGGGCTCCTTGTGGGCGCTTCCTGGAATGCTCTGGATTTTTGCTCCTACCTGCGGCCTGTCCCATCCCCATATTAAAGTTTATAGTCGTTGGCTTAGGCAGCATCGTACTCACCTCCTTAGTAGCGCTGTCCTCTGTCAGTGATTGGAACTGTGATCCGACGCTCCTCCCATCTTCGCTTGTCCGTGGTGGGGCGTCCATCGCCTGATGCTGTCCCTTCCGTTGAGAATTTCATCTTTGCACGAGAGTTCATGGTCCATACCCGGAGTCGGAGACGGAGGCGGCAACCTGCGAGGCCTCATGCAAACCTTCCTCCAGCACGCTCCCACTAGCACTCACGTTGTTTGACGGCGGATATGGAGATGCTGTATGTTGAGTAGTCGCCGAACAGTTGCGCATATCATGTCCGATGCGCCCACAAATATAACAGAGCTGCGGCAGCCCCTCGTAAGCCACCTGCAGCGTCTCCCCATCGAGTACGACGTGTGATCGGATCGGAGTGCGTAAGTCCAGCTCCACGTCCACCCGAGCATATTTCCCTTGCTGCGCATAGTGGGTGGCATCGTCGAGCCGCACGGTCTTCCCCACCAAGTTGCCAAGCGCGGTTAAGATCATCGGATGGTATCTGGTAATGGACAACTCGGGAAAACGAACCCAGACGACGGCATTGGTGACGACACCCTGCGAAGGACGGAAGGAAGATGTCCATCATTGCACCGTCAGAACTTGTCTGAAAATGATCCAGGGCCCGTCAGTGAGAGCGTGGAAGTAATCGGCGTCATTGACAAAGGTCGCAAGGAAGAAATCATTCTCTAAATCAACCAGCTTCATTGACCCGCTCGGATTCCACATTTGCTTCAGTCGGAGTTGCAGAAGTCGATACCCGATGCGACGGCCCAGTAGCTTCACCGCCACTGACTTCTCTCACTGCTTATCAAGCTAATCCTTAAGACGTTGCGAAAGCACTAGTCCCGCCCCGGTGTCGCTAACCGTATGCACGAGGTCACCTTCCTCGAGCTCCACTAGCTCCTTTTCCGGCCAACCATCATCTTCTGTCGGATTACTATGCATGGTACTTCCCTGAATTGCAGCACTATAGGACATGGTCGAAGATGGGGGATATGCTTCGTTCCCCGTCCAACTGCGCTTTGCTTGTTAGCCCTCGTGTGTAAGGGGCTCCATCGCGTTACCCCCCAGGCAGTATTAAACCTGAAGCAGCGCACACTCGATCCTGTAAAAACTTCGTTACCTTTGTTATCTAAAGACGAACTCAGTGTGTCACCTTTTCTCTCTCTAAAGCACTGTTACAAAGTGTCTCTCTCTACCTGGCCAATAGAATTTAACCTTCTTCTTACAGTCTTTAAATACAATCTTCTCCCATCTTCTCAATGAAGCATTAGAGTGTGCCCTCTTAATATGTTTGAATCACTTGAGCCTTATTTCTCTTAATTTACTATTAATATTAGTTATCTTTAATTTGTCTTTTATCATTATATTCTTAATCTTATTTCTTAACATTATATTCTTAATCTTATCTCTTCTAGTAAGGTTACATATCTAACAAAGTATATTCATCTCTGTCACCAATAACTTATAACTATACACCTATTTGATAGGTCAATACTTCGTCTCATAGAACATGGTTAGTCTAACAACTAAATGTAAAATTTATGTTTAAACCTTAGTAGTATCTTTTTCTTACATAAAACTTTTGATGCACTTCTGTATTTAAAGTCATTCTTAAATCATCCTGATTTGATACGGTAAATTATATCTTTATTAATCCCTATATTACCTTTAAAGATAAATTTTGAGTACTTAAAATCATTTTTATGTTATAACTTTAGAACCAATCTATACTTCCGTTGCACTCCAACTCGAACAAATTATAACGGGCTGAGATTTGTTGGGCCTATTAACCAATATTAACTCTGGGCTAGCAAGTCTCGTGTTGGCAGAGGCTTAGAACTGGTCTCGTCCTGGTTATAATTCTGCGACCAAAATATCTGCAACAGAGAAGTTGGCCACGTGCAAGCCGTCTGACTTCTATTCCAAGGCTTAGCGCAAGTCCAGACAGACGTCAACACAATCCTCTCGATTTTGAAATTCTAAAGTGTAGTCCAAACCTTAACACTTGCTTCCAAGAAATCCTGGCGCAATCGATTCACCAATGGCGGGAGGCCCTTCTCTACTATCCTTATGCATTGAAGCAGTTAAAGCACAGCTTGTTTCCGGTAACCATTTTTTTATGCCTTTTAACCCATTTCAAAGTTTTGATTATCAGGAAAATTGATATATCTTTGGATTACTTACTCTGTTGAATTGTTTAGACCATCTCATGCCTGATATCTACGAGCTTCCGATAGATCTGTTCGACATTTTGGTGTTAAAATTGCCCCCCTTGGCTTTGCACAGGTTACAAACAGAAATGTAAGTTCCTAAAGTATTAAATCCTGATGAGCTTGTTCGCGTTCTTAATGTTATAATTTGGTGTGTTTTTGTTAAGGTTCTGGTTCCTTACTGGTTAATTGAAATTCGTGTAATTTCACATTCTGATAAAAATTGATAAATGTTTTTTCTTTTCTGTCGGTTTCTGATATATCTGATTGAGCAGGCCATTTATGAAGTGGAATGATTATGAGAACAGTGATGACTGTCTGGGGCTTGGAAGAAAGCGTGGGAGGTGAGGAGAAATTTGATGATGTTTGGTGGAAGCTAATGTAATGAAATGTGTAATATAATGTTACAATCTAATCTATCGTAACAGGGATGAATGTTTTGTGTTGTTTAAGAAGACATTGAACAATGTAATTTAGTGCTGACTATATTACACAATTCATCACGTCCTGCCTAGCATAGCCTAACGTGATATTTGGTAAGAGGGAAAGGAATGGAGGGTCTTCTGTAATGGGGATTCTATGATCTAATGTTGATCCTATTGCATTACTATTTTTGTGCACGACCAAAGGAATTTGTGGTTTAATATAACAATGATTACATGACATCTCCTATATCATTGTACCAAGGGGAGCTAGAGATAAAAATCAGCAGGGAAACTTTTCTGATGATATAGGGGTAAAACAAAAGACAAGTGGGGCAGCTGTAATTGCCAAGGTCATGCATCTTCCCAGACGAATTAATTTTTTTCCTAAGCCATTTATATAAAGGTTGAGATTTGGGGGATTGAGACTGAAAGGATGTATAGTTACGGCACCATCCATGCATTGTACCAAACATTACCTTAGTGTTTTAGTTTGGGAATTGACTATGCTTAGATATGAATTTTGATTTAGAAAATAAAGATTGCTGAACCACGTCTAATTGTAATAATATTTTTTGACAGAAATGGGAACTTTGATAAAGCATGGAAGGGATTATTTAAGTTGCGCTGGCCTAAGCTTGTTGACAGTGTCCAGTCAGCTGACTGGCAACAGATGTATTGGCAAACTCATTTGCAAAGGCATGCTCGTTTAATGACTATTTTTGGTACATTTAAGTATGCAGATTCTGTTGTTTCATCATAGTTAACCTGAAAAGCAGTTGCTTTGACGAAGCTGCAGAGCTAGCCTTGCTTCCTTCCTTTGATGGGTGTGTAGGAGAACTGAATATTTCAGGTAATATTTGTTGCCCATTACAATTTAATATGTTACAAGAAATGAAAAAAAAGTATACAAAAAGCCCCTGGCTGATCAACTTATGTCTTCAGACGGTTGATTGAATTTATGGTTCCATATCAACCTGGAGTATATAAGTGACGTCAATAGTTATACCTTTTGGTATTTGATTCTCTATCAAAGTAAAGCTTTAAACCTGCATGTAAAAGTTTACTTTGCTTTACTTGTATAATTGAATGTAGGGCATGGATCATTTCTCTTCATAGGCATGCAAATTTAATACTGTTGCTATGGATTACCATTAACTGTGACATGAATCAACCAACCACTTTTGTCTTCTAACATTATTTATCTATTGTCTCCCTGGGTAATATATTGTTGCCATTTTCCTGTTTTTACTTCTAATCTTGTTCAAACAATTTGTTTATTCTTAATTTGTTTGGTTTCATGTAGCTGGCATATTGAGATGCATTGGTTGCAAGGAAGATCTCCATTACTCTATCCATTCAAAATTATCTTACCACTGCCAACACTTTGGCCACCATGCTAGGTACTAAAGCTATACAAGGTTTTGACCATGTAATACAAACATTTCCATCTGCAAAACTAGTATCTTATGGAAATTTTGCAATTCAAGCTGTGTTTTGTTCAGTTTCAGTCTCTTCTTGCAACAAATTCTGTACTAAGTTTTTTTAATCATATTTATGTTGATTCTACATTGCCATGAATATATTTGGTGTGCTTGATATTTATGTTTAGCTTTCTCGTAGAGGATTTAGATTCTTACATGATCTATTTTATTCTGCAGATGTCTGAGACTTCAAAATGTGCTGTGTGTTGCTGAAACTTGTGTATGTTTTCAGTACTTTAGTATATTGAAACCATCAATGGAATATAGATTTGTTTTCAGTATCTACATCTGTTAGGGAGTCATATAGTATGGATTAGCTACTTTACATGTTTGGTTCTTATCATTGGCTTCCATCTAGTAAATTGATGAAAAATGATAGCCACGAGGATTAATGTGCTCTTTGCAGCTTTAATGCTCTAATGCCCTATAGAGAGAAAATCAATGAACAACGAAAGGCTTAGCATTCTATTGTAATCCTCTTTAACGAAGAAGCAAGCTTTGTGATGTTTGGGTGAAACATTACATTGCATTCCTCTAGATTTTGTTGTGTATAATCATTTTTATTGAATTTATGTGTTGCAGAATTGATTACTAAATTATCAAGCTAAACTTCCATGCAGCAACTACTGGGGAACAGCAAGCTGCAGAGTTTGGTATTGCGGTGGATCAGGTCGAAGGAACATGTGAGATTTGTTATGTGTGGAATTATATGCCATCAATACAAGATTCTATGTTCCTATCCTTTTTTGACCTGGACATAATTTAATATTAGTGAAGCCATGTAACTCTTTGTACTTCAATGAAATCTATGCTTGTGGTAGATCAAAACCTTGTTATTTGGTTTTACAGGTCATTGCATCTTTGTGATGGTTGCCTGGTCTAGTGAGAACGCAAATAGTCATGTCCATGAATATCCATTTATTCTATGACTGTCCATATTCACATTTTGACAGGTTGATGGATTATGCAAGCTGTTGATACAGAACAGTGCATCGCTGACATCTCTCGAGTTACTTCATTGCAAGCTATCACCAACTTTTATAAATGATATATGTGGCTCAGTATGCATAAAGAATATGGAAACACATAAGATAAAGCATTTCTCCATCACTTCATCAAGCCTTTCCGAAATTGACTTCGTGTCCTTTCCTTCTGGGCTTGTATCATTCCTTGCATCTGCAAGGTATTCACTGCTTCAACCTTCCTTGTGCTTACAGCATCAAATGGTCATGCACTGATAATCTTTACATGTGTTTCATTCTTTGTTTGCTTTTTGAGATTTACAGGATATTCATCCTGCCCAAGTTCTTGGCAGATAATGAATTTGGAGTGCGTCAAAATTAGATAATCATGCTTAGTGTTTATCTGTTGCTTGTCCATTGGATTATGAGTCTGTTGGTGCCTATTAAATCTATAACATGGCTGGTACAGTTTTTAACATGAAAATTAGAATGAAAAGTTTCTTAATTTTATCATTCATACGTTATTTCTATGTGATCCTCACCAGTGCTGGTGGCATTGTGGATAGTAATTAGAAAACTAATTCTTGTCTTATAATCATGCAATCTTGATACTTTTGTTACAAAACTTTTATGTTGTAATTGTTTATGGTGTATGGTTTGCTTCACCCTTGATTAGGTCCATTAAGGAATCCTTTAACTTTCCTATGTATCAGGTATCTTTCTCTAAGATTTCGTGACAACCATCTAGACTGTAAGTTTGCTCAAATGCTTTTCAGTACAATTTGTGATACTTCCTCCAAAATATCTGTGCTTGACCTTTCAGAAAACAATGTAAGTAAATGATTTTTATCAAGTTGACAATTAAATTTGCAATGGTTGGCAATTAAACATTGCTTTTTGATAAAAATCTCACAGATAGCAGGGTCACTTTCGAATTTCAATTGGACTTCCACAAGCAGGCTCCCATCATCATCAAGGATGGGCTGTTTGCAAACCTTACGTATGTTGAATGTAAGGTATGACTCTATCCACATGCACTTTTTGGTACATTAAACTGAATTTAATCACCTCATTGAGTTTGAATGTATACATTATCCAAAGTTAGGTTCTGCTATCATGCACAACCTTTGATATTATTGTATATATCTTCTATTTAATTCTGGAGTGCTGTGACAAATATGCCTGTTTGGATTAGGGGAAATAATCTTCGCAAAGATGATGCTGAGAATCTCAGGTATGCATTGGTCTGGATGTCAAACTTGGAGATTCTGGATTTGAGTGATAATCCTATTGGTGATGAAGGAATCAGGTTTGTTTGACCATCTGAATCTCATCTATACGTAAATACATGGAAAATTCGTTAGGCAAAAGTGACGAGCAATCTTCACAGGTGTTTAATTCCATACTTTCTTGAGGCTAGAGAAAAATGCTGTTCCTTAGTTGAGTTGAACTTGGAAAGTTGTGAACTCTCCTGCAGTGGAGTGACTCAACTTCTGGATGCCCTTTCAACTTCAAAAAGGCAACTTAAGTCTATTTCACTTGCAGATAATGCCCTTGGGAGGTTTGTTGTCTAACATGTGTTGTGGTTCGCTATCTTGTTTGTTTGTTTTTTTCTGGGCTAGATTTGCTTTACAATTACTCTCACCAGACAAGTGGCTGGAGCTTTGGGAAAGCTTTTGGGCATGTCCATCAGATCACTGAATATTGGCGGTATTGGACTGGGATCAGCGGGCTTTCAGGAACTAGAAAAAGGAATAAAGTCCGAAATGGAGCTTGTTGAGATTGACATAAGGTTTGCATTTTCTTTTTCCCATCTATTCTGCATTACCTGCTGCAGTTTATGATATGAATTCTGAATTTTGATTGCTTTGTTACAGCAAAAACCGTGGTGGGCTCGAAACTGCCAAGTTTTTGTCCAAGCTTATATCATTGGCTCCAAGTCTGATTGCAGTCAATGCAGCATACAACCTCATGCCTGTAGAATCGTTAAATCTCATATGCACTACACTAAAGCTTACAAAAGGTACTATTCTCCCACAAGGTTTATTTGCCCTCATACAATGCACTGATATGCGGGACAAGAAAACTGTTTTGGTTCAGTTGTTGTTGTTCATATCCTTGGCAAAGCTTTAAGGAATTCTGTATGTGTGATGAAGTCGGTAAATTTTAAGTATAAAAGAAAAAGTGTGTCCAAAATGAAGTGACTTTTAGCATCATGCATCCATAAGTTATAAAAGAATCAGAAAATGGTGTATTGTCAGGTAAGCTGGAGCGTCTGAATTTGACCGGGAATACTTGGGGCCATCATCCTAGTCACCATTCCTTAATGACTGAATTCCAGCGTAATGGGAAGCCCATTTTGGTTTTTCCAGAGACAGTTGCGCCAGATTTTCCTTACGACGATGATCCCTAGAATGCACCAGTGCATCTGGTTTATGGGCTATTCGTTCTTTTTAGCCCCAACCAATTTTGATATGTCTTGCGGTCTTTGCTTAAAGTAACTACCAGCTCTGCCCTCTAAAACATGGTTATCGCATGTACAGTATCTGATGGAAGTGGATGCCTAACGACAAAACCCAATGAAAAGATAAGTTCTCTTTAGCAATTTGAATTATCTGACGTATTTAATGAATTTTTATGGACATCATTATTAGTTAGTGTAAAGGATAATTTAATGAATATATTCTAAAATTATGGCTGTCACCAACCGTTTGGTTTCTATTCAATTCGAAGCTGATCGTCGGTCTCAAGATGGCTTGCCCCTTAAGCATGTGTTAAATTCAACTATGACATGAAAACTGGCATCATGATTCTTACGAAGTGAATCTTCTTCTGTCTTTACCCTGAACTTCACTTATCCAGGAGTTGGAACATTGCTTCTCAATCCACGTGTTTTGCAGCTCAAAATGTAAATGTAAATGTAAACGACCCATGTTAAGCCAACCTGTAAAGGTAAAGACTATTTAATTATAATTGCTGTAGCTGAGGCCAGCCACTTTTCCTTTTTCGCTTTTTAACTTTAGCTAATATATTATTATATGGTCCAAAAGTCGTGTTGGTGGTGGTGTCTTTGTCGTGAAGTAAGCCAAGCCATCTATTTAAACTATGTTCCAACTAACCTTATAAAATGAATTCCAATGAGCATCTCCCCTTGCCAATCTATTAAGGTGCAACAGAGCTGAAGCATTATTGATGATAGATGATTGATTTCATTTTATATTAATAAATATATGATGCAAAGCTTGTAACGCTTTTTTTTCAGAATGTGCAATTGGGTATACTTTTACAGGCTTTGACACCCGGAACTTTGCAGCTACAAACGGAAAAACAAAATGACTTATTTACGTTTTACATTTCAGATACAAAATTGGAATAATCTATTTTTTAAATATTAATAAGGAAAAAGAGAAAAGGGATCATTCATAATTCACCAAGTCCAAGTCTCTATTATTAATATATTTATTGGTTTCAAGCTAATGATGATTAGGTTATGATAACTGACAAAGTTTACTTCAATAATTCCCCTCCTGGTCCCAGTCAGGTGCTGGTATAGAATTTAGTTACGGTACAATATTATGTTGGTACTGATCAATGGTACTATTTTGAATAATTTTTAAAATTTATAAAACAATCGTTGAATTTTTTCAAAATTATAAAATAATTTATTAATATATTATATTGACCTTGTTTGGCAATCAGCTGGTTGCATTAGCTGTTAGCTAATAGTTGATTCTATCAGTTGATTTGATTAGCGGATTGCATTAGCTGCTTGTTAGAGATGTTTGGTAAAATTAGTTGTTTAGTATTTAACTATTGATGTGTAAAATGACTTATGAGGACTTAGTTTTTTAAAAAAAATTATAAGGACATGAATTTGTTGCCCGTGCATAAGTGTAGGCTTTTTTATTTTTTACTTTTTTATTTTAATTATAATTATACTAATATTACTTTAATAAAAAATTAAATTAAAAATTTAATTTAATTATTACTTTAATAAAAATTAAAATTAAAATTTTAATTATTAATTTGATAGAAATTAAATTAAATTAAGTTATAATTATAATTATGTTAGTATTAATTTTATAAAAAATTAAAATTAAAAGAAATTAAAAAAATCCTGAAAAATTTAGGACTTGTAGTTAGACATAAATTTGATTTGTAAAAATTAATTAATGTATAGCTTCGTTTATCTAAGGGGTATAATTGATTTTTCACTTGCTAAAAATGAAAAAGATACTTGAAACGCTGCTATTGTATAGCTTTTTCAAATTCGGCAGTTTGAGATAAATCAGTCAACTTTTCATGTTCTTACCAAACAAGTGTTTCAGTCAAACCGTTGAAACATTTGAATCAGCCAAAATATTAGCTGATCCACTATCCTCCGAACGCGTCCATTATATACTTTATAATTTTATATCAACCCTATCTTTAAAAATCATAATAATATAAATTTAAAATAACAACAATTTATTTATTTTTATTAACATTAATTTTCACATATTTCACATATAAATAAAGTAAAATTACATTTAACCCACTGTGTTTTACTTCTTGGTATACTATGTCCCTCTATTTTAAAAATAAATTTATTACCCTCTTTGACCACCAGTCAAAAGAGTTTAAAATTCACAAAGATTTTTTTATAGTTTACTTTTTATTATTATCTCCAATCTACCCTTATGGCCTAAAAAAATTGTGAGATACCTAAACTACCCAGAGTTCTTTTGGAGAGAATGATTAATGAAGAAATCAACTCTATTAAGAAGAAAATTGGAATCAGAGGGAATTATCTTCAGTCTCCTATTTTTTTAATCTCGACATGAACAAATTCAATAAGATTTGAAAAGGTTTGGAAGAAAAGAAATCTTTTTTTGTTGAAAATGAAATTTTCAATTATTTATTATTATTATTTTCTTTTTTTAAGTAATGGTGAGAAGCAACCCACAAACAAAAATTTGTAATTTTTTTCATAATTAATAGTTTGAACTTACAATTATAAAAAAAGATGCCACCTTCAATAGATTTTCTTTCTTTTTAATTTTATTTCTTGAATAAATTTTCTTTTTAATTTTTTCCATAAATTAATAGTCGTAAAGTACAATTGTGAAAATAATGACATTTTTAGTAATTTTTCTTTTTGTATTTATTAACATTCAAAATATAATTCATGCTTAAAATAATTTTATTTTTGAAATAGAGAGCATAATGAAATAAAGCAAAAAATATAGGAGTTTAATGTATTTTAGTCAACAAAAAACTAAAAGAGTATTTTTGTCCAAAAGTGCAACATGTACAATTGTAGTAATTTCATCATAATATCATGGTAAAAAAATCTTTTTGAATTCAAAGCTCCTTTGACTAGTGGTCAAAGGGGGTAATAAATCTATTTTTAAAATAAAGGAAGGCATAATGTACCAAGGGATAAAACATGGGGGATTAAATGTATTTTTGCCTATAAATCATAGCAATAATCAAGATGAAAAAAGATCATTTATCTATGATACAAATATAAAATTAAGACCAATATAAAGTATTAAAAATATTAAAATTTCATCATATAATAAATAATAATTACATCAAAAATATCAAATAAAAAGAATAATAAATATTTGTTACTCTCTAGTAATTGCAATTTACAACAAGAGTTAGTGCCAAAAACTAACTAAAAATGAAACTTGAAACAAAATACATACAATTACATTGCATAAATAGAATTTAAAATATACTTCAAATATAAATAAAATTAAAAGAAGAGGAGAAATAAAAACCTAAAATTATTCATTCAATTGGATACGAGATACCTACTAAAATTGCATTGATCCCAATTCTCATCCTTGAAAGGAGTCTTATCATCACTATCATTCAAATTCATTGCACCAAATGTCATATTATTGCTTTCCCTTCAAAGATTATCTTTCAAGTTACTATCCTCTATCAAACCTGACTCCTCATAAACCCAGTATGCCAAAAGATCAATATCATCAATGCAAGTTAGATCCACTGAACTACTTATTCTATTAAGAATCTTAATAAACAATAAAATTAAATTATTAAAAAGTTATAATAAATTATATATAACTTAATAATGATAATAACATACCTTTCTTGAAGATTTAAATTGTGTTGAATAATGGCAAGTTATTCAATCTTTTGTTCTCCAATATATTCCTTTTCTTAGAATTAATGAATTCAAATATACTCCAATTTCTTTCATAATATGTTGCACTCACACGTTGACTTATAATTCGAATTGTAAACTTTTGCAATTATAGAACATCACTTCCAAATTGGTCTCATCAAGAAATTGTAAGTCGTAAGACAACAAAAGTAGTGTTACAAACAAAATAACGTGATGATTAATTTTCCACACTTAACTTTATATATACTTGGATTAAGTTTTGCTCTTTGATGAATAAAAATTGGCATCCTAAAATCTCTAGAAGCCTCCTTATAAATCTTTATTTGTGAGTTTAGGAGATTATACATTATCTCATTGGCAATAACTATTATAATAGTTAATAACATTCTCCTAATAACTTCAACTTTCTTTGTAAAACTTAGTCTGAAATAGATATTAGGATTTAAACAAGTTACAAACAATAGAGAGTAAAGTTATCTTTCCCATTTCTTATTGATGACCGTGAAATAAGGTATGTACAAAGAAAGCCTATTTTTTAAATTAGTCTTGATTGCTTCCTTCGCCCTCTCCGTAGTATCATAAAAATAGCGCATCGTTTCCTTTTTGTCACTATCAGCCAGACAAAGTATTCTTACTAAAGGCTCACAAACTCGGATAACAAATTGACATTAGGACCAAAATTTAGTAGCTTTAAGTATAATTTTGGAAACCTCCAATTTAGCATTAGACCTAGCACGTTGAGATGTAACCCACTTATCACTTGTAAACATCTGTCTCAACTTTTTCTTCATCATAATAAAACACTAAAGTGATAAGAAATTTGTTGCAAATCTTGTAACAAAAGGATGACAAAAATTCCTATTATTAGTAAAATCCTTTCATATTAAATTTAATACCCATGTACGATTGTAAATGAACTTGGTCACTTTTTTTACTTTCTGCATAGTCTCATCAGTAATATGAAAATGCCTAGTATCTCCCATATTTTCCCGTATTAAGTCAATGGAATGTGTAACATAAGGAGTAAAAAAAAAGAATTATGCTTTATAATCTTCTTTCAACTGCTTTATAAGCGAAATCATTGTTTGTAATGAACTGAACAATATTTTTGGCCTACTTTATTCACAACTTCATCGAATATTTCAAATAAGGTATCAACTTTATTAATAAGGCAAAATGCATTAATAGACTTCAAAAATAGTGAGCCTTTTGCATAATAAACCAAAAAAATTAATAATAAGCTTATGTCTCTTATTTGTTTAACTATCACACATGATTGAACACTCGTAAATAGCCCAAGTCATTATTCTTTTATTCAAATAACTTTTAATTTCATAAACAGAGCTACTCAAAAGTTTACCTTTTTAGTTGTCAATTGAAGGGGCTTTGTATCCCAGATTGTAAGAGACTATAACATCTACCATATGCTGATAATAATAAGACTGAGAAGCATTGAATGTTATACCGAAATTATACCACCATCTAGCCATCAACATATTTACATTATTAGCCACTTCTCTTTATTGTAAAGCATTATAAATTGAAAGTTCAACTCCAGAAGTTGTTCGTGGTGCAAAAAAAAATAAATTCCTGTCTTCTTCTTTTCCTAAAATCAGATCCAAATGTAACATTCACTTTTTGTTGGGTAGGAATACTTTCTGCTTCAACAATTCCACTATCACCTTGACCACCAACAAACAAACTTCTACTATTAATTTCATAATTCAATCTCTCCCTTTTATCTTTCTGGTATTGATACTCTTCAAGTAAAGTTTTCATTTGTCATTTCACATCATAATAGTAAAGTTTTCATTTGTCATTTCACATTATGACTTACTTTTTTACGGGTTTCCACATCTCCTTTAACCCTAGCTAATTGCTTATTTAATCTGGTGATTTCTTTACCTTTGAAATGCTTATTACAAAATAAGTAAATGGTATGGTTCTTCATACTAGGAACCCATGTAGTATGAATCGAAGTTGGATCGTTGTATCTTCCTGAAGCGGTTGAATTATCAAGAGTAAATGATTTTTATTCCATTTATCTGTAAAAATAAATGAAAACATTTATCAAAATAAAGAACACATAATTTCATTATCAACTACTATCACAAAATATATATTGTTTAACTAAAAAGTCCAAATTAACACAGTTACATAATACACATATACATCTTATTAATATAACTCATTTTATATAATTATGTCATTTAATTATAAACTAAAGACATACACTCACAACTATAACATATTTAACTTCAACCATAGCTCATAACTACAAGTTTATAACTTACTTTATGTAATCTCATAATTCAACTCTAAGCTAACATATTTTGTTTACTTATACAATTCAATTTATAATGCTTATAATTAGTTTTTTCTTATCTAATTTTAATTAATATTGTTACTTCAATCTTAATTCCTTACTTTAATTTATCAATATTTAATTCACCAATTTTAATAAATATTCTTAAAATATGTTTAGTTGGATGTAAGGTATTTAATAAAATGGAATGAAATAGTTTATAACGGAATGAAACGTAAATAAATGTAAAATTTAAAAATTATTGTTTGAGAGAGATAGTAGGGTTCATAATGTAATATAGTAAAATGTTGTTTGGAAAATGGATGGAATGAAATTTAATATATGTATCATAATGAATGACTATTCTACCTTTGATAGAACAAAATATATGTTAATAAGGTTGAGTGTATGATTGATGTTATAAAAAATTATTGAAGGTATATTTGTTAGTACATATTTATTATTTTACATTTCATCATAAACTTCTCAAATCAGAGGTAAGTCCTTTTTATTATTTAGGATAGAATGAAATGGAATGTCAAACTCTCTCCTTCCATCCTATTCCATTTTATTTCATTATAAACCCCTTTCCTAAATAATGGAATAATATTGCATTTCATTCTATTCCATTACTAACCTCCAACCAAACATAGCCTTAGTTTCTTATCCAAATTTTCCAATACATTAATTTTCTTAACAAATTGACAATGTCTAAATTATATTGAAATTGAACCAACTCACGTAAACAATTCCAAGTTTCAAATCTAAATTTTCTAATGCATTAAATTTCTTCATAAATTAACAATGTCTAAATTATATTAGATCGAACCAACTTATTCAAAAAAATTACAAATTTCAAATCCAAATTTTCCAATGCGTTACTTTTCTTCATAAATTTGCAATACATAAATTATATTGAACTCGAACCAACTTGCATAAACAATTACAGCTCTCAAACACTTTTTAAAAAATTACAACTTTCAAACCCAAATTTCCCTACTCACGTAAACAATTCCAAGTATCACAAAACATATATATACAATCAAATATAATAGAATTGCAATTAAGAGTAAAAAACACACCAAAAAAATATAAAAATGCCATTAAAAGTCAGGTTGGTTCGGTTCAGCTCGGTTCCAGTTGAGTTTGGATCTGGTTATAGATATGGAAAAATGAAATTCTAAATATGCAGATTCTGCTGCACTCTACACTCTACATGCATTGGGTAGTGGAGTGGATGGTTGGATCTTAGAGGCGGTGGCTGGAGAGTGATTGGGCAGTGGGTTGTGCGTGTGTGAGTCGTGATTGTGAGGAAGAGACAATGGTGGAGAGTCGCCATAGAGAAGAGTTGCCGGATAGATCTCAAAGAGAGAGTGAGAGCGAAATGTGTGTGAGATAGTGAGAGAGATGAGAGAGTTGCGTAGTCAGGGGAGGGGTTTGTTAAGTTTTTTTTTTGTGAAATGGTCCTCAAATTTGTAAAATTTACGGTTTTGGTACCGACTAGTACCAGTAAGATCAGTTTTGTACTATTTTTCGGCTAATACTAATCGATACGGTGCGAAATACAGTGAGTCTTCCTTCCAAAAAAGGAAAAAAGGGCCTCGCAGCTCGGACTACAAATTTGAAATTACCCGAATCCGACCCAATAATACTCACCCGACGCTAAGTTACTCACCCCCTAATCCTCGAGCCCACCTCAACAAATTGGAGTCTCACAATTGTCTTCTCTGTCAACCAACACCTCTCTCTCTCTTT
>JAOSBN010000009.1:14025287-14036007 GCA_027563595.1 Erythroxylum suave
CGGCTCTTACTTACTCTTATGGAGGTCTGTATAGTGCTAGTCTGCAGAATTAGGAAAGTAAAGTTTGGAATTCGAATGCAAAATTTACATTATCTTAACTTTTCTAAACGTTTTAAAGGCTTTATATTTGTCGGTGTGTTTGAGTTAGCTTGTGTTGTTAATTGCTTATTCTGTTGATTTATTGGATCTTTGATTCTTCATTGCATGTTTCAGTGTAGTTTGATTAGTATCGGGTTGAGGATCTATGGAATTTATGCTTTATTTTAGAAAAGAAAATAAAATCATGAATTTCAACTTCTCAGTGTTAGCAAATGCATGAAAGTTATGAATAAATGAATTTGATGTCTGGGCTTGAATATGCATTTTCCAAAATTCAGGTTTCTTCTCCTACAATAATAGTTGAGAGAGCGGGCACTTTTGCTTGGACACATAGAAGCTGGAGAATCAGGGAAGAGTTTGCTCGCACGGTCACCTCGGCAATTAGTCTTTTTGCATCCACTGAACTCCCTCTTCAGCGGGCGATTCTTCCTCCTGTATGTTCAACCAACAATTGATGCATTTTAAATTAGAATTAGAGTTTCGTGGTTCAAAATAAAGATTTGAATTTCTTTGTTCTATCAGATTTTACAGATGTTGAATGACCCAAATCCTGGTGTTAGGGAAGCAGCATTATTGTGCATTGAGGTTGGTGAGATTAGTCTCATTGATATTATTTGATTAGTTCTACTGGGCTTTCACTGCTTGCGTTAATCTGGCAGATGGACATCCATTAAGGTTATCTAACCTATTTTCTTTCAGGAAATGTATTCACAATCTGGGCCTCAGTTTCGTGATGAGCTCCAGCGCCATAACCTTCCTTCTTATATGGTGAATGTTTAACCAACATTGTATTTACACTGTTTCTCATAACCTGAACCGGACCTGCAAGTGGAAACTACTTATCCTTTCATCACTGTGTTTGCCATATTCTTAAATAAGATCACCGCACATAACGAAAATCATGTCAATTGAATCTTGTCTTTACTCCATAGCAAAAGGAGGTTCCACTTTATTTATAATTTTGTATTGGCAACCAACTGCAGATTAAAGATATCAATGCGAGGCTAGAGAAGATTGAACCACAAGTTCGCACCACAGAAGGGCTTGTGGGTAATTTTGCCACTGGAGAAATGAAGCCCATGAGTCTTAACCCCAAGAAAAGTAGCCCAAAGGCCAAGAGTTCTTCAAAGGAGATGTCATTGTTTGGAGGTTAGCATATTTTAACATCATATTCCATGAGACATTTGTTTTACATTTTTAAACTTTGCTCTTGAGGTACTATACATCTCTCGTGATTCTCTAGTAGTTAGTTAATCATAGGAAATCTTTTAAAACTTTTGTTTTACCCTCATGGAATAAAATGGCAAACTGTTCATAGGTTTTTACTTATTCCCAAATTCTTATCTGTGAAATCAAGTTTTCATGTTGCCAAAGCTTTTCCTCATATAATTATATTGATTATGTTTTGGAAGTATTTTAATCATTAAGAAAAATTGTAATTGTATTCAAATTGATATTGAATTTATTTTCTTATAAAGCAGCTGCAAATGATATAACCGAGAAACCTATTGAACCTATTCAAGTTTACTCAGAAAAGGAGCTAGTAAGGGAATTTGAGAAGATTGCTTCTACCTTAATTCCAGAAAAGGATTGGTCTGTCCGCATAGCAGCCATGCAGAGAGTTGAAGGCCTTGTTTTAGGAGGTTTGTCCCTTCACTCATCTGGTTTGCTAGTTCAATTTATATTTAATTATGCTCATCATGTCTGTGTTTTGCATGTTGACCAAGTGATTTCTAGTTTGGTCTGCGAATATCTCATGACCTTTTTAATTTTGTTTTGAAAGATTTTCTTGAAAGGGTTATCTTCTCTTCTTTTTCTATCCTATGGGACTTCTTCCTTCTGTAGATTTTTGACACTATTAAAGTGATATAGTTCATAATTTAATTGTATGCCTATATAAAGTCTACTTTGCTTATGTTTGTGTTTCCATTTGCATGTTGCAATTGAATCCTTGTTGTTTAGCTTCCTGTCCTTGTATATTATATCCATCTAGAAAGGAAACCCACTCTTCCTTCTCCTTTTCTGTTCTCTATTTTCTGTTGCCTTTTCGGTGCAAACTTGTTATAGCTTCCAGTTTTCCCATTTTGAATGTTAGTCTTTGCAAATAAATCAGGTTTATTTCTGTAAAATTGAGAGTTTCAAAGTACTGAACAATTTCAGGTGCTGTTGATTATCCATCTTTTGCGGGGCTCTTGAAGCAACTAGTTGGTCCACTAAGCACCCAGTTGTCTGATCGAAGGTCTAGCATAGTGAAACAGGTATTGTTAATTCTTTTACTAACTTTATGGAGACAAAAAATTTCTATCTTCTCATCTTAGGAGACTATGTCAAAGCCTAAATAACTTATTTCAGTTTTTGCTTTTCAAACAACCGTTAAGACTTTGGTTTGGGAGTGTGTGATGGTTTATGCAATCTTTACTATGCTCTGCGTACTTTTCTGTGGTTTAATTAGCTAGTATTCTCTTTCTGTGCTTGTATATGTGAGTGAGCTAAGGTAAGGGGGTTTCAGGTTTTGGAAATATCAGCGAGGACAATTGATTTGATAATTTGTTAGAACTGGAACGTTGAATTTTGTTTGCCTCAAGTAGTAATGATATATGTGTTTGCAATCTCATACACTTGTAGCAGTAAATATTGGAACAGGATATGGAATGTTTTGGTGCTTTAAAATGCAGCAAGGCCAATAATATTGCTTTGAGAACTTTCTCCACGGTTGAAATATCTTTAGATCTATTTAACAACAAAAGTTCTTTCAAACTGTATACTCACCTGTATCTGCTTCTAAGTTGGTATTCCATTCTTCAAGGCTTGCCATCTGTTATGCTTTTTGTCAAAGGAGCTCTTGGGTGATTTTGAGGCATGTGCTGAGATGTTCATCCCTGTAAGTTCTCTCTTTTTCAGCTTCTACTCTGTTGACATGTGAGCTATTTATTACTATTTGTTAGGTTTGAGACTATGTCTTTATTCTGTTATCATAATCAGGTCCTTTTCAAGCTGGTTGTGATAACTGTACTTGTGATTGCAGAGTCTGCAGATAACTGCATAAAAACGGTGATCTACCTTTATACCTTCACATGAATTTGTGCATCTCTTTTTTCTGAAGATATTATTCTCATTGCATAGTTTCTGCTTTTCCAGATGTTACGTAACTGCAAAGTTTCTCGTGTGCTTCCTCGCATAGCTGACTGTGCAAAGAATGACCGTAGTGCAGTTCTCCGTGCAAGGTACTATCAACCAACTTGTTCTCTATGATTTTTTTTTTACTTGTTTAATATTCACGTTTGCATTTACAGATGTTGCGAATATGCACTGTTGATTCTAGAGCATTGGCCTGATGCTCCAGAAATACTGCGGTCAGCTGATCTTTATGAAGATCTAATAAGGTGCTGTGTTGCAGATGCAATGAGTGAGGTATTTAAATTAAGGATGTTGCAACTCTTTGATATTTGTGTAGAAGGCTTCCCTGAGACCCTTGCTCAGCTGTGTGAATTGCTCATTCATGGCTCCACAATGAAAATCTCATGATATGAGGTTAACTAAGTTTTATGTGAAAACAATAGATGCTAATGGTTCACTGAGTTGACTGATTCTGATAGTTTAGTCATAATTGCTTTGAAGTCACAAAGATGTCTATAATCTATGTAATCTGACAGGTACGGTCAACTGCAAGAATGTGCTATAGAATGTTTGCAAAAACTTGGCCAGAACGATCACGTCGCTTATTTTCATCCTTTGATCCTGTTATTCAACGGGTACAACTTATATTTTTCCTACGACTGTATCTTGATGACTTTCATTTCAGCTTTCCTTACGGTGGAACATTCTTTTATGCAGCTTATTAATGAAGAGGATGGGGGTTTGCATAGGCGACATGCATCTCCTTCTCTACGGGATAGAAGTTCTCAGTTGTCATTTGCCTCGCAGGCGTCTGCCCCCTCAAACTTACACGGATATGGAACTTCTGCCATAATTGCAATGGATAGAACTTCAAGTTTGTCGTCTGGGAATTCACTTTCTTCAGGCCTCCTGTTGTCACAGGCAAAATCTCTTGGTAAAGGAAGTGACCGTAGTCTGGAAAGTGTGTTGCATTCTAGCAAGCAGAAAGTTACTGCAATTGAAAGCATGCTTAGAGGTTTGGAAATATCTGACAAGCAAAATCCTTCAAGTCTTCGGTCATCTAGCTTGGATCTAGGTACTGAATGACTATTCCATTGAAGTGCTGTATTAGTAGGACAGAAATCTGATTCTGTTTTTAAGTTAAATTGTTAAATGACTGGTAAACTAAATCTCGTATCATTTCTGAGCGGCTAAATTTTTTTTATTGCTCCTAGCACAGGAGTTGAACCTCCTTCTTCTCGTGATCCACCATTTCCTGCAGCTGTTCCAGCGTCCAATCACCTTTTAAACTCTTCGATGGCTGAATCAACAGATTCCAACATCAGCAAAGGTGGTAACCGTAATGGTGGCTTGGCTTTGTCTGATATTATCACTCAAATTCAAGCTTCCAAAGAAACTGCTAAACTATCTTACCGTAGTAGTGCAGCAACTGAATCTGTGTCAGCATTGTCATCATTCTCAGATAAAAAGGCTTCTGAAAGACTGCAGGAAAGAGGCTTTATTGAAGAAAACCACGACATAAGGGAGGCTAGGCGTTCTGTGAACTCAAACTTTTACAGACAGTATGTGGATACACCTTACAAAGATGTAAACTTCAGGGATTCACACAATAGTTCTGTTCCCAATTTCCAAAAACCACTTCTAAGAAAAAATGTAACTGGGCGGATGTCTGCTGGAAGGAGAAGGAGTTTTGATGATAGCCAGCTCTCCCTTGGGGATGTGTCAAATTATGTGGAAGGTCCTTCATCTCTCGGTGATGCTTTGAGTGAGGGACTCAGTCCAAGTTCAGACTGGAATGCTCGGGTGGCTGCTTTCAATTATCTTCGATCTTTACTGCAGCAGGGCACAAAAGGGATTCAAGAAGTTCTACAAAATTTTGAAAAAGTAATGAAGTTATTTTTCCAGCACTTGGATGACCCTCATCATAAAGTTGCACAAGCAGCTCTTTCAACCCTTTCAGATATCATTCCATCATGCCGAAAGCCCTTTGAGAGTTACATGGAAAGAATCTTGCCGCATGTTTTCTCCCGTCTAATTGATCCCAAGGAACTGGTTAGGCAACCTTGCTCTACTACTTTGGAGATTGTAGGTAAAACGTATGGTGTTGATACTCTGTTACCTTCCTTACTCCGATCACTGGATGAACAACGATCTCCAAAGGCCAAATTAGCTGTTATTGAATTTGCTATTAATTCTTTTAATAAGCATAAAATTAATTCCGAAGGTGCTGGTAACATGGGCATCTTGAAACTATGGTTAGCTAAGTTGACACCATTGGCCCATGATAAGAATACCAAGCTCAAGGAAGCAGCTATCACATGCATTTTATCAGTTTATTCCCACTTTGACTCAGGAGCTGTTCTTCATTTTATTCTTAGTTTGTCAGTTGAAGAACAAAATTCTCTAAGACGAGCTCTTAAACAGTACTCACCTCGAATTGAGGTGGACTTGATGAACTATCTACAGAACAAAAAAGAAAGACAACGGACTAAGTCATTGTATGATCCATCTGATGTTGTTGGAACATCTTCAGAGGAAGGATATATGAGTGTATCAAAGAGAAGTCATTTATTTGGAAAGTATTCTACTGGTTCAATTGATAGTGATGGGGGCAGGAAGTGGAGCTCTAACCAAGAATCAACACTGATTACAGGAATTATTGACCCAGTATCTTCCAGTGAGACTCATGAGAATTTGTATCAGAATTTTGAGACTGGTGCCATGGATTTGACTTGCATAGCCAATTCTACAAGTCAGAACATGGGAGCCCGCTCTATTCTGGAAAATGTTGATAATAGCATGAACCTGGATGCTCTATGTTCGCCACGGTTGGCCACTAATGGGATAGTGATATCTGAAGCTATTGTGGTTGCTAAGACCCCTGGACTTTACCCTGACACTGCTCCTGTGTCGGACCTTGATGATCACAAACCTGCTGCTGCAAAGACCAACCCTTTTACAGAGACAGGCCCTAGTATTCCTCAAATTCTTCACCTGGTGAGAAATTTGACCTCATGATTCTCTTGGCTATTCATTAACACCAGCAAGTTTGCGATTCATTAATATACAACTTTTTTATTTCTAGATTTGCAGTGGAAGTGCCGAAAGCCCTACAGGAGCCAAGTGCAGTGCTCTTCAGCAGCTAATCAAAGCTTCAATGGCTAATGATCAGTCTGTTTGGTCTAAAGTATAATCAGAATCTCTTTCCTTTTCATTCTTTTTGTTCGTACATTTTGTGGATTCTGGTTCTCTGTCATATGATGACCCTTTGTGATTTTGGTGCACAATTGTGTGAT
Source organism: Erythroxylum suave (assembly GCA_027563595.1). Taxonomy (NCBI): domain Eukaryota; kingdom Viridiplantae; phylum Streptophyta; class Magnoliopsida; order Malpighiales; family Erythroxylaceae; genus Erythroxylum; species Erythroxylum suave. The sequence continues at coordinate 14,031,800 of JAOSBN010000009.1, forward strand.
GCTAATAATGTAGCTTTGATTGTTTACATTATAAGTGCAGGCTATAGTTGCACATGAACTATCATAATGATTCTGACTAAATTTCTTTTGTAATAAGAGATTTTGGCTTTTGGATGTCTTTTCCTATCATCCTGAATTTATGATAATTAAAAGGCATCATATGCTGTTAACAACATATTAGGGTTTGTCTACTTTCTGATATATGGTTAGCTATTTCATCGCCAAGGATATGTTATTTATTAGTTTTTTCAGGAGCTTCCTTCTACTTCTCTCTTCCATCGTTGTTATCCTTGAATGAACAATTGTCCATCGTTGGATCATTTTTTTCCCTCTATGTTATATGCGTCTAACTTAGTTTATGGCAATTCTGTAATTTGCAGTACTTCAATCAGATTTTGACTGCTGTACTTGAAGTCTTAGATGATTCTGATTCATCAGTCAGGGAAATCGCTCTTTCTCTAATAGTTGAAATGCTCAAAAACCAGGTATTGGTCTTGCTTGTTATTGGTTGTCAACTGCTTTCCTTCTTTATCAATAATCATTCAAAACTTCTTTTATTCCTGCCATGTTTCCAGAAAGATGCCATGGAGGACTCCGTTGAAATTGTGATAGAGAAGCTGCTTCATGTCACAAAAGATATAACTTCAAAAGTAATTGCTCTCTCCTTTTCTCATCTTAGTTTTCAATCTCTTTTTCTTTTAACTTAATCTCTAATGTCTTATTTTTTCCATCCATATTAAGGTTTCAAATGAAGCTGAACACTGTTTGACAATTGTGTTGTCTCAATATGATCCCTTCAGATGTTTAAGTGTATCTCTCTCTCTCTCTCTCTCTCTCCCCCCTCTCCTCTATCTTCACTCTTTCACACACACATACTAGAGGGTTACCTCAAAGCTTTCCTTTCTCTTTTGATAAAAGCAAATATCCGTGTTGGTTCCTTTTTTAACCTTTTCAGTCTATAACTGAAACTGCAGGTTGTTGTCCCTCTTTTGGTTACTGAAGATGAAAAAACTCTTGTCACTTGTATAAACTGTTTGACTAAGGTATTTGCCCTCAGCAGAGAAGTTCAAGGATTATTGTAGCAGATACTCTTGCGAATTTGTAGTTTCATTTGATATTCTATGAAGTTTAGTTATTATTTGATCTTCTTTCAGCTTGTTGGCCGGCTCTCTCAAGAGGAACTTATGGCCCAGTTATCGTCATTTTTGCCTGCTCTTTTTGAAGCCTTTGGAAACCAGAGCGCTGATGTTCGCAAGGTAACGGGATATATATATTTATTTGGTTATTGCATTTTATTATTGCTACATATAGGAAAATAGCCGCAACCCACTGTGAGACGTATTATATTAAGTCAGTCAAGCACAGGCAATATTTCTTGAAGGCACTGAATCCCTGGATGTACACTCTCTCTTTAAAATCTTGTTTTTGGTTTCTTCGGAAAGCATTTTCAAAATCTGCTTTATAGTCTTATTTTCTTGTATTTTGTTGTGTGTTTTTGTTTGGTGCAGACTGTTGTTTTCTGCCTGGTGGATATTTATATAATGCTTGGAAAAGCATTTTTGCCATACCTGGAGGGTCTCAACAGTACGCAGTTGCGATTGGTGACTATCTATGCTAACCGTATATCACAGGCGAGAACAGGTACAACCATTGATGCATAGCCATTAGCCATGATTAATTTGGTTTGTTTAGGATGCAATTGTGAGTTTTGGGTTGGTCTTATTCATTACTTCTGTATCTTGTATATCTTTTGTGAATGCGTTGTGGGAGTGTTTTCTTTCTATCGCCCTCATATTTCCTTTGGGTATCTTAAAGGGAACATCGGTTTCACCCTCTTTCTTGTTTGTCTTGAGTCCACTCGTGTTTGTTTGGTTTGAGAGTACTTGGCACTTTGCAGCAGTATTATTTTGCAAATATTGTAATCAACAATCTATGTAACTCGTTATTGATATACATAAAAGCAGTTTGTTCTTATTTGGCACTTCACTCACGTTTTTGAAGAACATAAAGCAAGAAAAGCAAGCAGATGTATTATTTTGCATTTCGTCCCCATCCCAACTGCTCTTCTTGCTTTATCTGGAGATCTCAACGTTAAAACTCTCTTGTTTTTGGAACTGCATCGACTTATCAATCAACTTGAGTCTTGATTGGGTTAGAGTGGATGATGATTCGACAGATATTAATAAAGCATTTCCAGTACAATTATTGAGGGCAAATATGTCGTGAGTGGAACATATTAAAAGCTTGGATTGTTATCTTGATTGGTCATCATCTAAGTGTAGACAATTAATCGTCATCTTATCATCATCAAGTGTTGATAAGGAGGATGACATTTTTATGGTCTTAGAATATATTTCACTATTAAAGTGAACAAATGCAGGTATAGGAGTATTAATGTCCTAAGCCAAAGACGAGAGTCAAGTAGTAGTTAGTTAGTATAGATACAAAAGTTAAGTCTATGTATGCTGACTCAGATGAATTTGGAAGTGAATGTAAGGGCTAAAAAATGTTAAAAGTACGATTTTGAAAGGGGATTTGAAGCTAAGATTACATTATAGGTTGGGATGTTATTTAATTCAATGAACATATTTTAAAAGGTTTTATACAATATTGAGTTGATTCAAGCTTTGAGTTTAAATTTGTGAAGAATAAGAGATTGAGGATAATAACTGTATATAGAATTGGCAATGGCCTACACCGGGGCCTAACGTTACCCGTCAGTTTAAGTACAATCTACAACCTTATCGAGTCTGGCTCATGTTGCTTAACTTTGACCCTGATTGAAATTCAGGCATTTTGAAGCCCACCCAAGAATTAACTTAATCCAAATCGCTGACCTATCAAGAGCCAATCTTGACCGATCCTTCTCTGGCTTCATCAATAAAGATCTACAATTTTAGCACTAGTAATAAATTTCTACGAGCTTAAAACATTCTAATGCAAGTAATAAGGAAGAAATATTGAGAAGAAAGAACAAGCATAGAATTGTTCAAGAAACTCATTCGTAAATCTGTAGTATCTCAAACTGTTGCCAATAATCATAGATAAATATACTCCTCAACCAAGGAATAAAATTAGTAGAATAAGGAAAGGAAGGAAGAAAATATGAAAAGCAAGTATAAGGTGGTATAATAATAAAGAAAGGAAGGAACAAAAGTGAGAAATAAGATTTAAGCAATAGAAAGATTCCTTAGCCAACAATCTGAGAAGATTTCCAACCAAGGATCATATAGAGAAAAAGAAAGGAAAGTCACTAAAGTATTAGAAATGATGAAGGAAGAAAGTCGTAAAAGTGGCAAAGAAAAAGATGAAAAATATATTATTTTTATACAATTATGCATTGGATCTTGTCGATTGTTAAGCCCAAATTTAAAGCTTGATTTCTTTTAAAATTTAAACTTGATCCAAAGTTCAATTAACTCAGGTTAAGCCCATTAATTACATGCTGGGTTAGACCAAATTAGGCCAAGTCAAGCTAGGTCATGAGTTTTTACTTATAGCACTCCACTTCCATCTGATATATGCCCGTACATCCATCAGACATTCGAATACATACTCGATGGAAATGGCGCGCTAGCTAGGTCACTTTTACTTATTTCATGGCATCATAATTTAAAATACTAGTATCACTATATCCAAAAACGTAATTTCTCTTTTCATTTCATAAAAAAAAAGTACATTGTAGCATTTCAACGTCATCCATATATGTATAGTATCAAAAACTAATTAGAGTCTACAACTCTATTTACAAAAATTATGCTATATGTATAAGGAAATATACAAGAGTTTTATCTAGATCCTTCAGTCCTAGTTGATTGACCTTTGAATCATTTCTTCTATTCCAAAAGCAGTACTAGATCTCGTCTAAGTTGTCTTAGAAGCTAAGTCGCCTCTTTCGAATATGAAGAGTCAACGTTGTAATTTTGGTGAGTTTTGCGAACTTAGTGAGTTAATTATCCTTGATAGTTCACTTATATCATATAACACATAATTTACGTTGAATTCATATAACCACATAATTCACATCATTTTATTTATCATCATGTAGCATCACAAAACTCTTTGTTCATAATTTTAACATTTCTCATTCAACACAATTTAACAATACATTACAATTATTAAAAACATACATATCAAATGTCTATGCAATACTCATAAGACTCACATTCAATTATTACGTTGTTATGACCGAGTGTCTTTTTCACTGT
>JAOSBN010000009.1:14036107-14046984 GCA_027563595.1 Erythroxylum suave
TCAATAAAAAATTTAAACAAATAATAATTCAATGTGAGACCATCTTAGGTTACTCACAGTTTGCTTCAGATAGCTATCAAATGTCTATGCAATACTCATAAGACTCACATTCAATTATTACGTTGTTATGACCGAGTGTCTTTTTCACTGTCTCTTATCTATTGTGGATACCGAGCTCATTAATAACTGTCCCTTATCCGTTGGGGATATATGGCTCATTATACATAGTGAGCTAGAGGCTCTTACCACATTATGAGCTTTAAGCTCTTTTTCACTGGCAACTTCGGTCACAACTGCCTTTATGTTATCACGCATTCATGTAGTGAAATGCATCACATGTAATCAATCAATCTCTAGTGCTCAATCATTTATATTCACATTTATGTTCACATTCTCATTCACATTTATCATCGGACCTTGGTCTGACATTCAACAGTTAAGTTGAGTATCACTTATTCAATCAAATTTACATACAATAAGCACTTCCAATGTCAATTTCATGAATCAAACGCTTTGGACATCAAAGTCCAGAATCAACACATTCACATAACATAATAATTCAATAAAAAATTTAAACAAATAATAATTCAATGTGAGACCATCTTAGGTTACTCACAGTTTGCTTCAGATAGCTATTGTCTCGAGGTTCCAGCAATGTCTGAATGAGGTCACTCTAATTGCTCCTTTATATCACACAACACATACATTTACACATTACTATGTTGCACAATTACATTAATATTCAATCATACACATATGTATATGTGTTATGTATAATGCATGCTCATTGACAATCCCGGGTATGTTTCCTTAATTCACATCTCATTATCAATTAACATCATCTTTCAATCATTCTTAATACTTAATACACTTTACTCACTTTAATCACCTCATTCATCATCAACTAGGTTCATTCAAGATCTCATTTAAGTCTAAATACATCATATGAAAGCACCTTAGCATTGATTGGTTCATACATCACTCAAAAGACAACTCTTTTTCTCCATAGATCTGCCCACGATCGTAGTGTCCTTGTCACGATCATGATAGAAACTTCTGGGACTGGCCACGATCGTGATGATCCTACCATAATTTTGACATAAACTTTTTCTGGTCAGGCCACAATCGTGGGGTGAGAGCCACGATCGTGCCCTGCACTTTCTTCCTTCATTTCTTCTACGAATTCAGTATACCTACTAACATTAATTTCACACCAAATTTTCTAGTATTAATCTCCATTTATGCAACTTCATTACATGTTAATTCAACCACCAAATTAGTTGTACTAAAATCCATAAAACTCGACTCATTTAATTCATCATCTTTTACTTAATCTCATTCATTCATGAAATCCTATCATACATGCAATTTTAATTTCCTCCTTACTATATTAAAGACATCTCATACCAAGTTAATCATTTTTACATTCATTCCCCTTTTCATTCTCTCCTCATTTCTGCTCAATATCATTATCAAGATAACTCATAACTTAAGGTTCATCAATCATATAAAAACAAACATTTCATCATCTTTCATTATTATACCTAATTGTCATTTCAAGAACTACATTTCCAATCTTTCTTATAACCTAAATTCTCATTCTATTTCTTCACAAAATAGGCTATAATCTATGGCTTTCATATCCTGAAAATAAGAACATATCATATGTATTGATTCATCAATTTCCTACACTCTTCACATATACGAAAATATGACATAAAGATGTCCATTTATTCATCAAAACTATTGATCATTTTCCCATATCATTTACACTATAAATCTATCTCAAATGATCATTATGAATGCTTTCATTTAAATAACCCATGGATAACACTAAAACACTAAAATCTTGAACATAATCCTTTTTATTTTACACCCACATTACATATATATATATATATATATTTTCATGATCATGATCATCAAATACCAAATCATTCATCATATAAGTTTCATTCACCACCACCCATGAAGATTAACAAGCTACTAACTTGATTTACTCTTAAGCTTCTTCAAAATCACCAAGAAACCCTAATTCTTCAAGCTCACGACCATCAACTTTCTAGGGTGTATTAGGTTAGGTTTTAGAGACAAGATGAAGAAGACAACAAAATCAGAGTAGCAAGTACAGGATAAAAGCAAGGTTCAACATTAATGAACGTTGGTGAGAAAAATTGTGAAGGAGAAGAAGAAGAATAAAGAAGATGAAGAAGATGACGAACATAAGAAGAAAACAAGAGACAAACCAATTAAATGGTCTTTCATTTAGAAGAAAAATCATGAATTAAGACATGGTATGGCAAGTGACACTTGGTCCTCTTTAATAAACAATCCATTTAACTCTAATTTCTAATCTAATTGTCGCCCAAATTTCAATGATACTTGTCAACAAATCCTATAATCATTTATAAAAAATTTCTATTGTCATTTGACACATATTTATACTACCTTTTTATCAATTGTTTTGCATTTAACATTTTTCCTAGTCCAAAAATACTCGAAATTTCAAAAAATTTTCTCAAATTTCACAAAAAATTCTAAATCAATGTTCACACTCCCCGAATCAATTTTCAAGACAAAAAATTGGCAATTTATATCATAATCACATTAAAAATCAATTATACCTAGAAAAATGCCACTGAATGCATGTATAATCATTTTAATATGTGCAATAATCAAATTCACATGTATGTGTGCTATATTATGCATGAGCATGAAATGCAATTTCCTAACTTTTTAGTAATATCTCTCATGTACAATATTCTAGGGTTGTAACCCTTAATATGAGATAACGGGATGTCACATTTCCAACTGTAGCTGTATATAAGACGAAGTATGGATGAAGGATACATGACTCACAAACATAAAACAAAATATGTTTTCCAAATCAATCTAAACATTTAAGCATGAATGTAGGAGAGATTACTATAATAAGAGGTTTCTAGTTAATTTGATTGTAAATAATTGTCTTAATTTTAGAGACAACTTTAGTTGGAAAATTTTTGATTTGAAGAATGCTATGGTTAGGGACTACAATACCCAAATCAATGACAAGAAGGAACATAAAACTAAATCCATACTTGTGCAAATGCTAATGAGGTAAAATGGTAAAAATTTGTTAACTGAGGAAGTTATAGGCTAAGTATTTTACAATTCAACAGAGAGAGCTCTTTAATCTTCAAGTATTTGAGTAACTTGTTCGAGTGATATTACATAAGCACAGATGCATATAAGAAGGGATTTTTGATAACTTACAAGCATATTATTTTTGTAGATAATGGATGATAATTGCTTATAACAGTGGGTGTAGATTTTAACAACAAAATATTTCCAATTTTCTAGGCATTTATTTTCATAAAGAGCGAATTCACTTGAAAAAGGTTCTTAGAGTGCTTAGAGCAAGATATTAAAAGTTATAAAAATGAGATAAGTTCACGTGTCTGATTGGTAAAGGGTAATATAATTCTTTTATAGTTTGAATTCACATTTTAGTTTAATAATCACTTTTTATATTTGTTGATATGATTTAAAGCAAGTTTTCAAAGAAGATATACTAGGAATTGAGCCTATTATATTAGAGATATTCATGACAATATGCAAAAGCACCTCAAAACACCAAAACTATGAAGGATATTGTATAGAGTGAAATAAGGCATTTACGTATAATGAACGAGACGGGTATATAAAGCAATTGGAGAGAGTTAATGAGAATCAAATGAATAGAAAAAATGCTTTCCATTAAGAAGATGATGTAAAAACATGCATAATCCAAGAGTGAGGTATGATATGATGCTTAACAATCACTTAGAAAGCTTCGATACCTACATTACAAAGGCTTGAGAAATACTTATCTTGACCATGCTTAATGTGATAAAGACAGCTATGATGAATATATTCTATAAAAATGGAGGGAATGGAAAATTAAACTAATGAAATTTGCTTAAAAAATACAAGTACGCTACAAAAGTCAAAGAACCATATTAATAACTAAATTTCCTATTTCAATGGTGGGAAGATTTTTAAAATTGAGCATGTATATTTTGGACAACACATGGTTGATTTAGATAAATTCATTTGCATCTATATAAATTGCAAAATAATTGAAATTCCTTTTCAATAAGCATGTGCTACTATTAGACATTATATAGGTAAGCCTAAGGAATATACTAGTAAAATTTATAGCAACAAAATTTTCTTGCAAGAGAGAAAGATTGAATATATAAATGAATTTTGCTAGTACCTTTTGTTTTGTGTGACCAAGTGAGTATTTGTGGATATGGATCATATCTTTGTGCTTGCCTTTCTTTTGTAAAGATAAATAAGGCAATATATGACAGATGACATTAGATAGGAGAATAGAAGTTGATGGCATATTTATGGCTTTTATACTTGCCTTTTTGGTTTTTATTAGTGCAAGTAATATAAGATGTACATCATATGCAATATTAGTTAAAGAAAGTGTTTTTTTTTTTATAAATATCTTCTACACTTGTGTTTAGGCTTTGGAATTTGGATATGACAAGTAACACCATTTATACATGGTAGACGTTGTTAGCCATGAAATAATAAATGATGGAATGTTTATGTCTTTATACTTGATTTTTTTTGTAATAGTAAGTAATATAATATTTTAATGCATTTTATTGATACCTGTTTCATTAAATGCTTTGACATATTTATGCATATATTTGATTTATAAGTTGGATTCACTCATAATATGATTGTTGTTGGCTTCTTTATAGTTGATGACATTATTTAAGTTTCGAAAAAGTAACATGATTTTTATTTACATATTTTTCAAACTATAGGGATTGTTTGTCTATTTTTTAAGATCATAAGAGGGTTATTGAAATAAATGAAATCATAGAGAGGTACTAATTGTTTTGTTTGAGCTTTAAAATTTATAAGCCCTTAAATACCGCAAACGCACAGGTTGCGATTGTAGTATAAGAGATGTCGATCCCATGAGGAGGGGACTAATCTAATTTTATGTTATCTAAGGCTAAGGAAATTGAAATAACAGAAATAAAGTTTCACAAGACAAGTAAATTCGAGAAATTGATTGGCAAGAGTTGTATTTCAAAAATTAAAACAAAAAGAAATGAAATTTTTAGCAATGCAAAAACACAATGGAAATTAATTAAGAGAAATTAACCAAGTAATGAGAAAGGAGATTTTACCTATCATTAATGCTAACCTAGTCGATTATGTCTTAATGGGGCGTCAATTCTAGACGATCCTAAAGCTAATTACTTAAATCCTAATTTATAAACCCTAATTAGATTATGAAATTTGTAACCTCTCAATTAACAAAAGACTCACAATCTTAATTAGATCTAAAGCACTCTAATAAACTATCGGGTCTTACATGGGATCTCTCTCCGTACAATTACCGATCTGATTAGTTACGAGTTTTATTAAATCACCTAACTCTCATTAATCCGATCTAATCATTTTTTATTCGGTTCACCCTTTTAATTTATTACCAAATATGCAATAAACACAACAAATCACAATCCAATTCAAATAACACAAAATCAACTCGGATAACATTAAATCAAAATAAAATCCCGAAGGAGAGTTTAAAAGAACATCAATATTCCAAATCCTATCATCATACTATCCATGTCAATTCTATAGATAAATAAAATTGAAACAAAAAGGAAATAACTACTTGGAATAGACGGTGGAAGGTAGCGATGTCGAAAAACCTCCTGATTCGGAAAGCACATCAAGTCAACTTCGTCTTCCTCTTTTTCCTCTTCCTTTTTCTTCCTTCACTCTCCCCTTATTCTCTCTTTAGGGTTTCAAGTTGTTCTTTAAATAGTATTTTATGTTTTGGATAACCCTAGGGTATTTTTAGAGTTCGAAAGGTCCAAATAGTCCCTTAAAATGTGAAGTTTGTAAGCATCTGAGCCTTCTGTCACGATTGTGACGTGCAACCCACGATCATGGACCATTTCTGGAGCTTCTGTCATAATCGTGGCATGCCTGCCATGATCGTAGGCCTGTGTTATGGCCTGGGTTCCCTTTGGAACTCCTTTGTTATTCGATGTTGACCCTGAAACACTAGACACATCAAGTTACCTACAAAACATAATATTTAAGCTTAAAAACTTGTACTAACCCATAAAACACTTAAAAATACAAATAATTATTAAATTAACCAATTCTAACCTAAACACATACTAAATGATTGAATTAACGGCTAAGCACATATCAAACTATGCCCTAAAATACGATGCAATTTACACTTGTCAGGTATATGTTGGGATGTGGGTTTTGGTAATAAGTTAGGTTATTTTGATCATATTTGGATAATGAATATATAGGTATCACATGTGATATTGATGTAAAAATAATTTGCCATGTAAACCCTCTATTAATTACTTTGATCACAATAATTAATATTAGATTCATAACAAGCTTTCTTAATCTTATATATATATTTTAAAATTTTAACAAGCCAAGGATTTTTTAAAGGTAAACTACAATCGAGATTGATTTTTTAAGAAATAAAGAATCCACAAATATTTAAAAGTTTGAGATTTTTTTAATTTGGTGATCAACCTTCAAATTTTTTTTAATTTAGTCTCAAAGCTAAGGTCAAAATGTTATCTTCATTAGTAATTTACTAATGTGGCTAATTGTGTATGCTTTTGTGGGCACATTGATAGTCTACATAACTATTATTTAGGCTCAAAGGTTATCCATCTGATAATAGATAACCTAATATTTTTGTCATTCGTAAGCCATTAATTTTCATAACTGATTCATCCCTAGTTTTTCTTCCCTTCGTCATTCCTTTGCTTCTTATCTAAAAATCAAAAGAAAATTGAAAATGAACATGAAAATAAGACTACGAACATATTGACACCAATTTTCTTACAATATTTTGTTTCACCATCTCTACAATGTTTTTTTCAATTAGTTACTATGTGGATAAAAGTAGGAATATTGATGGCAAGAATGATTGCTTACATAACTACTTATTTTTGTCATTAATATTTCCTTAAACACTTTATCTTCTCTTTCTTAGCCAAGTCTCTCCTCATATCTTGGCCTCCATCTTAACTCTTCTTAACCCAAATCCCTGTTTAACATCCTTGCAATTTCCTTATGAGACTCCTTCTCTGAACCAACCAAGTCCCAACTCATTCTTGAACCTTCTCCTTCTTTGTTCGTCAACAAATTTTTGCCTCTCACATCTCTATTTCTTGAAGCTCTATAGTTAAGCCATGAGTTAAGTTCATAATGCTAATTTGTCAATTAAGAGAAAGCAGTGACAACATCTTTGATTAGTGGGCAAGTTTTAACCTATTCTAAAATGCACATGGATGTCTTACCTAAACTCTCGTAAAGTTCCCCCATTAAATAATCTCCCTATAGTCACGGATTTATTGACATTGAAAATTTCTTATGATTTTGAATAATGGTCATGTCCACATTTCACAAAAATTTCATGATTATATAATTATTCAAGTAGAACTTGTTTGTCTTACATAAAGATAAGAAGATGGGTAATACTACCAAAAGGTGAATTTCATTACCTATGCGACAAGGTTCTAGTTAACATGTGGTTGTGTGTTATCAACGACTTTCAATTCAGTATTAAGTTTTAAGAAGACTATAACTAAACTATGAACATATTCCCATAACCTTGATAGAAACATGTGACTCATTCCTAGTGCCATTTTAAAATCAAAAAGTTTTAGATGAAATCCCTCGTCAAATAATATATTGAATGCTATGAATAACAAGTGGGTTAACTTTATCATACATGTATTCCAGAAACTTTGGCCCTACTATCATCTTCATTTTTGTGTTCCCATCTAATGGTTCCTTGTTGGGTAGAAGAGAGATGAAGGGGTGACAAAAGGGGAAAAAAAACTTAATATGAACCAATTGTGAAGAGTGATAATATGAAGATGAAAAGAAAACAAAAAGGATTGGTTGTTATTAGATAGATAACTGTTGAAGCCAAATAATAGCCACGTAAGTTATTCATTTATTCACAAAAGCGTATAAGTTATTCAAGTATTCACAAAAACATATTAGGTTAATAGTATGTTGAAATTATTAACATAGATAACAATTAGGTTAAATTCGTTGAATCCTTCTATAGTTTGACATATTATCAATATACCCTCTAATGTTTGAAAACTATCAATAAGTCTCTTGTAATATTGGTCTTATAATACTTATCTTATGCTTTTATTTGCATACTAATCCGCATATCATATAACTGTGCTAATATATATATATATATATATTAAAGGAATTCAAAAAGTTATACACCTATTTTTTGACTAATTTCTTAGGTGGAGAGACATTACAGTTAAAGTTTTGTTTCTAAACTTTGAATGCTTGCTCTTACGACCTTCTTACTCTACAAATGACCGGCAAGAACTATTGGGTTGGCCCCGATACCACCAAAAATTTTCCTTTGGGGGGGTTTTTGTGCTACAGTACTTGAAAATCTCCAATAACGTTCGTGGAATCTCAAGTAATAGAGAAGATCATTGAATGCAACTAAAGATGTAATCAGTTTCTAGCCTAAATAGAACAGATATGTTCCATAGGACATAATATGAGGCAACGTATACGTAACAACTCATGTTTCAGATTTGATACTTTTAAGAAACTGAAGTACTTGTAGCTAAGAACAAAAAATGATGATGGTGATAAAAAGCAACCTGGTATTTTCGTTGATTTTCAAAATCTGTATAGAAACAAAAGACCTAATAAAGAAGGATGGATAGGTTATTGACTGTACATGAAAAATGAAATTGTATTATATGCTTACACCCAGCTGGCTAGGAATGGATTTTGTGATTGTGAATGTGATAGCTCTAGGACCTTACCATTATTTCTATAACTCTTCTCTGCAAGTGACATTGCAGTCAAGTCAAGGACTTTGAATAAGGTTTGCTTCCAAAGATGCAAAATGTAATTGGTTCTACCGTCGTAATCATGCATTCCCTTATCTGCCAAAAACGCATGCACCCCCCCACTTGCATAGTTACAGATTTGACCATAAAGTGATATGTTCAAAGAAGTTACTTCTAAATGAAACATACTCGATTCCAAGCCAGTTGATTATAAAATTGGCGGTTGTTTATTCTTACCTCAGGTTATAAAGTTGTTACATATATATATATAGAACTTGAAGCAGAGACGAGGAACATAAAAAAAACAAAAGACGAGGAGCATCAAGGCCACGACGATGAGAGCACTGGTAGTGGACGACGACAGAACCAATCGCATTATTCATCAAACACTCCTTCGAAAACTTGGCGTTAAAAACCTGGAGATGGTGGAGAATGGCAAAGAAGCTCTTGACATCCACTGTTCAGGCCAAACTTTCGACCTCATTCTCATGGACATGGACATGCCTGTCATGAATGGCATCCAGGTACATATATATACTTTTTTAAAAATACATTTTTTTAAATTCAAGTACTCATCTCATCCCAAATGATTGTCTGAATTGTTCTTCTCGCATTAAGATATGCGCATATGGTACAACAGAGTTTATGTATAAATACAAAATTTACGTTACATCAGAAATATATGTAAAATGTATATATATATAGTTTAATTAACAATCCTATGATCAATGAATTATATCAAATAAAAAAAAAACATTAACATCGTTTGCGTTTTGATAAATTTCACAGGCAACAAAGGAACTCCGTCACATGGGCGTACGTAGCATGATTGCAGGAATCTCATCTCAAGCGGAGGAAGAAGCAATTCAAGAATTCATAAATGCGGGGCTAGACGATTACCAAGAGAAGCCTCTGACAAGTTCTAAGCTCAAATCCATCCTCCTCAAGATCAGTCATATTATGGATAATTAGTAAACCAATTGACCAATGTAATTAGTATCATGTCTTAATGTCTTGTCCATGGTATATATTTGGATGTATAATTAACATAGATCTTACGTTATGTTCCAAACTAATAAAGCATGATGACTTCCTTCTACCTTAATAGAGATTCTATTGATCCTTCTTTAATCTTTTTAAACGAGGATGATTGACAACCGAGTAAAGCCGGTTAAAGAAACACGGTTTCCCAGACTGATTTCTATTATTAGAGGCTAAAGTGAAATTCAATTTTAATTTTTCAGTTTACAGAAAGCAATGAAGTTATGCATATTGATGACATAAATTTCACTAAGTTTAGAGTCATACTAACCATATCTACTTTTTTTAATATCCGAGTTGCTAACTAGTTCAATTCGATATACAAATCACATTTCATGTTATTCAAAGATACATTTAAATATTTTGCTTAAAATTTTACTGGAAGAACAAGATAAAAACTCTGCTGAAAAGAAAACATAAGAATTGATACGAATGAGTTTCACGTATTAAAAAAAAGGATATTACATATCTCAAAGTTATCGGGTCTTGAGTCATTTCTTATATACAAACTATTATTTCACTCTTTAAAAATGGAGGAGTACACCATATGTTGGAAAAATTACGCAAGATCAAATCTAAACGCAGCAGAATAATTTAAACTTTTTTTCATAGAATCAACTTTATCAGAATTAAATCTGAAACATAAAAATAAGAATTTTAACAAAAATTACACCTATTTCGATTTCCTGTTGTGATTTTTCCTTTCGTTTTGAATCTGTCAATCCCACGAGCCGTTCAATCATCCGACCTTTAACGGTATCCACAGATCTTTTCGGAGAAAAACTCAAATCAAATTTGAGAGGACGAAGTGCTAGCCTCAATTTTTCTAATTTTTCCTTTTTATATGAAAAATCTTATTTTTCATATTCTTAGATTTTATCAAAATTATAACTAAAGTCAAACTTTTGTCATAATTATGAATTAGTCCTTATAAGATCAAATATC
>JAOSBN010000009.1:14047084-14060961 GCA_027563595.1 Erythroxylum suave
GATAAAGAATGCCTTTTATTGAATAAAACAAATTTTATACAATTAAAATTACAACCAAAATTGGCTGCAAGGGCATATACCAACACCATAACATTGTTTCATGTTTCCCCTGAGAAATCTATTATGAACCTCTGTCCTGGCTTTTCCACGTCCTCGTCTACCGCCTTTGGAATTCTAGCCTATGATGGAGGTTAATAAACAGGAAGCTTAAGAGATAACGGAAGAAATAACTCTCAAACTTTATTATTGATATTGCTTCCCATTTATAGAGTACACGAGTCTTATTTATACTTGACAAGCAAAATAAATACGAAAAGAATAGGAACTCTCTGAGATTTTCTCCAACATTTTTTGATTGAGTAATTATTCATTATTCTGCTAAAAATAAGCAATTAACTTATTAAAAAAAACTTGATAAAAGGGTATGCTGAGTTGGACATCATAACAATCCATCCCTCTTTTAGGAATCCTTGTCCTTAATGATACTAAGATCATCAATGATAGGCAAGCTAGTACCAAAATACTTAGAACTCCCTAATTGAGGCATGAGCATTGACATATGGAAGATTGAATGACTTTTGCTGCTAGGAGGTAAATCCAATTGATAAGATACAGGGCCAACATGTTCAATGAACTTGTATGGACCAAAAGATTTTAGTGAGAGCTTCTGTGAGCTATGCCAAGCAATGGAAGTTTGTCGAAAGGGTTGAAGTTGTGGATATACCCATTCGCTTACATGGAACTCACATTCTTGTGTTCCCCTGTCATAAAGCATTTTCAATCAATTATGGGATTTTTGCAACTGAGTGCATAGCCCCTTGAGGACGTGATCAAAACCCAACAAGCTTTGCTGAACAACAGCTACACGAGCAATACTTGGAACATAAGATAGCGAAGTTAGTGGTGCTTGTCCATATCCTACTGATGACTGAATAGATTCTAGTAGAATCTCAAGATAAACCTTATAATCAAGCACATGATGAAGCCATTGATATTGAGGATGATGAAGTTGTTGTCAGGAGATCACAAAGAACACATAGACCTGCCATTTGTGATGACTATATTGTCTATTTGCAGGAACATGAGTTCGATGTGGGAGATAATATTGAACTGGTTAGTTTTTAAGAAACCATGAATAGTCCTCAATCTGCGTTATGGATGAATGCAATGGAAGATGAGTTGAGTTCTATGTCACAAAATGGAGTTTGGGAGTTGGTTGAACTACCTAAAGGTTGCAAACCCATTGGGTATAAGCGGGTTGAAAAAATCAAACGTGGCTTAAGTGGACAAGTAGAAAGGTATAAGCCTAGACTTGTAGTTAAAAGCCATAGCCAGAGAGAAGGGATTTATTTCAAAGAAACTTCTCACTAGTTTCTACCAACGATTCATTGCGAATCATTATGGCTATAGTTGCTTATTTTGACTTGGAACTCAATCAAATGGATGTGAGGATTGCTTTCTTGAATGAAGATCTGTATGAAGATGTTTATATGACCCAACCAGTTGGTTTTGAGATAACTAGTAAAGAACATATGGTTTGCAAGCTCAAGAAGTCTATCTATAGGTTAAAACAAGCATCAAGGCAGTGGTATCTCAAGTTTGATATGGTCATCATTGTAAACAGCTTCAAGGAGAATGTAGTTGATCAATGTATAAATATGAAGTTCAATGGGAGCAGTTTCATTTTTTTGGTACTCTAAGTTGATGACATTCTACTTGCTTCTAATGATACCGATCTATTATTTGAGACAAAGCAATTGCTATTTAGTCATTTTGATATGAAGGATCTTGGTGAGGCCTCTTATATACTTGGAATTCAGATTCTCTTAGATATTGCTAATGTTATTCTTCAATTGTCTCAAAAGACTTACATTTATTGTATCTTGAAAAGATTTAACATGCATTCTTGTTCTTCTGGAAGGCACCAATAGTGAAGGGTGGCAAGTTTTCAAAGGCCCAATGTCCTCAATAATGATAAAGCGAGAGACGAAATGACAGTCGTTCCTTATGTGTCACTTGTAGTTAGTCTGATGTACACTCAAGTATGCACATGCCCTGATATTGCTTTTTTTTGTAGGCATGTTGGGAAGATACTTAAGTGATCTTGGTCTTTGCCATTGGAAAGTGGCTAAGAAAGTCTTGAGGTATCTTCAAGGTAGCAAAGATCATATGTTGACTTATCAGCGAATTGACACTTTTGATATAGTTGGGTTCAGTGATGCTGCTTATGTAGGATGTGTGAATGATAAAAGGTCCATTCCAAGCTACATCTTTATGATGGTTGGAGAAGTATCGTAGAAAAGTGTCAAATAGATACTCACAGCATCCTCTACCATAGAGGCAGTGTATATGGCATGTTATGAGGTAGCTTGTCAAGCAATATTGTTGAGGAATTTACTTCAGCATTGGGTATTGTAGACTCTATTTCGAGTCTACTGAAATTGTTTTATGATATTTCTGTAGCCGTAGCTTTCTTTAAAAACACTAGAAGTACTTATCGCTCAAACCATATTGATATAAATTACTATTTTGTTAAAGAGAAAGTCTTTGAATCCCTCATTACGATTGAGTATACGCCTACAGCTAGCATGTTAGCAGATCCACTTACAAAAGGCTTACCTATATATGTGTTTGTAGAATAAGTCTGCTGCATTGAATTGTAGGAGCCTAGCTTGATAAGATTAGTGGGAGTTTGATATTTTGTATTGAACATGTTTGCACTTTGTACAGATTGCTTATGACTTTGATATATGAAACATGCATAATGATGTTTGCAGTCACTTTTTTAAATATTGACATATATATGTTGATGTATATATGTAGTTTGATGAAATGACAGGTACAAAAGGAGACAAATGCAAAGTCTCAATTATTGTATACTGTATGCATGTTGTTTTAATGATTATTGTGGTATTGGAACATCTTCAGGGCCAAATCATGTGTAGTTTATATATCCTATCAATATAATATTGCATATGATTCATTTAACTACTTTTGGATGATGGATATTGGTATGGTGGTTTGATTATATTGTTCAAGTGGGAGAATGTTAGAAATATGTGGACTAATATAATCGCAACATTAATTTCATATGCATAACCATTAATCAAATTGCCTAATGTATGTTTAATAACTATAATGAGATGATTAATAATTTACTAATTGCATTTACATGTTAGTACCTTAATAACTATATGTTGTCCCATCAAACTATAGTTCATAACATTCTTAAAATGACACAATTATCTTATTCTACCCTTTAGGGTAGAACATGTTATAAGATATAACATATGGTGAGATTGTGTATATATAGTGTGTGTGGGTGTGAAAAGAATATTGGATCTTCTACCAATGTGTTGTTATGCTCTAAATAAAATAAGATCTTGGCTGTGTGATGTTGATGAATGCATCTGTGAATATAACATTGGGGAGTCATCTAAAGCTCTCTTCTCATTTAAAATATCAATAATTATAAGCTACAAGTTGGTGGTTAGTGTTACAACAACGTCTTCTCTCTTTAATTTTTTCCGTACTTGCCTCACCAATCTAAGACTTCCCTCCTTAACAACGCATAACATCATATTGTCAGAAAAGAGAGCTCGTATCCTCCAAGATGGAAAAACAGAACCCACCTCCCCCTCTTTTTGTTTCTTATTTTCATCTTAATCTTAGGATTATAATTTAAGAGGAGGAGTAGATGAGGGCTCATAATGGGCTTTTAAACGATGCTAATGAGCTCATACAAAAAGTAGGGGAACTAGAAGGTTTCATTCTCATTCATTGAAAGGCAAAGTAGTAGGTTTCTATGTGTGGTGTACTTATCATGGATTCATATTTTTGTAAGAAAACAAAAAATTGAAAAACAAAAAAGGAAGATGTTAGTCGAACAGCCAACATGGATGCCAAACCCTGGCCACGTATTATGAAGCATCACGTAGTGAGGTTATTTCTTTTTAATTTTATACAATTTTTAATGAGGTTGAGTTGATAAGATATCTTAAATTGGCTTTCTACTAGAAAATAAATCATGCATAATTTATTACCTTAAAAATAATGAACTGATTTGAATTCAACTTTGCAACTATAAATAAATAGTATCACAAGTCTGTGTAGAAAAGAAACAAATAAAGAGTCGTCTTTAGTTGTTATTGGTTAACATTATTAAATTCTTTTATATATTATAAAATTATTCATTTTAATAAAAATAATTTAAATAAGAGGATTTGGCTAATCACACCAATGCAAATTCTATGTTACGAACCTTCTTGAAATGGCTCCAACTGTTGATCAAATGGTGCATTCAATTGGGTCAAAACTTAACAAGCATCAGCTATAGAGTATTCCTTTGAAAGAATAAAAACTCCAATCTTTCATCGTAGTTCATTGTGTATATAGTATGACTAGAATGGATTAATGGTACATTTAGTTATATTTGACATTGTTAGAGCACGTAAATTGAGAAATACTCTTTTCACTATGACTCCTACGCTAGTGAAAATTTTCACAAGTAAGCTTAAAAGAGCTACATCATAAGTTTCCAACTTATATGTCATTCAAGTGATTTTGGAAATTGAATCCCTATTAGAGATTTAAGACCATATAAAGATGACTGTAGTTTAGGACCTCAAATATTCTAGCCAGAACACAAACTTTATCTATCATCAATAGGTATCAATTCACAAGGCCTGACTTTTAGATATCATAACTGACTAAGCATCTTTATATAATCATAGTAGCTAAAAGGATCTATAGTCTAAGACTTTAGATATACAGGACCCTCATAAAGAGAAAAGTGCAGAGCATACTTATCTTTTTGTATGATCATAACTCCATTATTCAAAAAACAAGCTTTTAAGAGATATAAAACTTAGAAGGAAGCCATAAGAAAAAATCCGTCACAAAAGCTCATACCTAAAAATTCTATCTAATTTAATCTAATATGACTATTTTTGGTCGAAAGCATGATCCTGTAGTCATTAGTAAGATCCAAAAAAGATTAAAGTAGTGCTTTATGATCTTTATAGGTTTTGGAATATAATAAAATGTCATCAATATAGATCGCACCAGGTAGGATGGGCTTATAAATTTTGTCATAGCCTATTGAAATAGTGATGGAGTAACTTTGAGTCTAAATGACATAACAATTTATTGATATTGAGCATTTAAGATGCAAAAGGTTGTTTTATACCTTTATTGTGACCTTATTCCTAATTTTCAAAATCCTGCCTTCAATTCAAACTTCAAAAAGATTTTTGCTTCTTTAAGAAATAAGGCTTGAGTATTGTTCTTTTTTAGTCAAAACTTGTATTAAGAGGTTTATAATCAATGACCATCCTCTTTTTTCCTTTTTTTTGTTTGGCTATTTTATTCACATAAAAGGCCCAAAAATTCTAATATAATTTTGTGGGATCAATTAATCCCTCTTGAAGTAGTATAGTACACTTTTCCTATGCTAGCTTCAAGTCATCTAGATTCATTCAAGGATGAGTGGCCTTGTTAGGATTAATATCCTCATTCTCTTTGAAATGTAAATGAATGAAGAATTGTGGATTCTTTCAATGATGATAGGATATGAGAACTGTGCGTGGTTCTTAGGATAGTGCTCTAAAAATTAATCTTGAAATATTTTATATTGAGGAGGCACTTGGATGAGTTCAAACATATTGCATATATCAGTATAAGCAATGAAATTAGCTCAATATTTGATACAAGTGGGTGGGATTTGTAACAAAGATGCCTTGTAATAGACTTCCACGTCAAACAGGATATCTGGTCCAGGAAGATGACAACCAAGAACTTTAGTCCACATAAAGCAATTTGGAAAATAACTTATCCTAATTTTTTGTTTTGATATAAGCCCAATTTTGAAGGAGTTTCCATCAACAGTAGTAAAATATTCATCATAGATATCCATGCTTTAGGGGATACAATACTAGGCTTCATAACATTATAACAAGATCCAGTATCCATATATCCAATAGTCTTAATTGACTTATCATATTTATCCTATTGTAACAACTAGATATGGATATAAAGGTGAAGAATAGTGATAGGCTTTGGATCTACCTTAAAACATGGTTGTTGTAGCATACACAGATTATCTTCATTAGTATCAACATCTTTATATACTAAATCTTCAGATGAGTTAAACTCATCATCAGAGGAGTCTATAGGTACAATAAATTTGGTTTCCTCATCTTTTTTGTTTTGTTCTTCAATGCGCCTTCAATGTTATTATCATGGATTGGCATGATAGCCTCAATAGATTCCAACAATTTTAATTCATCATATGTAGCATCCTGTTTCTCAAATGATTGAGAGATTTAAAGAAGTGGACTAATGAGTCCTATAAGTGTCAGCATATAGCATGAAATTGGTACATTTATGCATGAGTTCATAAGTGTATTCAAAGGCATAATATGAGCATACACACATAAATTGTAAGTTAGACAAATTGCACTTAATTGACATATTTCGGGGTATGAAATTGAATGTGATATGAGATATGAATATGCTTTTCCAATGTCTTATGATTTAGTTTACCAAAAACAAAAATTGATGGATTATAATTAGCAACTTGGAATTGATTGTCATAATTAGGAGATTGATAAATTAACATGTACATTTAGTCTTGGAAAATGTCCAGTGGCAAGACTAATTGAGACATGAAAAATTAGGATGACTAAGCCTAAAATTGAGTGACATTTGACATAGTTAAATGTGTGGCAAATGGACTAGTACATATGTGACAAATGGACCAATTATTATGTGATAAGTGGAGCAATTAGGAAGTGACTTGTGGACTAATCATTGAAAAATGGCAATTTATGGAGTGGATTAGTGGCAGCATTTTGATTAAGCAAATGTAATACATGCCTTAGGACAAATGTTGAGCTTAGAAGTTGACACCTGGTAACTTAACTAAATAAAGTTTCTAAAGTTGCTTTCACTCTACTTTCTCCACTGAAATTGCTTTTCCCTTTTCTCTATAACTTGCTTAAAACCTAGTCCAAATTGTTATACAAAATATACATATTAACCCTACACAAAATTGCCAAGAAACTAGCTGAGAGTTACCTTAATCTTGTTGGTCAAAATCAACCTATTTTCATCTTAAGTTTGTGATAAATTTTGCATGCATGGAAACTTGATTTAATCTGAAGTTTGAGTTAAATTGAAATCCTAACAAATAAGTGACAATCTGAGTCTTATGACATGTTAAATGGTATGAGATTGATGCTTGAATTGGAGTGAAATGCATGTGATGTTGGTGATGATATGTGTAGGATAATTTCTGGTTTGGTTTTGATTTGTGGAAGCTATTAATTTGTAAGTTACTTAATAAATGATTTTTGAATTAGTTGTGGACATGAAATTGATGTGGAGGTGGAATTGAAGTGGAATTGATGAATTATGGTGAAGGGGTGTTGAAGGTTTATTGTACTAGTTCCACTGAATAGACATCGATATTTTAGCCATAACTTGATCTGTAGATATCCAATTTTAATTGTAGATTAAATTAAATACATATGTATATAATTCTCATGAAGGAATAGAATTTTAGTTCTATCTTTAATTTGAAATTTGGCTTGAAGTTGAGTTTTGGTTACTATCACTATTTGAGAATAGTTTGTAGTATTTAGGGGTATAACTCCAAGAATAATAAACCAAATTTTATTAACTTTAGTTTATAAGAAACTTAAGACATAAAGGAACATCTATTTAGAAGAACCTATTACCCAGAAACCTTAGTTTCTATGTCAAAATGGCCATACAAAACTGACCCGAAACCATTCCTGAGAAAATCTAGAAAAAGGTTTAGGAAAAGGATGTGGACAGATGTAACACCTTTTGCCACGATCGTGGGGAGGTATCCACATTCTTGGGCAGTGTTTTTACATGAAATGTTTTGATTTGTGCAATGCTTGAACCAATTAAAGATAAGGTACTTAACCACGATGCATTTGGACTTAATTGGGGCTTAAAATGAACATAATTTGACGTTGGAAAAGTTGGTTAAATGTGTGATAAGTCTTGATTGATGTTTGATGTTATGCTTTAAGGAAAAGGATGTTTGACACCAATGCATCTAAGTTTGGAATGAAGGAGTGCTAAAGAAATGAAGATGCCCTTATGAATGCAAATGTATTCCAAGAGTTATGAATATTGTATTATGAATGAATGAATGAGAATTGGGAAGTATATGAAATACTTGTAATACTAGAAAAGAATGTGTGGTTAATGAATTAAGCATGATCAAGTATACTTAAGGAATTAATCTAAATGCAACCAAGACATATCCAAGAGACAATATGTGAATGATTATGAATTATGATTAAGGAAACATACTCGAGATAGTCATTGAGCATGCATTAAATATGTCACATATATATGTGCATAATTGAGTATATATTTGATTGATCAACTTTGTAATGTGAATTGTGTATACAATGTTTCTGTATTTAAGCACTCAAGACAAACACCGTCATCAAGACATTGTTAGACCAACCAGACAATAGCATATATGGGAGTGCACTGTAAGTTAACCTAGATGATATCACTGGGATTGATTTATATTTGTTTAACTTCCAATTATTGAACTGGAAATGATCCTTATGTGAATTTCGGACATTAATAGTCCGAGGAGATTGATATTTGAGAATTTACTGGAAGTCTTTTGATTTGCATATGAGCATATGATTATGAATAATTTCTGAATACTCAACGTAAGTTGAATGCCGGACTTAGTTCTAATGAATCGGAGATTCTGTCTGTGCATCATAAGTACATGTTATTCATGGCATGTTCTGTGATTTGATGCATTACATTAGATGCATGATTAGTTAAAGGCGTTGTGATCCGAGCAGTCAGTCTCAACGAGCTTTAAGCTTAAAATTCTACACGTAGAGCTTTGCTCCATGATTTCTGTATTTAATTGAACCTAATACGGGTCAATATCTATATCTATATTTGAAAAGCACTCGGTCATAACAAATAATAACAAAAGTGGAGTCTCATATGCATTCGCATTTGTAAATATATGATTATGGATACATTTATGGAATTGTGAGGATAAATTGATATGTAATAATTGTGTATTTGATGATAATGTGATTGATTGGAATATACATGATCAAGTTCTGTCTGAAGGGTGTATATGGTATATGTGACATTTATTATGTCTTATGGAGATGAGGTATGCTATGTATTTGGTTATATGTGTATATGACCTGAGTGAGCTCATTAATGATGGTTCGCTCACTGAGTTTACAAAACTCATCAAAATTGTAATGCAGCTTTTCAAGTTTAGAAGAGATATCCAGTTAAAATAATTGAAGCTTAGCTACTGCATATAAACATGAGTTAGTGGTCGGGGTTAGTTTGTACCTACATATGTCTTCAGTCAAATTGTATTAAGCATTGTATTCCACAACTATTGTATTTGTATAAATGAATTCTGAAATTAACAAATATTTTGACTGAATATGTTTGGAAATGAAATGTGTCCAATTGATTACTATTTCTCTGACAATGTGTTGGTGTGAGAAATTTTGCAATGAGTATTTTCTAAATGTCTTAACGTGCTATCCTCGTAGAGTATATTCTTTAATATCATCGATACGTTCGAGCATATGCTCTATGAGAGTGGTGTGTTACATTTTAGTATCAGAGCCCATAATTTAGTATCTTACATGGGTATTTTTCAAAATATATGTCAAGGTACAAGCATTTTGAACATGTCATAGCATGATGTGACAACTGATCCCCAGTCTGAGTCGCATTTACATAAATCACATGCATGAACAATTGCTAAGAATTTGAGCCTTTAGAAAAAAAATTAGAAGAGTGATTATTTATCAAAATGTAAGAAAACGAAAGTTTGTGGATATTTTGAAGTAAGAGATGCTACATGGTTTGATATGTTAGACAGAGACTTAGTGCATTTGTAATTGTGATTACATTAATGAATATGAATTAGTATTATGTTGTGGTTATATACCTTGAATTGATATGGATGCGAAATATTTTTATGGATTGACTAAGAAAGAATTATAGACACAAGCAGGAATGACAGGATTGAAAGTGTACAAGAAAAATTGAAAGAAGACCTTGAGAGGTTGAACTTATACTTGGAATGATTATAAAATTATTGTGTTCAGAGTATATGATCTAGTATAAGAGTGAATCAGTGGATTGAGATCAGAATTTCATGATGATTCATAACTCAGATTACTTCATTAATGGAGAATATACTTTTGGAAAGTGAAATAATGATAGTGATATTTGTGTAGAAGTCCTCAAGATTAAGTATCGGTTATTGTGAATGCATATATGATAATGTGATTACTTTGGCAAATAATGTCACTGAGTGCATTTGTATTGTATGCTTTAATATGGTATAAGGAGTAATCTATGATATATTGAATGCTCCTAATTCATGGTCCCCATAGTTAAAATTTTAAGATGACTCAGAGTAGTGCAGTGGAAGCATGAAATTATGTGAATGCATTGAAATGATAACTAATATGGAGAAGTAACTTTTGTATGGGCATAGAACACTTGAATGTTATTCATAATCAATTGAGATAAAAATATCATTAGCTTAAGATAAAAATTGGTGATTTCTCGAAAAAAATCTTTGGATAAAATGTAATGATCTTGATGGTATGTACTAAGGCATAAAAGTAGATTAATATGCCCACTGCTTTATTGAGTTTTAATATATAGAACATAGTGGTCGTGTGAGATATGATAATAATTGATCTTGTTGTGGTAAAATGGTTGAAAAGAAAAGATGAAAATAGTTGATTGATAAGGATTATGTGAACAGTAGAGATGATTGTAGAAAGAAATCTTCTTTTGATGAAGAATTTCACTGAATTGTATCAAGTAAATCAAAATTTTCACTGCAAGGAATGAATGAATATGACTCAAATCAGAAGTGAATATTAGAGTCGGATAAATATGAAACTTAGGTATGAGAAAAAAAATGAACATATGATAGAGAGTGCATGTGTTTTGTTAATTGTAAAGTATTGAACTACGTTACTGGAATCTTAAATTTGAGATAATGCTATTGCTATTGTGAGAACTTAGATCCACTCTATAATCTATGCTATTATTTTCAGAAGATACAAGTTAGATTTTATGAATATGTTAGCAATTCAGGAAGTTAAGATTGTAAATAATTTGAAATGTGTGGAGAAACCAGTAGAAATGGTCAAACATTAGGCTAAGTCAATAAGAAATATGAGGAAATCAAATGATTGGAGAAGATCATTAGAGAAAAGAAGTCAATTGGGAGATTGAGAAAAAATATGAGACAATATTATTCCACTTATGGAATTATTTAGTTAAGCATTTTGAGGAAGAAATGTCTTAAAGAGGGGGAGATTGTAGCATCCTGTCTCTCAAATGATTGAGAGATTTAAAGAATTGGACTAATGAGTCCTATGAGTGTCAACATATAGCATGAAATTGGTATATTTATGACATAAGTTCATAAATGTATTCAAAGGCATAATATGAGCACACACATAAATTGTAAGTTAGACAAATTGCACGTAATTGATATATCCTGGGGTATGAAATTGAATGTGATATGAGATATGAATATGTTTTTCCAATGTCTTGTACTTTGGTTTACCAAAAATAAAAATTGATGGATTATAATTAGTAACTTGGAATTAATTGTCATAATTGGGAGATTAATAAATTAATATGTACATTTAGTCTTGGAAAAATGCTAGGCGGGAAGATTAATTGAGATATGGAAAATTAGGATGACTAAGGTTAAAATTGAGTGACATTTGGCATAGTTAAATGTGTGACAAATAGACTAGTAGATGTGTGACAAATGGACCAATTATTATGTGACAACTGGAGCACTTAGTATGTGACATGTGGACTAATCATTTAATGAACAATGGCAATTTAAGGAGTGGACTAGTGGCAACATTTTGATTAAGAAAACATAATACATGCCTTAGGAAAAATGTTAAGCTTAGAAGTTGACACCTAGTAGCTTGGCTAAGCAAAGTTTCTGCAGCTGCCTTCACTCTTCTTTCTTCATCAAAATTGATCTTCCCTTTTCTCTGTAACTTGCTTGAAACCTAGTCCAAATTGTTACACAAAATATACATTTTATCCTTACACAAAATTGCCAAGAAACTAGTTGAAAGTTATCTACATCTTGCTGTCCAAAATCAATCTGTTTTCATTTTAAGTTTGTGATGAATTTTGCTTGCATGGAGACTTGTTTAATCTGAAGTTTGAGCTGAATTGAAAGCATAACAAGTAAGTGAAAATATGAGTTTTATGGTATGTCAAATGGTATGAGATTGATGCTTGAACTGGAGTGAAATGCATGTGATGTTGGTGATGATATATGATGGAAAAATATGATCCTTGTGTGATAATTTTTGGTTTGGTTTTGATTTGTGGAAGTTATTGATTTGTAAGTTACTAAATAAATGATTTTTGAATTGGTTCTGGACATGAAATTGATGTGGAATTGGCACGAATAAGGTGGAATTGAGAATTATGGTGAAGGGGAGTTAAAGGTGTATTGTACTGGTTCCACTGAACATACCTTGGTATTTTAGCCATAACTTGACCTACAGTTATCCAAATGGGGTTATTTTAATTGTAGATTAAACTACGTACATATGTCTACAATGCTTATGAAGGAATAGAATTTTATTTCTATCTTTAAGGATTTTGAAATTTGGCTTGAAGTTGAGTTTTGGTTATTATCACTGTTTGAGAATATTCTTTAGTATTTTGTGTATGACTCTAAGAATAATGAACCAAATTGTATTAACTTTAGTTTATTAGAAACTTAAGACATAGAGGAACATTTTTTTAGAAGAACATATTTCCTAAAAACCTCAATTTCTACGTCAAAATAGCCATACAAATCTGATCTGAAACTTATCCTGAGAAAATCTGGAAAAAAGTGCAGGAAAAGGATGTGGACAGATGCAACAGCTTCTGTCATGATAGTGGGGAGGTACCCACATTCTTAGGAAGTGCTTTTACATGATAATGTTTTGATTTGTGCAATGTTTGAACCAATTAAGGATAAGGTATTTAACTATGATGCATTTGAACTTAATTAGGGCTTAAAATGAACATAATTTGACGTTGGAAAAGTTGGTTAAATGTGTGATAAGTCTTGATTGATGTTTGATGTTATGCTTTAAGGAAAAGGATGTTTGACACCAATGCATCTAAGTTTGGAATGAAGGAGTGTTAAAGAAATGAAGATGTCCTTATGAATGCAAATGTATTCCAAAAGTTATGAATATTGCATTATGAATAAATGAATGAGAATTGGGAAGCATATGAAATACTTGTAATACTAGAAAAGAATGTGTGGTTAGTGAATTGAGCATGATCAAGTGTACTTAAGTTATTAATCTAAATGCAACCAAGACATATCCAAGACATATCCAAGAGATAATGTGTGAATGATTATGAATTATGATTAAGGAAACATACCAGGGATAGTCATTAAGCATGCGTTAAACATGACACATATATATGTGCATAATTGAGTAAATATTTGATTGATAAACTTTGTAATGTGAATTATGTGTACAATGTATATGTACTTAGGCGCTCAAAACAAACACCGTCATTAAGACATTATCGGACTATCCAGGTAATAGCATATACAGGAGCGTACTATGAGTCAACCTAGATGATATCACTAGGATTGATTTATATATGTTTAACCTCCAATTATTGAACTATGAATGATCTGTATATGTTTGGGAATGTATTGGAAGTGTTCTGATTTGCATATGAGCATACGATTTTGGATGATTTCTGAATACTCAATGTAAGTTGAATGTAGGACTTAGGTCTGATGA
>JAOSBN010000009.1:14061061-14078049 GCA_027563595.1 Erythroxylum suave
ATTTGCATATGAGCATACGATTTTGGATGATTTCTGAATACTCAATGTAAGTTGAATGTAGGACTTAGGTCTGATGAATCTGTGATTCTGTCTGTGCATCATAAGTACTTGTTATTCATGGAATATTCTGTGATTTGATGCATTACATTAAATGCATGATCAGTTAAAGGTGTCGTGAACTGAGTAGCTAATCCAAACGAGCTTTAAACTCAAAATTATGCATATAGAGCTTTACTCCATGATTTCTATATCTAATTGAATCCAATACGGGTTAATATCTGTATCTGTATTTGAAAGGCACTTAGTCACAACAAATAATAACGAAAGTGAAGTCTTATATGCATCTGCATTTGTAAATGTATGATTATGAATATATTTATGGAATTGTGAGGATAAACTGATATTCCATAATTGTATATTTGAAGATAATGTGATCGATTAGAATATGCATGATCAAGTTCTATATGAAGGGAGTATATGGTATGTGTGACAATTATTATGTCTTAGGGAGATGAGGTATGCTATGTATTTGGTTATATGTGTATATGAAATGAGTGAGCTCATCAATGATGGTTCGCTCACTAAGTTTACAAAACTCATCAAAATTGCAACGTGGCTCTTTAGGTTCAAAAGAGATATCCAGTTAAACCAATTGAAGCTTAGCCACTGTACATGAACATGAGTTAGTGTTCAATTTAGTTTGCACCTATATATGTCTTCAGTTAAATTGTATTAAGCATTGTATTCTGCAGCTATTCTATTTTGTATAAATGAATTCTAAAATGTAACGACTATTTTGATTGAATATGTTTGGAAATAAAATAGGTCCAATTGATTATTGTTCCGCTGAAATTGTTTTGATGGGAGAAATTTTGTAATGAGTATTTTTTGATCGTTTTAACATGCCATTCTCGTAAAGTATATTCTCTAATATTGTTAGTATATTCTTGAACGAAATATGCTCTATAAACTTAAGATTGTTGATATATTAAGGCATATGCTCATTAAATCAGTGATATGCTTTTCTAGTATAAGTGACTCTCTTTTTAAAGAATCAAACAAATTTGTGTCTTTCTTCTTTGTTATTATTTTTGATAGCATCTATTATAAACTTAAGATATTTGAGATCATCTATAGGAAAGCTTCTTAAAATGATATTTCTTTCTGGTAGGACATTTACAATCTTTTTTCTCCTTACACTTGATCTTTAGATAAGGATTTTTGCAAGATTTTTTTAGAAGAGGACCATTTTTAATCATGTTCTTAAAAATGCTTGTTGATTAAAGATTTTATCAATAGGGGCTAATGCAAGTTGATAAATCTCACCAAGAGAAATTTCTCTCATATCTCAATGTAAAGCTGCAATGATCCTTTAAAGTTTAGATTAAAGTTCATGTGGAAGAGATGTTATGAACGTATAACGAAGATTAACATAATTGAAACTATTAAGTAAATAATAGCATTTCATCATATGTTAAAAATGCTTTTGACGATCTCTTTGATCCATAGAACAACACTTTATTTCAAAAAATTCTTATCTAGTTTACTTTTCAATGGGCTAAAAATCTATACTGAATTCTTTACGAATAACATTAAGAAGAATATTGACATATGCTATTTGATTATATTGGAGTTTTAGATATTCATCTAGACTTGGCCACCATTCTCGTAAAGTATCAGTGAAACAAAATGTAAATTCAAATAAGATATCTCGTAAAGTATTATTAAGTCGAGTCATTCGTAAATCAATTCAAGCACTAGATTCATGAATATAATCTCTTTATTTTTTAGGTAAAAGATCATCAAAAGTAAACTAGGGTCTTAAGGTAGGTTTAGATGGAGCTACTTACATAAGTGGTTGTAGAGGTCTAAGTGGTTTAGTCCTTAACGATTCAACTTCATTAATTTCTAGTTCAAGTTTGTTCAATTGAGAAGTATTTGATGTAGCCATTATTATTTGAGCTAATTTTGTCAAGTCTGTAATTTGCTTTAAAATTTCGTAATCTTAGATATTTAGTTCTCAAATCATCTGTCATGGATTCAGAGACTGGTTTTAGAGTTGCAATGAACTCTTGTTGAATTGTTTGTTCTTTCCAATTAATGGAAAAGGTTGGGTTCTAGGTGGTGAAGTTGGTGGAGTTTTAATTTCTAAAGGTTTTATTTAAGAATCAACAAGTTTGGTGTATGAGGGTGATGAAATAGTTTTCTTTTCAGCCTTGGATTTTTGAGGTTTTGTATGTTTTGATTTGTAAGTGGGTTGGTGAGTGGCCTATTGTTTGAGTGAAGGATAATTCATTTTGAGCACCTTCTTATAATCAATTGCTTTAGGATAAGTTGGGGTTGAATAAATAGGTTGGATAACCGGAAATGTTTTATGATAAGTCCTATAAACAGTCTTCAAATATTCTGTTTGCACATTTGCCTCCATACGTTGAAGTACTTCTTTAACTCATTGGAGTTCTTTTTCTTTTGAGGTGGAATTAGGTCCAAAATATTGAGTATCAATGTATCATCTTAAATCAACATCAAGTTGGACTATTTGATCTCATAAAGAAGTATACAACTTTTAGATTTGAGAGGACATAGATTCTACTCATTTTTTAGTAGCTTATGTTTATTGATTAAGACCATTAAGCTTATAATCAATGCATCGAAGAACTTTATTAGGAGCAATAACATTGTCTGTTTGTCATTTGAGTACCTCATCAGTGGGATTTGATGTAAGGGTACCACAGGAAGTAATTCCTACAACATGAATATAATAGTTTGAAATAACCCTATTAGTATTGTTTGTTCTTCTCTATAGAGGAGGAAATTCTTCATCATAACGTCACATCATCATACATGGAATAGGTGATGGAGTAATAACAGGAATCGAAAGAATAATGGGCTAAGTTTTTTTGTGGATTTTGTCTTTAAGGAATTAATGTTTCTTTATAACAGCTTTGAGCAATTCATAAATATTATCAAGTTTGGATTGTGGACTTTTTAACCTATGGTCTCGAATTTGGGTCATGATCACCATATTTGGGACAAATTTGTTGTGAAGGTTGACAACTATGAATTTCTCTATAAGGTTGTTTTCTTTCTTTGCATCTGAGCTTTGTATGCCTTTTGTGAATATAGTTATCATATTCACTATTAGAACTATCCTAATTTATCATAAAACATATGTCACAATCTGGCTTACACATAGATGGGTCAACGTCCCATATAAAGCATCCTTGATGATGACTATTATACACATATTGACCATTAGAATTTACATGGTAGATAAGGGGTCCACTTTTTCCTTTTTGATGTGTTGAGACTAATTGCAACATTAAAATTGAGCTAGATGGGTCAGATGATCTAGACTATTCGTCATTAGGCCTGATATAGATGATTTAACAAATCCATCTCTTAATGTCCTAAGAATGGGTGGAGTAATAGTAGTATGGATAGAATGCCCATGAAAAGCATAAAACACTTTTTGGTAATTAGTGGTTCATTTTATGGGCCAACTTCTCAGGCTCCATTGGGGTCAATTGTTTTAGGATCTAGATAATAGTGGTTTGATCATGAGTTCGATCTACTACCATGCACAGATGATAAGAAGTTGAATTTGGAAAATTGAGATCTACAACATGAATTTGTAAGTGATAAATCATTTGATGGTGCAATGTGGCCATAATTATTGTAGGATCTTGCTTAGCGCCAATAATTTGAACTTCGACTTGAAGTTATTCAGACAAAGTGAGATCATTTAGTCTAATTTCAAAATCAGGAGCAATTTTGAGGATGACGTTTCCATTATTTAGGGTAGTTCATGGAGGGTGAGGGCTAATCTAACAACACCAGTATGTATATTTGTACGATTTTGATCTCTCCAAAAAGCTATTATTTCTTTGGGAATTTCCAATTGGACGTATTGCTCAATTGAGTTTGCTTTTAAATCACATTGTTCCAATCAAGAACTTTGAATAATCTCTTTCAATTTAGGACGACGGGTAATGAGAATAGTGCAAATGATTCTAGTCCAAGAACGATTATAAGAATAAATATTGTATAGACTTAACAAAGGGAGAGAAATATCATTGATACGACTTTTTTTGGGAAGATGAGTAATTTCAACCAGATTCTCTTTTTTGTTGAACAAAGTTCTTTTGGCATTTGAAGGAAGATTAACCCCGAAAAAAGTAGAAGAAAAATGAACATAATCAATTGGCAAGGATTCGCTTATGATAGATAGGTGAAGATCTCCTTAGTCACTTTCATTAAGAGTAATATAGAAACAGTCAATAAACTCTCGTGACTCTTATACCATTCATGGTATGTGGCATTGACTCTTTTTGCTATGATTTCTAGGCGAGTGAAAATTTTCACTAATAAGCTTCAAGGGAGTTATATACCATTCCAGTGATTTTAGAAATTGAATCTCTATTAGATGGTAAGATAATATAAAGATGATTGTAGTTTAAGATCTTAAATATTATAGCTGATTTCAATCTATCAACAAAAACTGCATTTGCGATGCCATTTAGTTTTTTTATTTCTATTTAAGTTATTTCAATCTTTTATATTATTAAAAAAATAATTGTTTTTGTATACATTATTAATAATTTATTTATTACTTACAACTGTTCCAAATTATACAACATATTAATTGAGATTCAAATTGTAATAATAAATAAATTACTGTCAACATATATGGACAACAAAGGTTTTACACGTAATAAGCAACTAAATGAGTTAATCAATTTTTATAAGGTAAAATAACTGAACTAAAATGTTCTTTTTTTTCGGTGGTAATTAATAATTTCACTTAATACAAGGTCCATTGAATATTTGATTATTACTTTGACGGACAGAAAAAGAAAGCGAGTGACGAGACAGTGTATGCGACAACTAGAATTCTGTATCCGCACTAAGAAAGATATGTTCCAAGTCCAATCTAACCTTATCAAAAACTTTATTATAATGGGGTTGTGTCATTTGATTTGATACCTTTTACAAACATTTCATTTACTTTAATCTAAAATCTTACAATGATTCATTAAAAATCATAAATATGGACTCAAATCTCCAGTTGAGGCAATTATCAAACTTTGACTGCCCTCATAGAACAATCATTAATTGCATGATACGCAGACTTCTCATTTAATCCTATAATCATGTTCAAACTGTTCTTTCACCTCAGAAAGGCAAAAGAGAAGACTCTTAACTTAATTAATATACATTATGTTGAGTCATTATACCTAATGGGAAGCAAAGATTTGAAAAACCCCCCATTTAGTATTTAGAGCTTGCATATATACAATCACTATCGTTAAGACATGATCGAAAGCAAATCAGTGAAAAAGACATTCTTTCACGTATCTTTCCTTAATTTCATTTCACAAACATTTCTTTAAACTTTGCCCAAGGCAAGTTTTGGTATTTATTAAGACTAATTATTAATATGCCACTCTATAAATATAAAAGATTAAGATTTTTACGGTCGGTTAAATTAATTAGGTAAAAAAAGAAAATAAATCAATAAATTCATTATGATAATTTATGTTTTACATCCCTTTCTTAGAAAGGAAAAAGTAAAAAGGTAAGTGGATTGATTATGTTAATTATAAATCATATCTCCTGTTTTAGTTATAATGTTCTTATCATCGCCTATTTAATTTTATTCACATATTTATATAGACCCCACATAAATATATGTATGAGATTTAATAAAATATGATTGGAACATAATAATTATAATTCGTATTTAAGTAGATCCCTTGCCTATCTAGTAACATAATTGTGGGTTAAGTTCCAATCTTTTGGTATTTATTCAAAAATCCACATGTATAAAGTCTAACCGTTATCTTTATTAAAATATAAAAGGTGTAAATCTTTGGTTAAAATGCATAAAGAAGTTGAATCAAGTATGGATAGTAAAATCGGCCCGGACCTGCCTTTTACTTTCAAAACAACTTCGTTTTGTCAAAAATAATGTCGTTTTGAAAGTTTTTTACTTAAAAAATAAATGACGGGTTGGACCGACCTGACCTGTTCCTAACCTAACGGGCCATAGCCAGGGCTTGGTGTGGGGCGGACCTATCCGATCCGTTGGCCAGCGGGTCACTATAGCCTAGGCTGACCCCCATTATCAGAGTCTGGGTCATCTGTCTAATTTTATGATGTCTTATTTTGTCCTTTGAATCTCAGCCATTTATTTATGCGGATCTCACATAAATCTCGCATAAATAAATAACTGAAATTTATGAGACAGAATAAAACACTATAAATTTAGACAGAAAATTCTACCTTCCATTAACATTCCTAGAATAAACTATTCTGGTTCAATTATGAAAAAATAAATCTTTATTTAAATTTTGGTAGATGATAACTAAAAATGATGTTTTGAGTGAAAAGTATAGTTTCATAATTTTAAGGGGAAAGCTTAAACAGAATGCAAACAAGATGAGACGTACATGGCCGGAGCATATAGTCAAATTTTGATTTCGTCTTTACGCTTCGCGTTAGCATTATTCGGCGAGTGACTGTGAGGCCCTTATCTTTGCCGTGTAATTGTCTTTGTCAACAGTACTTATTCTACCTAAAACCTGGACTTTGTAAACACTAACAGCTTAGATCAGATCAGAGCAGAACTACAAGTGTTCGTTTCAGTTGAAGTAAGGCCGCCAAAGCCAAACGTTACAAGTGTCCTCTTCTTCTTCTTGCTCCATCCTCCACCGACTGACTTACTGGCTAGTTGCTAATTTACGCCGAGTCGTCAAGTTGGGTTCTTATTCTTGAGAATAGAATGAATAACTATATCCCCGATTTCTTAATCGACGACGACGACGATCATCATCATCCAGCTCCCGCAACCCGCCATAGAAAATCTTTCACGTATGTAATTCAATTCTTTCTCTCTTCCTTACTATCCACTTAGCATGCATATACACAAATAAACCTCTTTCATTTCACAGGCCTGACCAAGATGTCATGGAGTTACTTTGGCAAAATGGCCCCGTGGTGATGCAGTCACAAACACGAACATCCCTCAAAAAATTCGACATCTCATCGCCGAAAGAGATCCAAGAACAACATCAACTTTTCATGCAGGATGGCCAGATGCTCTCTTGGCTTCATTATCCTCTCAACCACGACACTAACTTCGATCAGGATTTCTGCGCCGATCTCCTCTATCCTTCCGCTGCTTGCGTTACATCCTCCACCACCACCGCCACCCATCCAATCCGTACGGTTCAGAATACGGTTTCTTCTCCGGCGACGCGACCGTCGATTCCTCCGAGTAGGAGGCCGGAGGCGGTGCAGAATTTCCCGCACTTCTCCAGGCACATAGCGAGAGAGGCGGTTTCCGGTTCTGGAACGTCCAATTTCGAAACCGCCGTAGTCAGGGAATCGACGGTCGTGGACTCCAACGACACTCTCGTTGAAGCGTCCATCTCCAGAACGTCGGAGATCGGTGTTGCGAGGAGTACCGGTGGGGCGTCGAGCATAGCTCCGTTGGCTGTCACATCCGCCGGAGGCAATACGGAGCTTACGACGACGTGCGAGATAACGGTGACGTCATCTTCTGGTTGTTCCAACATCAGCGCAGAGCCGCCTCCGTCGGTAAAAGCGCCGGCGGAGGATCGGAAACGGAAGGGAAAGGACGAGGATACGGAGTATCACAGTGAGGTGAGTTGTGGGTCTCATGGGTGTCTTTAAGTTAAGCAGGCATGTTAATTTAATTAATAATTTTAATTAAACTTTGTTAAAATTTTAAAAAGAAACATACGAGTAATAAAATATATATTCAACTGTTCAGTTGTGGGCGGGGTACGGTGTTTAACTTGTCTGTATTTCCAAGAACAAGAGAAATGACTGTGGGTGGTCATAGGGCTACAGTTAGTTTCATGTGTCCGTACGCGGGATATCTTCCATGGATGGATCTGCTGGGTTCCAGAGAAGTCAGCATTAAATACTGTATGTTGCTTGGGTTACTACGTACTGATTGATGCGTCACGGGATTTGTTTCCTCACATCGCGCCATAACCCGTTTGTCTACTTGCTTCTTGGATTTTTCATATGCCTCCTTAACATTCTTTTTCTACTCGTCATCTCCATAACCATGAATTATTGTTATGTTGATACTCACTGTAATAGCCTTCTGTTTGCTGCATGGCGAAAGCAATTTCATCCTGGAGTATATAGTAGGTTGTAAAGTTTGTTTGTTTGATTTTTTTTTTTTTGACTCTTTTCACTTCTCTTCTGTAGTCCCATGAGACGTGTGATTGTCTTCTGCCTATTGTCTGATCTAAAGACTAAGAGGCTAAGGCATCTGGTGAACTGGTCGTTAGTTTTACTACTGTTGTACTACTACAGATGGTAGTCCCACTTTATTGTTTCCGGTGAACTGGTCGTTAGTTTTAATATAGTTGTCCTACTACAGATGCTGATGTCTTAAGATAGCATACAGAAAAGTAAGTTTTAGTAGTGCTGCTATCTTTTTCTTCTTCTGTATACAGGAAGGTTTTGATCGGGGAGGAGATGGTGAACTTACGACCTCTTAGGAGTGAGTGATAGCCTTTTAAGAGTATGTTTGGACAGAAGTCCTGATCTTAATGGATCGGAAAACAATAGAATAAAATGAAATAATTTATATTTATAATAGAACGGAAGGAAGGATGTAATATTAAAAAATTATTATATAAAAACGGTAGAAGAGTTCATAATAATGCATTTAGTTTCTTTCTATCAAATACAGGGCTGCCGTTCTTTCTTGCTCTGGTGGTGGTTGTTGGCGTTATGAAATTCTGTCTTTCTCATCTACATTGTCATTCATCATGTTCTGACCAGATACGTTTAATTAGATTTTGTTTTGTTTTCTCCTTATTAGGATGCTGAGTCTGAATCTGTTGATGTTAAGAAACAAGCTCGTGGATCAAAATCTTCGAAGAGGTCTCGTGCTGCAGAAGTTCACAACCTCTCCGAAAGGGTTCGTACATTTTCAGGGTTAAAAGTGATTTTCATGGTTAGGTGTTGGCTTCGGTCTAGATGGTATTCATATACGGTGTGGTATTTCGTTATTGCAGAGACGCCGGGATCGAATAAATGAAAAGATGAGAGCTTTGCAAGAACTTATACCTCGTTGCAATAAGGTTATCTTCAAACTCTTCTTCCTTGATTCCCATAAGCATTGGGTGCCTTTGTTTCGCCTCATATGAACTTTTTCTTTCCTTGCCTTTCTATTTCAGATAGACAAGGCTTCTATGTTGGACGAGGCAATTGAGTATCTAAAATCACTTCAGATGCAAGTTCAGGTACTTTATTTTTATATTCTCAATTTTGTAATTCTCTATATACTTGCTGCTTCTAAATTGAAATTTGCTAGAAGCAAGTTCGACAACAACAGAGGGTTAACTTAAAACTCGTTTTTACGTGGAAACCAAGTTCTAGTCTTCACACTTGCTAGATATGTTTAAATTCGAAAGTTCTTATAGCTGATGAGTTTAGGCTGCATGTCAGGAATGCCCTGTATATCTCCGTTCACGTTATGCATCATAAAATATCTGTGTTACTCAAATATCTCATGAAATTCTTTCTGCAAGGCAACTCACTGAACTGAATACAAGGGAATTTCACTGTACTAACTACAAGTCAATATCTATTACTTGACTGCATAAACTTGCAACATGAGTTATTGTGCCTACTTGGGTTGAAGTCTGTCTAATTCAATATGAATCAGCTAGGTTTTACAGTTTGGTGGTTTGTATTAACATTATTAATTGAACCGGTTGATTTTGGGTTCAACATCTACTCTCTTATGCATAGGATGAGGTAGGGGCTCTCTTGACTTATAGGTGGGACATGGGAGTTGGGTTTTTACAGTTAGCTTGAGGTCTTCTGTTTCTATGCTAGAGGCTTTTGACTCGAAATATTTCAGCATCTTCCTCCTTTTCACTGTAATCTGTTTTTAATTGATGAAATATGAAATGTAAAATTTTTGAAGGAATTAAGAAACTTGGTGAAGTGGAAATTTAGGCGATTATCATGCATAAACGTCAGGGAACCAACACAAACATATTCTCACACTTCCCTAAAGCTTTTAGTTTATGAGCATAGGCGCTCGGTAGATCTGTTGTGGTAATCGTTCTGACATTGATGCAACATATAATGAAAGGATAATTGTATTTCATGCACAATGGTCTTTCAGATTGATTACGAATATCTTTTGGCATTTTTGAATGTTCTTTTTATACAAGCTTATGGATGTTACTGTGTTTATTTGTTGACCAGTGCGTCATCTAAAGAAACTTTTGTGTAATTGATTATTGCAGATGATGTCCATGGGTTGCAGCATGGTCCCAATGATGTTTCCCGGTGTGCAGCAATATACGCCACCAATGGGCATGGGAATGGGAATGGGGATCGGGATGGGGATGGGCATGGGCATGGAACTTGGTGTAAACCGGCAAATGATGTCGTTTCCAAATGTTTTAGCTGGTACGCCGTTACCAAATCCATCTACAGCAGCACATATGGGTCCAAGGTTCCCAATACCAACCTTTCATATGCCACATGTTCCTCATGATCTAGCCAGAACACAAACAACCAACCAGCCGGATTCCATGCTAAGCTCGCTCTCTGGCCAAATTGAAAACCAGCCACGAATGTCCAACTTCACTGATCCTTATCAACAGTACTTTGGTCTCCACCCAATGCAGTTGCAAGTTCCTCAGGTTTGTGCTAGAGCTATCACTTTTGAAAGAAACTTTCCTTACCATCCACTCACTAAGACTTGTCAGTTTTCATTTTGATGTCCCTGTTCTGGAATTGCTCAAATCAATCCACAACCAATTCAATCATTTGTGACTTGCAATTTATCACTTATTCTCAACTTATTGGAAGCCACTCATAGTTTCATTTCTGGAAGCTTCATCATTTCCTTTCTAGAAGTTTCGTCAATTTATGTCCTCTGCATGTATTTGCAGAACCAAGTAGTGACCCAGCCAGATGCCGGCAGACCAACTCCCAGTCAAGTAACTGAGAATATGGACAATAATCAGTCAGGTAGGCTGTCTTCCTCTGATTGAGTCCCTGACATGACTCCCTGATAATGTATGGAGTTTGGGCACATAAATTATGAAGATAGTTGGATAAATGAAATAAAAACATTCCAGCTAGTGACACAAAGAGTCCTGTATTTGGCTTAGGTAATTAAGTTGATTTGGATGGTTTAGTGGAGAGGATAAGAAATGGAAGGCGTCGAATATTCTTTCAACTTATGGTATAACAGTAATTTGATGCGTAGGAAAAGTATGCTCTGGTGGGTTCTTCACCACTAGATTTTATTCTCAAATTTTGAAATAGGAGTAGCAAATGGAAAAGACGAAATGATGCTGGAATACAAGCTTGTCTCTTCTTATTCAAACCTTTACATTCAAGTATCTGCACTTATTTTGGGATTAGCAAACTCCAATTGAAAAATGGAATTGTCCTGCTACAGATCCCCAGTGAAGTTGAACTGCCAATTGACTTTGTCACAGACTAGTATGTTGCATAGACGTTATGGGATAGAAAGAATGTAAACTTCCCACTCACTTCTTAAGCAAATGTTACTCCAAAATTGTTTATGTGACTGCTTCAAGGTGTGTGCAGGCCTCTCTTAGAATGTTGACGTAACTTTTTTTTGTCTGGAGTTCCTGGTGAACTGTCTTTACAATAGTTGCATATCCTGATTAATAATACTTCCTCTACTTCGCAGGTTAAAGTTTTGGGCGGATCTTTCTATGGAGAGGCCCTTGCATGTTAAAAGTTTTGTGGAGTAAGGAGCTTTTGTAACTATCTAACATGTTGATAACAAGATAACTTGTAATTATCACACCCATCGTATATTGTGTTTGTTGGAATAATTTTAACGAAGAAAAGAGTTAACTGTGTAGAAAGAATGAGAGAGGATGTTTTTTATTCACTGATGCACTTGCTTAAACACACAACTTTGTAACCTAAAAATAGATAAATCGACAACAAACTAGCTAAATTTCAACCACATAGCTGTAACTAGTAAAAACAATCTACTAACAAACTCCTGAAAACTTGGTCAAAAGTAAAACTAAACTTGAGATAGTCTGCAAAACTAATGCAAAAAAAAATCAGCTACTGGTGCACACGTTCAACACTCGTTGCATTGGTAAATGCAAATTCTAATTTTCTCTCTTAAGTCTTCAAATCTACTCTTTGAAAGAAGCTTGGTAAATATATCTACCAGTTGATTTTCAATCTTGCAATACTTCAAGCAAACTAAATCATCATTTTGAACATCTCTAATGAAGAGCAATTTTATGCTGAAATGTTTGGTCTTTTCACGAAAAACTGGATTGTTAGAGATGGCTTTGGTTGCTTGATTGTCCACCATGACTTTAGAACTCATCTTCTGTTCTAAGTGTAGATCATTTAGAATTTTTCTCGGCCACAGGACATGATTAACAGCTGATGTTGCTGTTATAAATTTTGCTTTAGTTGTTGATTGTGCTACAATTTCTTGTTCTTCAAACTCCGAGTGAATGTTCCCGATCCAAAAGTGAAACAAAAGTCAGAGGTTTTTTTTTAATGTCATCTAATGATCCAGCCCAATCACTATAGTAACCTCGCAATTGAAATCTTTGTGAAGAACAGAACTTGACACCAAAACTTAAGGTTCCCTTAACATACCGGAGAATCCTTTTTGTAGCTTTAGGATGAGATTCATTAGCACAATTCATGAATCTAGAAAGAACACTTATAGAATGCAAGATGTCTGGCCTTATTGTTGTGAGATACATTAAGTAGCCAATTAAGCTTCTGTAATGTGACTCATTCAATTTTTCAGTTCCATCATTCCTGCAGAGCTTCTCCTTTTGACATATAGGAGTACTCATGCTTTTACAGTTCTCCATGTTAAATTTCTTTAGGATCTCCTTTGCGTACTTCTGTTGACAAATGATAATCTCGTCCCCTTTTCTGTTTGATTTTTGTTCCACGAAAGTAAGACATTTCTTCAAGATTTTTCATCTAAAAAACTTGCATCATGTCTTCCTTGAATTGTTGAATAAGTTCAACTTTGTTGCCAATGACGAAAAGATCATCAACATATAAAGAGACCATAATAAGATCAGCTTGATCACATTAAGTATATAAAGTGGATTCACTAAAGCTTTTAACAAGGCCAAAGTTCAACAGATGTTCATCAATATCGCTATACCAGGCCCTTGGGGCTTGTTTCAAGCCATACAACGCCTTCTTTAATAAATACACCTTGTCCTCATGCCCTTTTGCAGCAAAGCCTTTAGGTTGCTTAACATAAATTTCTTCCTTCAGAAGGCCATTCAAGAATGTTGACTTGACATCAAGTTGGTAGATTTTCAATTGCTTT
Source organism: Erythroxylum suave (assembly GCA_027563595.1). Taxonomy (NCBI): domain Eukaryota; kingdom Viridiplantae; phylum Streptophyta; class Magnoliopsida; order Malpighiales; family Erythroxylaceae; genus Erythroxylum; species Erythroxylum suave. Next base: position 14,074,446 of record JAOSBN010000009.1, read on the forward strand.
TATGCTGCAATAGCTAGTAGCATTTTGATAGTAGCTAGCCTTGCAATAGGACAAACGTATCAAAGAAATCTACTCCAAACACTTGAGCATACCCTTTCATAGCTAACCTTGCTTTCCAATCACTTTCTGATGATGGGGCCTTTCAACTAATTCCCAAGTTTGATTTTTTTCAATCATAGAGAGCTCCTCCTGCATTGTAGTCCTCCATTTAGAATCCTTCTCAGTTTTCCAGTACCCTGTAGGTTCATAAACAACAATATCGCAACTCTGATAAATATCGGTAAGCAATCTGGTACCTCGTATAAGAGAATCATCAACTAACTTGTCTTGACACAAATGTACATGTTGTTGATTTTCTGGATTATTCCAGCTCCACTGCTCATTCTTCAGGAAGCTCACATCTCAACTCATTAGGATTTTCCTTATGTAAAGTTGAAAAGCTCTATAAGCTTTAGATGTTGAGCTATATCCAACAAACACACCGGGCTCGGCTTTCTTGTCTAACTTGTCTCGTTTAATCTGTGGCGCATGAGTAAAATAGAGACATCCAAACACTTTCAAAATTTTCAATAATGGCTTAGAACCATACCAGACCTCAAAAGGAGTCTTCCCATTTATTGCCTTTTTTGGAATTCTATTCAGCAAAAATATGGCAGTATTTGTAGTCTCGGCCCAGTATTCTTTAGGCAACTCTATCTCATGAAGCATGCATCTCGCCATCTCAATTATTATTCTATTCTTTCTCTCTCTAAACCCGTTCTGTTTCGGAGTGTATGAGGCTATATGTTGATGTTCAATACCTGCTTCCTCACAGAACTTATCAAATTCTTTTGAGGTCTACTCCTTGCCATTATGTGACCTTAAAACTTGGATCTTGCAGCCACTTTGGTTCTCAATCCAATGATTGAATTTGAAGAACAAATCTGCAACGTATGACTTGTACCTGAGAAAATAGATCCAACATATTCTTGTGAAATCATCTATGAAAGAAATATAATATTTACTCCCATTAAGCGAAGGAGTTCTATGAGGTCCTGATAGATTTGTGTGAATGAGCTGCAACTTAAATATAATATTTACTCCCATTAAGCGAAGGAGTTCTATGAGGTCCTGATAGATCTGTGTGAATGAGCTGTAGCTTTGCAATGGCCCTCCAGGTTGCTTGTTGGAAAGGAAGTCTCGCTTGTTTACCATATTGACAAGCCTAGCAACTTGGTAATGCGGACTCTATATGAGGCACGCCAAGAGCTAGCTCTTTCCTTTGCATATTCAACAATGCTATATGATGAAAATGGCCTAGCCTCTTGCGCCATGTTTCAGAATTGGTTGTGGTAGCTGGATATGCTTCTTGCTCCTACTTCATTGGATCAAGCGAGAAACTCTTGCCTCCCAATTTGATTTTGAAGACATTATTGTCATTGCCATCTTTAATCAAACACTTGTTATTCTAAAAAATAACTTTAAATCCCTTCTTAACTAATTGCTCAACACTCAACAAATTTTGATTAATATCCGATACATAACAAACATTGGAAATTAATCTTGTACCTGTGCAACTTTCAAAACAACAGTTCTCTTCCCTTTAACAACAATGTACTCACCATTGCCAATTATGACTTTTGATACTTGTGATATGTCTAACTCTTTAAAGAGTTCTTCGTCACTAGTCATGTGGTTAGTACAACCACTATCTATAAGCCAACAATCACTTAGGTTGCTGCTTGTAAAACAAGATGCGACAAATAACTGCTCTTCCTCCTGCTCATTTGCCATTTGAGCATTCTCCTTCTATTGGACATCACTTTTGTAGTTTTTTTCGTGATGCCCCATTTTACTACACTTTCCACACTTCACATTAGGTCTTCTCCAACATTTGAAAGGAGGGTGACCCTTTTGCCGCAATGCTTTCAAGGACAAAATTATTTGTTTTTCTCACTTTTGCTATTACTAACATTTGTGCCAGAATCTCTGGAGCTGAAATTCTTTTTCTAGCTATACTTCTTCTTGTCCTTCTCTCCTTGGTTGATCTGTAACTTGGCTTATAGTGCTCCTTCCACGAAACCTTCATTCCTCATCAATCTTCTTTCTTCTTGAGCCTGCAATGCATTATTTAGTTCTACCAAAGTGACTTTTAACAGATCTTTAGTGCTCTCTAAGGAGGAAATAGTAGCATTAAATCTTTCAGGGACAGTCACAAGTATTTTCTGAACAATTCTAGATCAGAAAAATCAGAACCAAGCAACCTTGTTTTGTTGGCAATGGTAAGAAGCTTATCTGTATATTCTTTGATAGTCTCCGACTCCTTCATTTTCTGCATCTCAAATTCTCTAATCAGATTCAGTACTTGCATTCCTTTAATTCTTTTATCTCCTTCATATTCACTTTTATGGAAATTCCAGATCTCAAATGCTGACTTCTTGATTATGATTCTCATAAAGATTTCTGGTGAGACAACAGTAAACAAAGTAGCTTTGGCCTTTGACTTCCTTGTTGTCTTCTCCTTATGACTCTTAATCAGAGCCATGGTAGGATTATTTGTCAAAGGAGGAACTTCGTAGTCCTCCTTAATAGCTTCCCAGAGATCATTCGCCTCTAGGTATGCCTCCATTCTGGCTGCCCAGAAATGATAATTTTTATCATTGAACATAAGTGGTGCTAAAGCTGTGAATGGTGTTTTTGGATTTATGATAAAAAAATATAGAAGTCAGGTGTCTAGGCCTTTTAAGGTTAGTTTCTCTTCTGTTTCACTCATAGGTCCCTCAAGAAGGAAGCTCTGATACCATTTTGTTGGAATAATTTTAACGAAAAAAGAGTTAACCGTGTAAAAAGAATGAGAGAGGAAGAAGATTTTTATTCACTGATGCACTTGCTTAAATACACAACTTTGTAACAAAAAAATAGATAAATAAATAAAAACTAGCTAAACTTCAGCCACGTAGCTGTAACAACTAGGAAAAACAATCTACTAACAAAGTCCAGAAAACTTGGTCAAAAGTAAAACTAAACTTGAGATAATCTGCTAAAACTAATGCAGAAGAAAATCAGCTACTAATGCACACATTCAACAGTGTTTTTCCTTCCTCTATTTATTTTCTTTATTTAACATGTTATTCAAGGTATGGTTAAAGTGATTTCATCAGGCGTAACCTCCTTAGAGAATTAAGAGATATGTGGCCTATTATGGCCTCCCACATTAGTTTTTCTTCAGTTTTGCATTTGTACTAGTTGTAAGAAAATCAAACCAAACCACTAGTTCCCTAGGATTCTCACCTGGTACCCAAGCTTTACAGATTTGGCTAGACAATTTGTCTTGCAATTAACTTCAAACTTAGAATAGCATCTAAAAGAAGTCTTTTTGAGACTACTGCAGCCAAAAGATAAACTTCCAAGGACAAGCCAAGCTAAGGCCAGGGAAGATAAACAAATATAATATGTATAAACAAGTACCACTAAGGCTTATCTTGACGGTATTTATGTTAGTAGTGTGCCCTAGGCCAATGGACATATGTGACTTTTATACTAACATTCTGACTTATTAATAATATATTATTAGGTATTCTTTTATATATGCATGTATATTGTTTACGTAATGTGATTTACATTC
>JAOSBN010000009.1:14088092-14119009 GCA_027563595.1 Erythroxylum suave
TAATATTTTTACCAAACCAACCACCATCTATGGTAATGGTAATCATTCCTTCATCTTAACCAACCATCATAATTACTGTATTCATTCCCATTCCCATTCCCCTCTGTGAACCAAGTGCTTAGTAAGTTAAAATCTATATCAGTTGGCAATAATTTCTCTAAATTATTAAATAAGAATAGCTTTTGAAATAATTTTAAGAGAATTAGTTGTATTTGATGGAAATTCTGTGCATAATGACTGTTTTTAATGTCTTCATCTCCCTTGATTGATTTTATCTATGATTTATTATGCCATTTTGCTTTATTTTTTAGTATTAGTGTTGTGTTTGGTTGATTTAATCCATGTTTTTCTTTGATTGATGAAAATTCTAAGATATTAGGATGGTCATCCAATACCTCAATGTGATCAACTTGTGTCCTCCATAGCACCTACACCCTTGCTTTCTAACAAGTTTATTAGATGTTTGATCACAAGGATGGTTGCCTATATAAAAACATTAATTGGCCAATGAAGTCAATGTCCTTATAATCGACATTCACTTCGTTCTAGTGAATTTGTAACGAGCTTGGTTACTCCTTTGTTCAATCACCTATGCACATCGGTCGATCAATGTCTTCTAATGATTTTTCAATGTCTCCTTTTAGAAACTTCCCATTCTAGTGAATTTTTCAATATATTGGTAGCATATCCTAGCTGACCACACTAGTCACTGGTCAAGCAATCTAGCTCCATGCTTGATCAACATAGCACTATTGATTTTTTTCATTTTTAATGATGGATTAAGGTCTTGTATATTTAATTTGTAATTAGTTTATTGACAAATTAAAGTCTCAGTTGCTATTCTTGTTGACTTATGTTTCATTTTTTATGGCTATAATGATGTGTCTATTACATGCAAAAAGCATATAATGTAGTTATAGCTAAAATTAGGAGGTACAGGTTAATCCCATAACTAACGTTCTTAATTTCCTTTTTTTTACAAATCTAATTATCTAGATTATCAAATATGATTTATTGAAAAGGGAAAAAAAATCTAAAGCGCCAAGTCAAAGCAATGTTCTAGTAGAAAGTAATAAATGAATAAGCTATATTTAAGTTGGATATTACCTAGGACTTCACTATTTTTTGACTTCACTCTGATTTAATGAATGACTTTAGTTTCTTCAACTAGTGAATTCTAACGTTACTATTATGCTTTCTCTTGAGTAACACAGCCTCTATTCTTAAAACTAATTAAAATCTTTTTATAATCAAGAAAAACTTATTGCATTTATTTGATTTGTGAATTTTGTGATAGGTTATATGCTAATCCATAAAGATTAACACTAACTTAAGTAACCCACTTAACCATCGTCATTTAATGTATGAATCTAATTATTGAACATTCAACTTTCGTTCCTTTAATTTAATCAATATAAAAATGAATAAATACCAAGAAAACTTGGCAAATTAAAAGATTAATTTAGAACATCCCATCCTAAGGTTCATGCCATCTAAATATATACCCATAAAGAGATAAGAAAGAACAATGCAAAGCATGAAAGAACAAAAGATAAAGAAATCATCATCTTGAATCCTTTATAAATCTTGTTGAAATTCTTTTTCCTTTTCCAAGATTATTCGTTTCATTAATCTCTAACTATTTTTTTTGGCTTCTAATTGACTCTTTTTCTTTAAAACTCCTCTATGGAAAAAAAGTCCTTTTTTTGCCTCTTTTTTTAATAAACCAAATTCTATATCTTAAACATGACCCAACACGGGGTTGTTTTTATACCTTGTTGCTTTTCACCATTTTTTAAAACTTTTTTACTTTAATCACCACTGTAAACATAGGACTAGACAAGGGACCATGTATATCCTCTAATAGTGAACATAAGTTTAACACGGGGGAATGTTGCATGTACTAGGAAATGGCTCTTGCTGGTACATAGTCAAACATGAAGGCATGTAAGTGTGCTGCTCTTTGGATGACAGATTTCTAGGATAAATAAAATGGGGCATAATTGAACATGATCACAAACACAATATAATATTCTTGTTGTGTTCTTTAATCTTTCTTCATATTTTCCAAAGTTGCTCCAAATCAACTTGATTTTTCCCCCATGGTTAAGCTTTTTTTTTTTTTCCTGAAGTAAATCAATTTCATCATTCTATCTCAAACGAAAAATTTGGAAAAAGCATTAAACATGTAAAGCATACCAATCAAGTTTCTCCAACACCCATCTAATTGTAAAGTTCATCAAGCATTAAGTAGCTAACTACTCGTATCAGTTCATAATTAAATTAAATTAACTTCATTTTCTTCAAACTTCAACCTGATTCTTAAAATTTAACTCCAGGTATAAAATGAACATATGCAAGAAAAAAAAGCTTTAAATAAATTCACACCTATATCATCTTAAACCAGAGCATAAGTTGAAACCAAACAGGAGCATTTAGGAGCTTCTTTTAAAAGGCATATAATCTTTTGACATGAGAGTAAATACCTTATCATGAATACTCCTTGTTACTTAACTAGGTCACTATCTAAAATGGCTAGTAGCACCAATCTTTAACTTCAACCCTTTTTTTGGTATGAAGCCAATGGAGTGAAATTATTTATTGTTCAATTATTTACAATTATTTATTTCTTTTTAGATAATGAAAAATACTTAAAGGAAGTCGCATTTACTTGATGTAGGTATAGTTATACAAAAAGTTCCATGATGTTAATCAAGTGTCCGTTCTCCAAAATCATAATACAAATTGAATTCACGTATTCATCAACACTTATAGCTAGTAGGCTAGACATTTTAAATCTCAAAGACAATCAAACTTTTGGAGAATTGTCTCCATTTATATGCTTCCAAAGTAGAAAAAAATTTCAAGAATTGATTAATTAAGAAATTCATGATAAAATTGATAAGAAAGGGTATAATATGCGATAACTCCCCAACACTTATGATGGACGTTATCTTTAATATACAAAGTATATAAGAACAAAGAAAGCGTGTATAGGTCATGATTGAAAGTCATGCATTATGTTTCTTTTTTGGCCTTCCATGTAGGTGAACATAGGCTATGGCATGGGGAGAGCCTAATAGGTTGTTATAGGATATGAGGCCTTCACGGAGACAGATACTAGTCATGTCTTCAATTGACGCTCCCTACTTCTCTAAAAGAAATGAATACAAGTCATTATGGGTTGTATATGGTAGACCTAGAAACCAATAAACAAAGTGGACTAACTTCAAACACTGATCTATGAAAAGTTAGTTTAGATTCAACCAGATAAGTTTCAAGCCAAAACAATCAATAGTAAGCAAAATTAAGGACTGCTAGCTAAAACAACTAAAAATAACCAAGTTAAAAAGACCAAAGGAAAATAAGCATCAGGGAGCCTGACCCCTAAATCACTCATAACATAAGTAAGGATCAAAAAGCAAATATGTAATTGCTTTCTCAATTGGATCTCCTACTATCTAGGGATTTAATCATTATCTAATTCACCTTGAAAGCTATAGACTTCTTACTCTACCCTTCCATTGCTCTATAGGGAAAAAAACTTTCACATTTGTAATGGCCTATACCACCTTAATTTTTATTGGTTTATGCCCTAAAGCTAATCAGTTGGTTGTAGTTTAGTCACATAATTATTTAAAGTCATTCTTTATCTTATAAATATTAGGTGTATATGTTAAAGTTCATTGGATAAATATACATTGCAAATGAAATTATAATAAGATTACAATTATGAGATTCATTTTGTATTTATGTATTTTCACTAAATTATTTCAACACATTAGTTTATTAAGAATGTACGTTAATAAGGAGTAAAAATGCCAACACACATTATGCTTTTTATTATGAAAGAAATAGATCTCATAGTATCTAGATACTTAAAACTAACACATAGGTACTTGTTAAAGGACAAGTTCCCTGAACTAACACAATATGAGAGGTCCATTTAGAATATTACTTGTATGTCCATGAAAATTCTCATTGTGATGATTATATAAGTGATCCATTGACTTTAGATCTCTAGAGCTTTTTGTAAAGGGATTGATATATTTTGATACTTCTTATAGGCTATTACAGTCAATGACAGCTTAATCGATAGTCATTAGATATAGAATGGACAATATAGAGATAGTTAAGTGATCGATATACGATTCATTACCCTAAAGAGATTACAAAAAATGTTCCTATATTTACAATTATTATTGATTTGGGAAGTCCTTGGCTAAGGTCGAATGATACTTTGAAAATAGGTTTCACATGTCATTAATTAAATCAATTACAGGTGGAGAACTAACATAATTGGACTCAAATAAAGTAAACATTGTTTTTCGTACTTTACGTCTATTCAAAAAGTTTTGTGATGAAAGATTGAATTACATAAAAAAAATCGTGCACAAAAAGGTTTGTTAAAATCACTTTAACACTTTAACATTTCTAAATATTTTGGTGATCATAATGCATTTCTAGATTCCAAACTTGCTTTGTGAATATAAATTCTTTAATTAGAGAATTAAAGATGTTCAAAGGAGTTTAATTTATCTAATCCTAAATATGATGGTTATAGTTTTTATCGATTGCTAATAAATCTAGGAATCTAATGGGTCACACAGAGAATGGGTTGAAAAGAGAAAATGTGTTTTAATTAAGTTAGATTTGATTGCAAAATTTAAGAAACTTTATGATTATATATGAGATATTTGATAAATAAGAACCAAAATGAGACATTGGATCTTATTTGAGCATAACTAGTATTTAATTACAATTAATTGTAATTCTAATTGAAATTAAAATTTTATTTCAATTAAATTACTAAAATATATACAACTTATTATAAGTATGATTAAGCTTTAAGGAAACTAATACTTCTTGTTAAATCCTCTCTATAAAAATTGTAGAGTTCTCTCAACACAATTTTTGAATACCGTTACAGGTCAGATACTTGTACAACCATAGTGATTGATGTTAGCCAATTTTAGAAATGGTTCGAGGGAAATGACAAAAAAATAGTTTCTCCAGAATTCATTGTTATGCTTTATGTTAGATAATCCATAAATTTTAATTAATAACACATGACATTGTTAAAATACGCAATCAAATCCTTGCAAAATTTTGTTACAAAAAAAAAGATGGTAGTTTCCAATATCATGCTTATTCAAAATGATAGTTGTCTCTTTAAAAGTTAGAGGTGACAAGGTGGAGTTGAGGATGATACCTTGTTATTGGTTATTTGATATATTTGTAGAATACCACAGCACCAACAATTATAGGTTAACTTTCTACATACATTATGTTTGAGAAATGAAAAATCTATTAGAGCTTCGACCATTATACCCATCGTAGATTGATATTTTTAAAGTTAAATATTATCTTAAATTTATATAGGTGTGCATGATTTTAATTTATCCTTTAATCATTTATGAAGACATAAGTGTTTTGTATCATAATTCTTATTATATTACAATTCAAAATTTTATTTTTCTCAAAATAAAAACAATAGATTTAATCTTACAATAAAATACATAATTTAGGCCAAAAGTGTGATTTGCACTACAATCTTTTTCAAAAACTCCGAATATGCCCCCACTGCTATCTTTGGTACCACTTTACAACTAAATGTTACTAAAATAATTTTCATTGCACCCTGAATGGTGCAAAAGTGGTAACCAATAAAACATTTAGACCTTTAATAAAACGTTAAGATGAGAATCAACTATTGTTTAAAGAAATCATTTTGACAATCACATTAGTGTTTAGTGGATACAAATTTTCCAGTTGAGACATCACATAGGCTTAAGTGTTAATCCATATACTAGAACTACCAAAAATTAAATATATTAATATTTAGGTCACTACTAGTACCATTTTAAAAATGTTAAAGTATAATTTTACTGGAAACTTAGTTAAGGACATGCAAAGGATGGTGCAATCTGGTTCAACATATTTTTATGATCCATTACACACTGGTGGAGTTCTAAGAACTCGGGCTAAAACTAAAATGATGAAGTAAGCTTTTAATGGACTGATGTAAGATGTTTGGGCTAAACAAGCAACAATAGAAGCTGAATTGGGCTTGGAGAGATCAATCAGCCTTAAAATTCACACATTAATAGGCCTAATTAGTTGTTTATTTGGCCTAATTAGAAGAGTATGTTATTTTAATTATTTTAGGAGATCTCTAACTGATTTGGGCTGCCTAAAAGTCCACTTTCTATATTTGGCTTTGGGAATATGTTTTAAAAAGGCTTTCCTAAATCTGAGGGATTTCCTTATTTTTAGGAATAAATCATTGCTATCAAATTGATTAGGGTTTTCTTTAGCTTATATAATCGTCATCTTTGTATAAGAATTCATATTGGAATTTTTTTTACGTTTTTGGTGAGGTTATTCACTTTGTTGGTACTTCATTGAACGTGGAATTGACCATATTTATTCCTTCTAGGTTCATCTGACTTATCACTCTCAATCTCTTCTTTTCCTAATATGCGGTGTCAATATCCTTCTTTATAACTTTGGTTCATGTTTCCTAAAACAATGGTTAAGGTTTTGTTGAAAACATAATTGATTTAGCTTTTCTAGAAATTGCTATCAACAACTTATTCATGGGTTCCTAGACCTTGATCGATAGGGTTCGTGTTAGTTGGTTTCAGAACTTGGGTTATTCTAAATTAGTTTGGTGCATATTACTTATTTTGTTTCACGTTTCTTTTTTTTTTCGTTTCTTCCATGTTTCTTGCAAATCTGGTTCTTCCTGTTGCAATCTTTTCTCTTATGTTCTTCTCAAACTTTGCAGTTAATTTTCTAAATTGATTGCTCTTTCTTATTATTTCATATATGTTCCTTCTTACTTCTATTGATAGCCTTAGTTGTGATTTGCCAAAAAAAACAAAATAAGACAAAAAAGAGGAGAAAAGAAAAGAAAAATGAAATTAAAAAAAGAAGGAAATAGTGGAGGCTCAGTTTTGCAAGAGAGGGCAGATTTGAGTTGAGCAAAAGGGAAGTACTTGATTTGCTTATTACTATTTGAAATATGATATTATTATTATTATTATTATTATTATTATTATTATTATTATTATTATTATGATTAGTTTTATTAGTTTTATTCTTTTTATTTTTATTTTTATTTTATTATTATTATTATTATTATTATTATTATTCGTCTCTTTTTCTTTGTTATCTTGTCTAGTTTCATTTTTTAAGCTTTTAACCTCATCCTATTTTCTTTGTTCCTCAATCTGGTTGAGTTTTTTGGATAAGTTGGGCGTGCATTGCAAGGTAATCACTTTTGATCAAAGTTTCTTTGGTTCTTTAAAGAACTATAAGTGACTTGAGTGGTAAAAGGCAATAGTGATTACATTCTAGTTAAAAGCCTTAAAAGAGTGAAACACTTATTGAGTGAAACATTTGTGAGATTTATTTCTTTGCACGGTCATTCTTTGTCATATTTCTATAATGGTTGAAGAAGGTAAGACAGGAGAGAAATTCGAACAACAAACTTTGTGTCAATACTTTGAACACATGGAGATTAGATTTGGTGAAATTTTGGACAAGATGGAAAGATAAGATGCTGCCATTATTGCTTCACAAAGGAATCAAGTTTGTGAAGTTCCAATTGTGCATAGAAAAGAAAGGTGAGTTGAACACAAGGAGCAAGATGATAATGATAATTTTAATATGAGAGAGGCTAAAAATAGATTTGATCGAAATCGTGAGACGCTAATTGAAACTTGGGAGGAGATGAAGGCTATTACAAAGAGAAGATTCATTCGATCCCATTACTATAGGGAATTATACCAACGACTGCAAGGCCTAACCTAAGGACCTAAGAGTGTGGAGGAGTACCACAAGGAGATGGAGATAGCCATGATTAAGACGAATGTGGAGGAGGACCGAGAGGCAACTATGGCATAATTTTTGCATGGATTAAATCAAGAAATTGCAAATGTCGTAGAATTGCAACATTATGTGGAGCTAGAGGATATGGTATATATGACCATGAAGATTGAGAGGCAACTCAAAGAATAACGATCAATAGGATTTAGGCAGAAATCAAATTAGAGTAAGAAGAATGATAATGTTGATCTTAACAGCAAGTTTGAATCATTTAAAAGTAAGGATACTGGTTCTTGCCTAGGTAAAGGTAAGTCTAACTCCCAAACCTCTAGACACAGAGATATTAAATGTTTTGAGTGTTGGGGCAAGGACATATTGCATCCCAGTACTCGAATAACTGAGTGATGATTTTGAGGGGAGATGTTGTTGTTGAGACCGAAGATGAATATGATCATAATTACACACCACAATTAGAGGGGAGTGATGATGAAGTGTATCCAGTTGCTAGTGAAACCCTTGTCATGTACAAGTGATGAAGGAGGATGAAGCACAATGAGACAACATCTTTCACACATGCTGTCATATCAAAGACAAGGTATTAGCATGATTATAGATGGGAGAAGTTGTGCCAATGTAGCAAGCAATCTTTTGGCTGAAAAATTGGACCTATCTACTACTAAGCATCCTAGACCTTATAAACTTCAATGGTTGAACGAGTGCGCAGAAATCAAGGTTAAAATACAAGTACTAGTGTCACTTTCCATTGATAGGTATGATGATGAGGTGCCTTGTGATATTATACTTATGCATGCTAGTCATTTGCTTTTGCATAGACCATGGTAGTTTGATAGGATGGCTATGCATGATGGATTCAAGAATAGATACTCTTTTACAATGCACAGGAAACCTATATCTACATTAACACCTCAGCAAGTGTATGAAGATCAAGTGAGGATAAAAAAATGAGTGTGAGAAAAGAAAGAATGAGGTAAAATGTGAAAAAAAAGACCGAGTGAGAGTGAATATGAAAAAAGGCAATAACAACAGAAAAAGAAGAAAAGGAAAAACCTCAAGAGCAAGAGAGAAAAAAAGCAAGTATTTATGCAAAGAAAGTGAGGCTAAGAAAGCTTGTTGTTCAAAATAGCCAATTATTTTAATAATAACAAAAAAAGAAGAAAAGGAAAAGCCTCAAGGGCAAAAGAGAAAAAGAAAGGCAAGTTTTTATGGAAAAGAAAGTTAGGTTAAGAAAGCTTTTTGTTCAAAACAACCAATGATTTTACTTTTGTACAAAGAGGCTTCTTTTAATACTAACGCTCTTAACTCATCATTGCTTAATGCTACTATATCTCTTTTACAAGAATTTTCTGGTCTTTCCTGATGAAGTTCCCAATGGTTTACCACCACTTAAGGGAATAAAACATCACACTGATTTCACTCCCGGTGAATCAATTCCTAACCAACCAGCCTATAGGAGCAATCCTGATGGAGGAATGGTGTGATGATCGAATAGGGTCTGGTGGTTATTGGAAAAGTTTTGTGCAATTTGGTGTTTATCAAGTAAAACTGGAACAAGGAATTTGAAGGTGTTTTTGGATTAATTGACTGGGAATTTAGTTTTTAGGAAAGAAGAGAAGTTGTAGAACTTTTTGTGAAATACAATTTAGAATCAAGAATCAGGTCAAACGGATAAGGGATGGTTGAGTTAGGTTGGTATTCCTAAATACATGTCTAGCTGGGTGATTAATTAGCGATGGTTGGGAGAACTGGAAACCTTGAGATGACTGGAGTTAGAACTGGGTAAAAAACCCTTCTGGAGATTTCTAGTTTAAGAAGTGAAAAATGCTATGGCTTTGGAATCACCTAATTGGGACAATCACACAAAAGGTTATGAATTTTCTCGTATAACTGGTCAGACAGAATTCTAGCGATCAAATTAAATGGAACAATGAACAAAGTTGAATGCTTTTGGAAAACAAACAAACCCAATGATTGTTCTTCAGAGAAACAATCAAAACCCAGACAATCTCTTACCAAATTGCGAGAAAAACCTCACTCTTTTTCATATTTTTTTCTGAACTTCAAAATAGGAAAACAAAGAGCTAAAATAGGAAATTTTCGGGCAGCCACAAGAATCAACTCCTCATATTCCTAATCTGCAGTTTCAGCTCAGCAAAACAAAAATAAAAGTTGTAATAAGGTCTCACAAAATAGCTAATTAAAGCAAACCAAAATAAAGTCTTCAAACCAGACCAAATACACTAATCTGGACCATTATTAACAGGCAATAAAACTAGTAATAAACCGGACCAAAGTCAATGGAAATAAATGTCTTAAAAATTCTGCAATGCTTGGAATTCGACCTCATGCTTATCAAGTCCGTAGACACACATTTTGAAGTCTCCAAATGGCTTCAAAAGGACTTGGAATTGTAAGAACAAATTCAGCCCAATTTTTGCTTTCTCCATAACTTCATACGGCTCACTTGCAGCTCCTTCAACTTGTGACTTTTCTTTGGAGCTAGGACATCTTGAATAAAAAGCTTTGATGCCCCTCCATCAAATCTAAAGGGGACAAAGAAAATTCAAAGGCAAGTTAAGTAGTTACTAGCTAAAAGGTATGTGAGAGAAAGTTTGAGTCCATAAGTAGTTTCTGTTCTACTTGTGCCTAAGAAGGATGGAACAAAAATAGTGTGTATTGATTGTAAAGCTAGCAACAAAATTATAGTAAAGTATGACCATCCCATTCCTAGGTTCGATGATATGCTTGATGAATTGTATGGTTCTTGTATTTTCTCTAAGATTGATTTAAATTTTGGTTATCATCAGATTTGCATGTGAGAGAGTGATGAATGGAAAACCACATTTTAGACTAAGTATGGTTTATATGAGTGGCTAGTTATGCCTTTTGGTAACACTAATGCCCCTAGTACATTCAAGAGATTGATGAACCATGTCTTAAGTGCTTTCATTACTAAGATATTGTTGTGGACTTTGATGATATTTTGATTTGTAGTAAGAAATTAGATGAGCATCTTGAACATTTGCAAAAATTTCTAAGCATTTGCATGATTAGAAGTTGTATGCAAACATCAAGAAATGTTCTTTTTACATTAATCAGATTGTGTTCCTTGGATATGTTATATATAGAGGTTAATGTAGAAATGGTTAAGGCTATTCATGAGTGGCCTACACCTAAATCAATAATAACGAAGGTGCAAAGCTTTCATGGGTTTTATAGGAGATTTGTTAAAGATTTTAGCACCATTAACTGAACTTCCTAAAAAGAATGTTGGATTCAATTACGGTAGTGAACAAGAATCATCATTTAATCTAATTAAAGACAATTTCATACACTTTCATATACCAATTTATTTACTTCATAATTTTCATCAAATTTTCCATTAAGAACATGGTTGACCATATGATCATGTATTTAACCTTGCTCACCAAAAACTTTAATGGATAAAATTTGTTACTGATCACATAAGAATACAGTTAACCTTGTTAGACAAAACCTTTCGATTGATTAGTACGAGTGTGTATCAATCTATGTCTTTCGTATTGATGCTTGGTATTGATTCTACCAAATCCTGTCTTTCCCATTTTTATTGAAACCATTGTTTTAAATTCATCCGAGAAATATTTCTGGAATTGAATATATTGAGTGCTGGTATAGTTTATATTGAGACAATCTTTCCATTTAGTCAAAATATTTACATTAAAAAATGTAAGCTTATTTGTAATGAGTGGAAGAATTTTTTTCTACATAGAAATGGCATTGTATAGATATATACTTTATATGAGATTGGTTATGGTTTGGACTCAAAGATGATATTCTAATTATAAAGTGCACATGATGCCTAATTTTAAACAATGGTTTTTTATACATTTTATTCCATGTATTGAGTACCGATATGGTTTTTATTGACTCATAGAATTATATGTACTTGAATATTGATATGTCTTATTGGGCCATGGAATTCTTTGTAAATAATCATGGTATTCATTTATAAAAAATTTTAATATTAAAGAATTTTTTTGCAAGGCAAGATCCAAAGTTACAAGATGAAGTCACAATTTGAAACAGTAAGGAAGCTCGCAACAGTGGTGAAATCAAATCAAAACAAACAAATATGATCTTATTAAAGTCATATCCTGCACACCTTGAAAGTTCAAAAAAAAAGAATCTATAGACTACTTAAAGCTAAATTAATTCCATTCCCCATGTCCTCTAGGCATTCATAAAATCTTAGACTTTAGAGGTTCCATATCATTGCATACCTAATGAGATTTTAAGTCCAATTCCTCTTATTAAAGTTAATGCTCTAATCTTGTTGATGTTTCTTTAAGCTACCAAGTTCACTTCCATCTGTTGACTCCTTAAGATCTTTTAGTTTCTTTCAATTTGTGCACCCAAGAGCTATTTGGAATATTTTTAAGCCATCCCTACTAAATAATTAAGCCCATTGTATGATGTCTTTACTTTAATTAGACTGACAAAAGTTATTTCATCAAATTTGAATATCCTTCCACAAAAAATTAGAAAAAGAGGAAGTGAAAAAAGATGATTTATGGTTTCTGGAGCTTCCATATATAATATGAATAAGGATTGGTAAGTGGAAAAGATGCTCCCTTATTTCCATCTCAATTGTCGTGCTCTCCCTCATTACTAGCTAGAATATAATTGACATTTTTGGTGAAAGATATTCTACACTAGTTTGAACCAATTGAATTTTGGATCATTAAGCCTAAACAAGTCTATACAAGTTTTACTTATGAAATTGCATAAAGAGTGCCTTAACCAAATAACCTTATCTTCCTATTCAGGATTGAACATATGTGATGGCAAGGATACTTGGGAAAATCGTGTTAGTCATATTGATGTAGAACCAGTTGCTTTCATACATGAAAGAGATAACTAATGCATTAGCTTTATAGAATAGCCTTAGACTAAAGATAGTTAGAATAGCCTTAGACTAAAGATAGTTAGAATAGCCTTAGACTAAAGATAGTTATGGAGTAAATATAAAAGACCTAGGGCACTCTAATTATCAAACCATAAGTAGGTACTGTCCCCATTTCCAATCCTCATTTTGATTGAGGGGTGCAAGTTATTCCTCAGTTTCACCATTTGTTGCAAGCTCTAGGAAGAATCTAGCTTGGGCTTGAGTGTTAAAAAGTTTTTATCTATCAAGTAGTGTACATGGATCCACTTGACCCATAATGGATCCTTATCATTGATAATTATCCATACTTTCTTTGCCATCAAAGTCTTATTCACCACTATAAAAGATTGAGTTCCCAATCCTCCTCCATTTTCCACCAAACAAAAAATTTTTTTTGGAAAACCTTAGTATAAGGTTTCATATTACCATCCCTTATCCGGAGGAAATTCCTAAATTTCTTTTCAATATTCTTGCACGACCTTTTTCAAAGAATAATATGGGATGACCCATAAACATACAAGTTATTAGGTGCAGAGAATATTGGGTACAACTGAGAAATTTATTCTCAATTCTTATTCTTATTATCAAAAGATGTTGTCAATTTGCATAGGAGATCCTCTTTGAGGTAATTGTTACAGCTACATATGTAAAAGGGAGGGGATTTGAGTACCAGACTTAGAATTCTTGAAAGTTCCATGGAAGAATGGATTCATCATATGATACCATCAAGTAACTCATAATCCTATTGATGCATAACCCAGCTTGTTGAATTCCTCTATGACTTCATGAGATATGAAACAGATCTTAAGTTAGCTCCATAAAATAATAAGAGATCATCTATAAGTGATAGCTGGGAGATCTTCATTCGTTCACATTTCTTGTGAACAAAAACCATTATCTACTCTTAACTTATGATTAATAATTCTAGAAAGGACCTCAACACATGATCAACAACCTACAGTTAATGTCTAGATCACCTATGTTCCAATGATTGTTCCCAGTACCTAAATTCAATCAATCTAATACGACCCTTCACCCCCAAATCAGCAAGGAATTGGTAACAAAGAGTATAAAGATTGCAAGAATTGAGTTATCGCCACAAGTTAGAACTTACTTGATAAGTTGAATCAATCCTTAAGGTAAAACAAGCAAGAATCTGAAGTCTCTCCAATTTTTTTCTTCTTCACGTTTGATCTGATGTTCACGCATTAAGCAAGGGTTAAATATCCTTGTGTAATGCAAACCCTAACAAAGATAACCTAAAAACATCAAGAAAGGCTTTCTTCAATTAAATCTGCCTAAAAACAAATGCCAAGGGGATTTGGGCTTCAAAACTAATTAAAATTGCCTAATCTTAGTCCAAATGGGATAAGGAAACAAGAAAGCATAGAAGACTAACTTAATAGGGGCGTATTGGGTTTTTAAACTAGGCCCACACATTTGGTTCCTTAAAATAAAACATGGACATGACTTATTTAATGAAGCACATGCACACGTAACACAAACCAGCCCATGACAAAGCCCAAAAGAAGTCCACACGCCCTTTACAAGATAAAATAAGCCCGAACCTATTGACAAGGCATACCTTCTAGACAAGGCATCAACAATCACATTTTCTTTACCTTGCTTGTATTTCTCAACATATGGGAATGTCTCTATGAACTCCAGCCACTTAGCATGTCTTTTATTCAACTTACCTTGGCCCTTAAGATGCTTCAAACTCTCATGATCAGTGTGAATCACGAATTCCTTTGGCCATAGATAATGTTGCCAAGTTTGTAGAGCTCTTACCAATGCATACAGCTCCTTGTCATAAGTGGAATACTTCAATTGAGCACCATTCAACTTCTCACTAAAATAGGCAATGGGACTTCTTCCCTACAACAAAACAACACCAATACCTATCCCAGAGGCATCACATTCAATCTCAAAAGTAGAAGTAAAGTCAGGTAGACTCAAAATAGGTGCAGAACAAAGTTTTTCTTTGAAAGTGTTAAAATTTCCTGTGCCTCTCCCCACTTAAATCCTACCTCCTTTCTGACAACCTCAGTCAATGGTGCTGCAATTGAACTAAAATCTTTTACAAACCTCCTATAGAAACTAGCAAGTCCATGAAAAGATCTTACCTAGGTAACACTTATAGGTCTCAGCCACTCCCTAATTGCCTTGAACTTTTCTTGGTCCACCTCAATTCCATTAGAAGAAACAACATAACCAAGAGATATGACATGATCCATGCAAAATGTATACTTCTTTAACTTAGCATACAACTTTTCTGCCCTAAGTGCATCTAACACAAGCCTAACATGCTCAATATGCTCATCAATGCCTTTGCTATAGATCAATATGTCATCAAAATATGCCACAACAAATTTACTAATAAATCACCTCAAAAAATGATTCATCAAATGCATAAATGTACTAGAATGGCGATGCTTTGCCGTTATCTTGTTAACAGCTCTGCAATTCACACGCACGCACCAACTTCCATCCTTCTTTGGAACCAGTATCACTGGGACGGCACAAGGACTAAGACTCTCCTGACTGTGTCCCTTTTGTAGCAACTCTTCCACTTGCTTTTGGAGTTTCGTAGTTTCTTCAGGATTAGCCCTATAAGTAGGTCTATTTGGAATTTGCGTCCCAAGCATGAAATCAATCTGATGTTCTATTCTGCTAATGAGCGGTAACTCCTTAGGCAACTCAGGAAAACATTTCCATTCTCCTGCAAAAGAGAACCGACAGTACTAGACAAATAAGGGTCAAGGTTAGATTCATTAAAATAAGCTTCCTTGTAAAAAGTACAAATAAACATCTCCTTTCCCCATAAGCAACCCTTACATCTCTCATTTTTGCATAGAAATTTTGTTTCTTTCTACCCTCTCTCTTATTTGGGCCTTTTAATTGAATTTCTTTTAAGGCCTCTTTCCCCACTTTTCTTCCCTCACTCTTTGCCTCACTTTCTCTCTTAGCCTTCTCCTCAACTTTTTATCATCATGCTTTTCTTGAAATTTTTCAGCCATTCTTTGTTGCATTGCCTCCGTTTTTAATTGCATTTGGACCTCATATACCTCTTTTGGTGCCAATGGAGCAAGAAAAAATTTCTAATCTCCCACAGTAAATGAGTACCTATTCTTAGAACCATCATGTAACACTCCTCTATCATATCACCAAGGTCAACCAAGCAATTAAGGACTAGCATGCATAGGTACAACATCACAAAGTATTTAATCAGAATACTTACCGATGGAGAAAGATACAAGGACTTGTTTATTTACCTTGATTTCCCCGTGTCAATCAGCCATTGTAGCCTATACAGCCTAGGGTGTTTCAAGCACTCCAACCCTAGTTTTTCCACCGTCAATGTACTAGCCACATTAATGCAGCTCCCACCATCAATGATTAGGCTACAAATCTTATCATTCACTAGGCTTCTAGAATGAAAAACGTTTTCCCTTTGCTCAATTCCATCTCCCTTCACTTGAGCATTCAAAACATGCCTAGTAATAAGTAATTCATCCCTAGATGCATCCTCAACTTCCACATCAGAACAATCCTCCAACTCAGGCATGGAAGCCAAATCGTCTTCTTCCTTCTCAAACACAACTTCTCCTCCTCTCACAATCATTGTTCTCTTGTTTGGGCATTTAGAAGCAATATGACCAACACCAAGGCATTTAAAGCATTTAATAGTCCTATGCTTTTCAGAATTGGAACTAGAAGAACTAGGAGTTTTAAAAGTAACTTTTGGATCTGTCTTGTTCTTCTCCTCCTTTGGCTTGTCTTTGGTCTTCTCATCCTTCTTGGACCATTTGGAGTTCCAATTTGTTGTAAAGTTTGGGTAAGAAGCCTTGCTGGAGCTTTTGTATTTGAGTTGTCTATCCACCTTCATGGCCATATTCACCATTCTCCTCTAACTATACATAATGGTGCAATTCAAGAACATTGGAAATGTCTTTGTTCAAACCAGCAAAGAAACGTGCCATGGTGGCTTCTCTTTCTTCTTTTACATGAGCCCTAATCATGGCTATCTCTATCTCCTTATGGTACTCTTCTACATTGTCTCAAGGTTTGGAGCCTTTGATGGAGATCCCTATAGAAGTAACTAGGCACAAGCCTCTTCTTCATGACCCTCTTCATTTCGACCCAAGTATCAATAGGATCCTCTCCATTCCTTATTCTATTCAAAACAAGCTGATCCACCAAACAAGTTCATAATCATGAAATTGCACAACAGCTAGCTTCACCTTCTTCTCCTCTAAATAGCTATGACATTCAAAAATCATCTTCACCTTTCTTTCCCATTCTAAGTAAGCTTCGAGATCATTCTTACCTTGGAAAGATGGTATTTTCATCTTGATACTACCCAAGTTTCTATCCACTCGCTCAACCCTGTCTTCTTCCCTTGCATTGTCTCGCCCTATATAGCCTCTTCCTCTTCCTCTATCATTCTGGTCCCCTCTTCCATCAATTCTAACCCTATGCCACTCTTCTTCATCTTCCCCATCATCATTTTCATCTTCATACTCATAGCGCATAGGAGTTGGCTCCCTAGCATTTTGCCTCCTTGTTGCACCAATAGTTGAAGCCTCTCTTTGTAAATCCCCAATGGCCTGGTCTTGTCTATCAAATTTATCACTGACATCCCTGAACAAGTTCTCAATCCTTTGGAATTGTTGTTGCATAGCCTCCAAAGTAAAGAATGTGCTTTGATCAGCCTTAGTATTCTTTTCATCTTTGTCACTACCTTTATTATCCTTTGAATTGGTCATGATGAAACCTACAAAAACACGTTAGAACAGCTCGTCTCACACTCCCTCACGTGTTTTTCTCTAAATCAGAATGGATACCCTCGTGTTTCACTCAAGGAGACGTCTTTTACCCTCAAATGAGTTTACACAATCTTGCCTTTTATCACTCTAGATTCTAGGACAGTTTTACTTGTCTGGATCAATCACTACCAACCAAATAAGCATAAAAGCAACTTAATTCAAAACGAAAAACACTGGATACCTAAAGATAGGAAGAAAAAAAACACAAAACTAGATGCAATTTAATGTAAAGAAAAAAAAGATGAAAATAAACACATTAGATGGAGAAAACGTATGTGAGTGATTTTTGGGTGCCAACTGAGCAATATGAAACAAGATTACTCAATTCAAGTGTAATGGAAACAAAAAAAAACAAAACTAGAAATTAAACTCAACCCTAAACCTGAAATGACAAGAACGTTCAAATCTTCCCCAATAACTCAAGAATTGAGAACTAAGTAATTATATCAAAGACACATGTTTTGATTGCAAGAAAGTAAATCTTGAAACATCTTGCTGCAAGAAAGCAAGTCTTGATGAATTTCCTGAATGAAGGATGTGTTCTTGAAGAATCTTGAATAATAAAGATGAATCTTGATGCAAGAATTAGCAATCTTGATGAATCTTACAAGCAAATGAATTTAAATACACAAAGATTCACAGTCTGGATGAATTCTTGATCAATCTTGATTTTCTTTTTCTTTTTTTCTTTTTTTCGAATTTGAATGATGAACTAACTATAATAATCAAGAAAAAGCTGAAAATTAAAGATAAAGATCGAATTTAAAACCTAGGCTCTGATACCAAAGATGATACGACAACAACCTAGAGTCAATGTCTAGATTACCTCCGTTTCAATGATTGTTCCCAATACCTAAATTCAATCAATCTAACACGACCCTTCACCCCCAAATCAGCAAGCAATTGGTAACAAAGAGTAGAAAGATTGCAAGAATTAAATTAACGCCAAAAGTTATAACTTACTTGATAAGTTGAATCAATCCTTAAGGTACAACAAGCAAGAATCCAAATTCTCTCCAATTTTTTTCTTATTCACGTTTGATCTGAAGTTCATGCATAAAGTAAGGGTTTAAATACCCTTGTGCAATACAAACCCAAACAAAGATAACCTAAAAACCCTAAAGAAAGCCCATAACATAAAGAAAGGTTTTCTTGAAACAAATCTGCCCAAAAAAAAATCCCACACTGATTTGGGCTTGGATAACTTTAAATAAGAATTATCTTCTTGTCCCCTGGATAACTTTAAAGCATCTATATTGATAAAAAATGAAAGAAATAGTGGTGATTCATTGGCATTGCCTAAGAAATGAAAAGCCAAAGGCCTCCAAAGAGTTAAGGATGAAATCCTAATTTGTTAAATCAAAAAACTTATGTAGGTCAATCTTAACTATACAGTTCTTACGTTATATTTCCAAGTGAATTTTTTGATAACTTTTGAATAATCAAGATATTATCCCTTATGTTTCTTCCCTTTATGAATACTGCTTGTAAGTGAATAACAAAGGAAGGTAAGATCTACTTGATTCTTGAGGTCAAAGCCTTAGAACTTATCTTATTAAAGGTATTATAGCAAGTTAATGGTTTGTATTCCTTCTAAAATGAATAATTAGGAATCTTAGGAACCAAGCATGAATGATTTTTGTTCCAAACTTTTAACATCCTCAAACTAGAGAAGAATTTTATATCATCCTCACTAACATGTAATTTTTAAGAGTCCAAAGTCCTTTGATAGAAATAATTATTAAATATAGACCTAGACCTTTGTTAAGAATTAGGTTGAAGACTACCTTCTCAATGTCCTCCATTGTAAAGGGCATGGTTAGAAGCTCAAAATGTTTCCTTATCAATATCCTAGGAATATAGTAGCCAAGAGAGGAATCAAAGAAGGAGCATTTGGTTAGAGCCCACAATGTGCTTTGGAAGTAATCCTGGGCAAGAGATAAAAGCTCATTCTATTAAAAAAAACACATTACTACCATCATTCATAAATGTAGAGATTCTATTACAATTCCTTCTAGTAAGAAGAGACCTATTAATGAATTTAGAGTTGTAGTCCCCTTCCATAAACTATAATGTCATATACTTTTGAAATATCAAGGAGACATGAACTTCCAATGCTTTAGTGTAGGCTTTTGATGCAAATGTCTATAAGGATTCATTGAAACTCAAACACCAAAGGAATTACATGAATTGTCTCACTTCGAATCAGATCTTTTCAAAGCCAATGACCCAATGTCCTAATTGGACAAGAACCAAAGGAAAAGATAATAGGATTGACTCTAGACACTAACATATCAAAGATTAGCTTGATAAGCCATATTAAAATGCCACAAGACTATTTCTTCTTGATAAGTTGTCAAAGGTCATAATCAAAGAAGGAGATACATATCAAATTTTATTTAACACGAAGATAATATGTCCATCCATGTTGAGTGTTTCATATTGTCAAAGACATAAAACTAGGCTAATAATTGGCTGACAAAGGCACAACTTATTACTTCTAACCCAAAAAGAAACCTAGCAACTATTACAGCAAGATAATGGCCTGAAATAACATAAAACTCAACCTTCAATTGAGACAAATAGCCCAAAACGCGTTCAGCCTGACATCTCTTTCATATTAGCCCTTATGCATATAACATGTTCATCTTTTCTAGATTCCATGTCCAATTCATGTGCCTTAGCCAAAACTTCTTTTTGCTTCATGATTTATGCGATTAAGGATCTAAGAGCTTCTTGCACACTTTAGTTTGGAGTGTATAATTAGACCAGTTGGTATACTCAATAGAGATTCCACCAATGTTCCAAGCTGGTTCTCATCATTCTCCTCTTTTAAAAGGATTCATCTTTGAATCATCACCTACATCAAAAGGAGAAAGATAAAAAAAAC
The DNA here is from genome assembly GCA_027563595.1 of Erythroxylum suave. NCBI lineage: Eukaryota > Viridiplantae > Streptophyta > Magnoliopsida > Malpighiales > Erythroxylaceae > Erythroxylum > Erythroxylum suave. The sequence goes on from JAOSBN010000009.1 coordinate 14,108,590, forward strand.
TTTAAATGTGCTACTAATATTATAGTCACCTAGTAAATCCAATTTGTAGATGTTATTACTAATGCATTACTACGAATGGGATTGAACCATCTCCACAAGGGATCAACTTTGATTTATATTATTTTAGAAACCATTCATTGTGTGTATGCTCCCAAACCTAGTCTCTTGGTTTGATAATAACCCTTTGCATCTTTTATTGGATTTAGAGACAAAATCGTCAGTTTGCCTCTCAATATGATGTCAAATCTTCTCATGAAGTTGTTTCATAACTTTGACCTTTTTTTCACAAAGGATTAAATCTGTGATAATTTTAAAAGGAGAATATTAGTGATAGATGAATGATTATATTATAAGCAAATCCAACATGTAGTAAGTAATCCTCCCAAGTTTTAATGTTCTTTTTAATTATAGCATGAGACAAAGTTGTAAGAGTATGATTTGATACCTCAGTTTGCTCATCAGGTTGTGGGTGACAAGTAATGGAAAAAAAGTTTTGTACCTAGCTTTGCCCATAAATTGTGCCAAAAATGGCCCAAGAATTTGACATCCTGATCTGGAACAATACTCTAAGGCATCCCCTAAAGTTGTACCACCTCTTGAATTAACAATTCAACGACATTTGTTACATCATCAATTTTTTGATATGGTATGAAATGCGCCATCTTGGAAAAATTATCAACAACAACAAAAATAGAATTTCTTTCCTTCCTAGTTCTAGGCAATCCCAATATAAAGTCCATAGATAAATCTACTATAGATGATTAAGTAGTAAACTTGTGTAAAGACCATGGGGTAACAATTTTGACTTAGCCTCTTACAAATAAACATCACAATGTTGACAAACTCTTAACATCCCATTTCACATGTGGCTAAAAGAAATGGTCAACTAGAATGTCTGAGGTATTTTTGATGCCAAATTGCCCATCAATCCACCTCCATGAGCTTCTTTCAAACAACTCTCTTCAGGAACAATTAGGCACACTTAGCCTAGTCTCCCTAAATAAAAATCTCTCATGTCTATAAAACTTCCCAACTGAAGAATTTTCACAAGTCCTAAACATATTAGCAAAATCATTATCACTAGCATATAAATCTTTCATAAACTCAATTCCTAATAATTTCATCGTGTAGAAGAGCATACCTACGAGATGATGCATCTGCCATCGCATTTGATGACATAGGGAAGTGATCAATAAATTCTACCCACTTAGCATGTCTTTTATTCAAAACCTTGTCCTTTTAAATGTTTCAAACACTTGTGGTCTATGTGAATGACAAATTCCATAGGTCAAAGGTAGTGTTGTCATGTCTCTAATGCTCACACAAACGCATACATCTCTTTGTCTTATGTAGGATAATTAAGTGTTAGACCACTATAATTTATCACCAAAATTAGCAACCAAACACTTTCCCTACATTAAAACAACTCCAATCCTTATGGCTTAAGCATCACAGTCATTTTCAAAAAATTAGAAAAATTAGGTAAAACAAATAAAAAGGTTGAACTAAGTTTTTCTTTAATGATGGAAAATGCATCATCTTGTTCTTTTTCCCATGTAAAAGTCGACGCCCTTCTTCATCACCTTAGTTGCTCCATTGATTAGTTGAAGTCTTTGAAGAAACTCCAATAAAAAATTACTAAACCATGAAAACTTCACACCTTAGTTAGTTATTTCGGTGTAGGCCAATCTTTAATTGCCTTGACCTTTTCCTCATCAACGTATATTCCCTTTGCACTAACAACATAGCTAAGAAACACAATCAGATTAATGCAAAAAAAAAACACTTAGTAAGATTACCAAATAACTATTCAACATGCAAACAAACTCAAAATAGCAGGCAAATATTTAGTATGCTCATCAAGTGATCTGCTATACACAATAATATTAACAAAATACACCACCACAAATTTACCAATAAATTCAGGCTAAACATGATTCATCAATCACATAAAAGTGTTTGGTGCATTATTAAGTCCAAAAGTCATGATTAGCCAATCATATAAACCATGTTTAGTTCCAAAGGTAGTCTTCCACTCATCTCCCTCTTGTATCTTAATTTGATGTCATCCACATTTCAAATCAATTTTAGAAAATATGCATGACTTATGCAATTCACCCAACATGTCATCTACTTTAGGTATATGATGGCAATACTTTACTGTGATTTTATTGATGACTCTACATTTAACACACATTCACCATGATCCATCATTTTAGGAACTAGATCTATAGGAACTGCACAAGGACTAATAGTTTCCCTTAAATATCCATTAGTTATTAACTCTTCAATTTGCCTTTGAAGCTTCTTTGTCTCCTTAGGATTACTTCAATAGGCTAGTCTATTCAGAATTGGCGATCAGGGATAAAATCAATTTGATGATCTATTCCTCTAATAGGAGGCAAACCACCTAGCTCCTTAAGAAACACATCAACAAACTCCTACAATAACAAAACAACAACAGTTGGTAGAAAATAGCTAAATTCATTATTGTTAAAATAGGCGTCTTTGTACATGAGTACAAATATAGGTTGTTGGGAATAAAAGGCCCACTTTACATCTCTCATTTTTACAAACGACCTCTTTCTTTTCTAATTTTTCTTTCTTTTCACTCTTTTGAACTTCTCCTCCTTTTCTCTCTTTATCTCTCCTTTCAACTTCTCTTTTTTTCTCTTTCCTTTTTGTTTTGGAACTCTCTTTTGTTTTCTATTTTTTTTCTCTCCTCTTCTTTTCTCATAAGATCTCTTTGATTTTTTAGTTGATCTTCAAAAGCTTGACATGGTCACAATGATACAGGTATCACAGTTCTATCAATAAATATAAATGAATATTTGTTCCTAAAACTGTCATGCCTAAACCTTGTATGATACTTTTATGGTCTAATGAACAACATATGGCTAGCATATATAGGGGCTAAATCACACAAAATTTCATTCTTGTACTTACTAATAGAAAAGGAAATCAATGCCTACCTACTATCCCTTAACTCTCCATAATCATTTAACCATTGTAACTTAAATGGCCTAGGATGCTATGTAGTGGGTAAGCTCAATTTTGACGTTAACACAATGCTAGCTACATTTGTATAGTTGCCCTTATCAATAATTAAGCTATATACCTTGTCTTTGATATGAAAATGCATATGGAAGTTCTCCCATTGAGCTTCATGCTCCTTCACTTATATTTTCAAGGCATGTCTAGCTACAAGCATCTCTCCATCAATAGTATACTCTTCTCCTGAACTTTCTCCAACTCCTTGAGAATAGACTTCTTCTTTATCCTCACTTTATGATTCATAGTTTCCATCTCCTCTAAGGATCCTTTTGTCCTTTTAATAATGCTAACTTGTCTTTATTTTAGGTGATTCAAGGAAGAATCTTTTAGAGGAGGGAGGGACTGATGGAGATTAGATTGCATCAATACTCATCAATGCATTACAAGGCATTGGAGGTCCTATGGAAAGAGCAAGAACTAGAGGCCATGTAAGGGTTCATTATGGACATTCAAGACAATGTGGCTATTGTTGACGATTCTAATGCATTACCAAGGTTAATTACTTATTTTCAAGTCCAAGATAATGCACAAAGCCTAATCCATGCCTAATATACAAGGATGACCCCCACATTTGTTTTTAATGAAGCCCAATCCGCATATTTACCTTTTGAAAAGGTTAAATACGTGGGATAAGATGGCAATTTCATGTTTTGACTCTCTTTCATTCATTGTTATTAGTGGTCAAGTTATTTTTTAAAAAAATTTCAAGTTTAAAGCCGATTTGTATCCATTAATTAAGAGAATCCTTCATGTTCAAGTGTTTCTTGTATAGTTATGTTTAGGAATAGTTAAGAAGACATTTCCTTATAGGGTTTTTCATCATTTGGTGCCTATTTAAAGAGGCAATTTGGTTTATTACGGAAATTAGCTTATCATCAATAAAATTTGAGGTTTCTTTATTATGAGAGCTATGTTTTAGTTGTTTAGTTAATAACTAATGTGGTCTCTTCAAGGTAACTTGCAATGATCAAATTATAACTTTGGTTGCAATCAAAAAGTTTGGCTAGAGTCAAGTTCTTTGCTCGATTCAAGAAGGATTATAGATTTTCTTTTCATCATTGATTCTAGGTCTTAAGAGTTCACCATGGTTCATATCATTATTTATAATAGGGTTTGGACTTTTTGGTAATTTAATTGAATTCTAATTTAATTTCAATTAAAAATTTTAATTATAATTAAGTACCAATTAAACAAAATAAGATATAATATCTCATATTGGTTCTTATTTATTAAAATATATTTAATCTTTAAAGTTTTGTAAATTATACAATTAAGTCCAACTTGATTAAATTATCTTTTCTCTCTTTGGTGTTTTTTGTGTTTAACCCATTATGTTCTGTATATATATTGGAAAAGGATTTAAATTAGGGTTATATAAATTAAACTACATTTAATTCTCTAGGTAAACATTTTATATTCATAGATTAAGATTGGTGTTTAGGAATATTAAAGTAGTTTTGACTAACCTTTTTATCATACAATATTCCAATTAGACATAAAGCATAGAATTATTGTATTTGACTAATCATATTAGTTCTTTACCATTTGTTATATTCTATTAATGAAATTCAACAACTATTTTCAATGTGTCATTACACTTTGGCCAAATATTTTTCCAGAACAATGAAAATTTTTCTCTATCACTTTAGAGTGATGAATCTTATATTCATCACTTAACTACCTCTATATAATTCATGTTATTTTGTATGACTATCAATTAGCTACCCTTAACAAGGATAGTTCATAAGTAGTATCAAAACATATCAATCCATATATAAGATAATTTGGAGATCTCACAAGGCAAAAGATCACTTATACAATCATCACAATGAGAATTCTTATAGATATACAAGTAATGTTTGAAGTGGAACTCTTATAGCAGCTCAATTCAGTGAACTTATTCTTGAACATGCACTCACATATTTATTTAGGTATCTCTATACTTTAGTCTACGATTAACTACTTCCATCAAAAGGGAAAAAAACCTATATAAGTCTTTACTATCTATTAATGTCCATTCTTAAAATAACTAGGAACAATTTAGGGATAACACATAACTACAATATAAATCTCATAATGATGATCTTGTCATATTTTCATTTGTAATGTCTATTTATTCTATGGAGTTTATCTTATACTTCAGTTAATTAAATAAATATGCATATGATAAAGAATGCCATCAAATAATAATGTCATGAAATCTCAAACCAACCAATTGGTTGTAAGGCATAAACCAATATATTTATCATCTTTTGAGCTCATCAAAAGGATATCTAAGCAATAATGGCAACCATAAATCCATTAAAGTTTTTCACAAAAACAGTCACATGGAGGACCCATTGCTATCAGTCATTACTAAGTTGTAGGATATTATTTACGCACCATTTTCATGTCTAAGAAAGCTTCTCAATCAAAAGTTATGATCATCTAGATGTAGGCAAAGCTTTTGTCCAAACCTCTTCCTCTTGCTTACGTCGTTTGGGAGGAAGAAATAATACTTCTTATGGAGGTAGAAGAAGAGGTGGTTATGGCTATGATCATATTGGATATAGTTATGGCTCTAACAATAAGAATTCATTTAGTAAGTTTTATGGCAATTGTTAGCCAGGGTGTGCTCAAGATAGAGATGGGAGAGGTGTACTATAGTGGGCCTTATGGTGGTCATTGTGGAGGCTATAATAATTGACAAGTTGGTGGTGGAAAGCAGCCTAACTAAGTTTTTGAGTTGAATAGTATGATGGACATGAAAATGAAATCAAGCATGAAGGAGCTACACGGAATCTTGCAATAGCTAAACTAGAAATGGAAAATGCAACGAAAAAAGTGAGACATCCTATATTTTCTTAAGAGATTTGAAAAAATTCCTTAAACAAAAACAATCCTCTACCTTGTAAGCTTTATTCCTTGCAACTTTTCATCATGGTTACTTAGTGGATTATAATAATTCATGCTATTTTTGTATCAACACCTAAACATTATCTTGGAAAAAAATTAGGAATCTATGAAATTAATTATTCAGCATCTACATCTCCATCCCTTCCCTTTGTAACATCTATATAACATCTTACGTCCTTTGATTTTGGCAATGATCTCACTCATCCAGGAATTTGTTGTTTCTTATAACTTCGAAATAGCTCCAATAGTTTCTCCATTTCCTTTTAACATCATTAATAAGTTATCAACTGACAAATCAAGTAACAACAAAAAATTTTGTTCCCTTTTTGTTTTATGTTAAATGAAATTTCCACTTTTTGTGTTATCACTAGAGTTCATGGAAGTAATATGTGCAAAAAATGGGAATGTTTATGGAGGTTTGTCAAGTTCTTATAAGAGGATTGTGTTAATTGTCTAATATTTATTGCCTTCTTGGTAATAACTACTCCAAATAAGGACAATGATAAAAGGAAATTGATTATGAAGTCTTTGTTTCATATTAATACATTAGGAATGATGTTATGCTCTGATTTCACTTTATGGTTTATAGTGGTGGGAATTTTGTTACCTATCTACTATAGGAGGCTCTTCTAAAATAGAAATGAGTGTCTTGATTGATATGATAACATCTATGGAAGAGGAAATTTTTGGATATTGACAATGTACACTACCAAAGCTTATCATGGAGATAGTTCACATTTCTAGCTTTCTCTACTTCATTGGCAAGTACCTTGTGGGCTATAAACCTGACAGTGATTCAAAACAACATCCATAGAATATCATCAAGAAAGTGCATCCACAACTATGTTACATCTTCCTTCCTTATATTTTAAAGAGAAAGTTAATGATTGAAAGAAGTCAACCCATTTTGCATACCTTGGGTTAAGTTTCTATTGCCTACTAATATCTTTAAGGCTTCATGACCACTATGGAGTACAAACATTGTTGACGTAAGATAATGACTCTAGTTATCAAGTGCTCGAGTAATAGCATAAAAATCATTGTTGTAAGTGGAGTAATTTAATTTGGAACTCTTTCATTTCTCACTAAAATATGCAATGAGATGCCCTTGTTCGAGAAGAACACCTAGTCCCACATTGCTTATGCCACATTCAATGTCAAATAATTAATTAAAGTCCGTTCCAAAATTAGAGCATTGAAAATATGCCTTTGATTAGCTCAAATGCGTTTTGTGTAGCACTATCCCATTCAAACTTACCTTTCTTCAAAAACTTGGAGACAAGGGTCATGATTGTGCTAAAGTTTTTATTAAATCATTGATAGAAAGAAGCTAACCCATGAAAACTTCACACTTGAGAAATAGTTGTTGGAGTTGGGCAACTTCTAATAGCTATAGCCTTAGTTTGATCCACAAAGATTCCCTAATGAGATACAATATATCCAAGGAAAACCACATATGAAGTCATGAATGTACACCTTTAACTTCCTTAACAGCTTGTACTTTGTTAAAGTTTCAAATAATAACCTTAAATGCTTTAAATGTTCTGTATCACTTTTAGAGTACATGAGGCCTTGATAAACAATGGCAATATTTTCAAGGAAAGGACATAGTACCTTGTTGATAACGTGCACTTGGTACTAAGATGATTTGGCGCTTAATATTTTGAAAATGAGGCAAATTCAATGGTAAATATTCAGGAAACATATGTAAAAATTTGTCCAATAGCAACTACAAATCATGATGAATTTGATTAGCCTTCTTATGTTTAGCTTCTTTCAAAATCAACCAAAAGCCTCCTTAAATTCTTGCAAATCCTTTAGAAATTCAGTTCTATCAACAACTGGCAATTCCTTGCTTAGTTTGCTTTCTTCATTGCTGATTTCAAAAGTTGGTAATGACAACAAAGTGATTCATTTTGCATTCTTCTAATCAAATAGGCATTTCCAAATCCATCATGATTTGCCCTTGATCATACTGTTGTGGTCACCTAAGAAGGATGTGGTAAAGATCCATTGGGATTACATCGTTCTTGTACTTTTTTCTAATAAGAAATGTCTCCACAACCTGTTATTTACTTTTTACTTTTGAATCATTCGCCTTGCTTAATTATCTCAAAGAGTACAAGTCTACTCTGCTTCTTAATATACTAGTTCAGTTTCTTAACAAAATAAATCAAGGAAATGTTAGTACAATTTCCACTATCCACAATTAACTTGCAATGCTTACCATTAATTCTGCATCATGTATGAAAAAGTTGCTCATGTTGCTATGCACCTAAGGGGACGTTTTCAGCCATTATACATGTCTAATCATCAAAGATTCTCTTAACTTCATCCTCGATGTTACCTTCTTATGGGGCAGCATGGAATTTTCTTTTGATTTCTTCCTTAACCTCTTTCATCTCTTGAATTTTCAAGACTTGCTTGGTAGGGCACTCTTGTTGATAACACCAAACCTTTAGCATTTGAAACACTTACGTTTGATCTTTTCTTATGGTTGAGTTTGGAGATTCACCTTTTCTATGTCATTATTTTCTTCTTGCCAAAATCAGTCCCTTGTGAACTTGAACCCACCTTTGCCTTATCAATTATTGAAGGCTTCAAACCTCCAATAAAGCATGTTTTATATTGTGTCTCCCTAAACTCCATGTCACAAACTAAGGCCAACTTCTCAAATTCTCCAATATACTCTTCCACAATCAAGTTCTCTTATTTGAGCCTGGTGAGGTGTATATATAGATCTTTCTTATATTCTCGAGAAAGGAACTTCCTCCTTATATCTTAAGTATTTCCCATGAGCCTATTTTCTTCTTAATTACCCTCTCTTCTACATTTAGCCTTTAGATTCTTGTACCAAACATCTGTAAATTTAGTGAGTTTGAGAATAGTGAACTTGAACTTCTTCTTGTCATTAAATCCTTTTATACACAACGATCATTTTCATTTTCATTTTCCTTAACCATTTAAGGATATCTTTAGAGTCTAAACTCCCATCAAAATATGGAAGTTCAGATTTAAGCTTGTGGACATCAAAATTTGTTCTTGGAGTTCCAAGAAAATCAGCTCTAATTGTGCTTAAATTATCCAACTCTTCAAACTAGGCTTCACTCTTTCCTCTCTTATACTGAATCACTTGATGAACCATGCCTTAAATATTATCTCTAGTCTCTTGAATACTTTTCTAAACTAGTTCCATGGGTTGTCTAAGAGACTTGGTTAGTTCTGCCACCTACTAAGCCATAGCTTCTCTGATTAACCTTTTCAACATTTTATCATTGGCCATATTGCAAATCACGAAAGAAGTAACATAGCGGAATTGTTTGATGCTTGAAAAATGTTTCTAATACCACTTGATGCATTTCGTTACTCAAGAAAGTAATTATGAACGTGTTTTTGTTTGTTTAGAATTGACCTTAAACATTTTTTTAAATAAGAGATGAATGAAAGAGAAGAAAGATAGAAAAGAACTTGAGTTTAGCCCCTCTAAAGCAGCAGCACCCAAGAGATTAACCAAATGGTCGTTCCTGATCTTGCAAGGCATTAACCCAATGGTTGTTCCTAACCTTGCAAGGCAAGAAACTAAAAAACACACTGATACTTGTGAGAAAACCCTCAACCTAAATTTGTTGCACAAATATACTTTATTTATTATAATGCTACTTATTTATAGAGATCTTAAGCTTCCTTATTTTAGAATAGGAAAAGGAAACAAAATTCTACTAAAAATCAGCAAACTAATCTGCCTAATTTGACTAGGAAACAAAGAAACAAATCTACCTATTTTGATTAAGAAGCAAAGACTAATACTTGAGTGGCAAGTAAACCTATTTTCTACCTATTTTCTTAATTAATATCCATAAAATTACAATAATAAAAAAAGAAAAGAAAAGAAAACTTCTTAAAATTCAGCCATAATAAGTGTTCTACCTATATTCAACCCAACTACCTTCTTGTTCAGCCTATGAAATCCAAATATTAATGCTTTATGATTATCTCTATATACTAAACCATTCTTGAATGCTTATGCATCAATACTTCCTAGCCACTAGCATTCAGTGTATATTATAGCATTGACAACTATTCATATGCCAAAAGGAGAAGCTGTAAATTTCAACAAGCTTAGCATGAAATATCGCGGTGATGATGCTTATCTAAGTAAAGGTTTTGTTTAGTTATAGTCAAAAATATTATAGATGAAAAATTTTGGAACATGACTTATATAATAACTTCACATCATAGTGGATAAATATATATATTAGATCCCAAATCAAACTTAACATTCAATACAAATATAGGGATAACATATTAAGGGTGTACTTATTATACTCCAGAGGAGAAGCAACTTCTTTTCCGTATGAATTCATATTGATGGCTCTTTGACCTTTGACAACTATTGATACAAATGGCATTCAAAATGCTACAAGCTGCAATTTAGAAAATGGAGCTAAAGTGCAAGGCGATGTCATGGGAA
>JAOSBN010000009.1:14119109-14145596 GCA_027563595.1 Erythroxylum suave
ATATATGAATGCATAAACATAGCCAAACAATTTTAAACACTCTTAGCCCGTTCCAAATTACTATCTTACCCTTCCCATCGGTGACGGGATGTTACAGCAATCAAATAAAGATAACATCTTTCTTACTACTTCACTTTCTTATAGTTTCCTATTTTATTTCTTGCCTTATTAATCTTTCTTTAGATTGAACTTTGACTTTCCTTGAGGTAATCACTTCCTTAATTCATTCCTTATACTATTTTTCCTTTACTTGGTTTCTAAGTTTTTCCACTTTTCCATCATTTTTCTTTCCTAATACTCTTAGTGCTAACCTTTATTTTGCTTTTTCTTCTCTTGTTTTTAGAATTATTGAGCACTCCTTTCCCTTTAAGTCCCCTTCCCTTTGCATATTCATCTTCTTTAATTCTTCTTCTTTATTTTCTACACCTTGTTTCCCCTTTTGGATTCTTTGAGAATTTTATTTTGGGATTCTAATCTTGGCCGCCACGGATACTATAAAAAGCAAGTTGGGTCATAAAGGCAAGAGCATTTTCATTATAGAAAAAAAAGCCAATTTTTGTGTGATATATGAATTGTGTTGGCATCTATTGAGTGTACACACATGAGGTTGAGTGGTGAGGTCCATATTGATTTTTATTGTTGACTAACATTTTGCAGTTCATAAACATATCTCAAGAAGAAGTGGTGTTTTATCAAAGTCTTTGAGATCTTGCTCATGTAATTCTTCTTCTTGAGATATTTTTATGAGTTGCAAAATGTTAGTGACTTATGAAGGACTTCTCTACTATTGCTACCCCTTTAAATGAATTGGTAAAAAAGAATGTGATTTTTAAATGGGGCGATTCACAAGAGGTTACTTTTAACACCTTGAAAAAAAATTGACCAATGCTCCTCTTCTAATTCTTCTTAACTTTTCTAAAGTTTTTTAGGATGAACGTGATGCTTTTGGAATAGGCATTGGCTATTTTAATGTAGGATTCTAAACTCATCGCTTATTTTAGTGAAAAGCTAAGGGGTGCTACTTTAAATTACTCCTCTTATGATAAAGAGTTGTATACTTTAAAAAGGTCTTTAGACATTTGGCAACGTTACTTGTGGCTAAAAAAATTTATCATTCATTTCAATCATAAAAGTTTGAAATTTCTAAAGTCCCAAGGTAAATTGAACAAGAGACATGCTAGGTGGCTGGAATTTATTGAAACTTTTCCTTATTTTATTAAACATAAACAAGGGAAAGAAAACATTATAGCTAATGCTCTTTCTTGGAGATACTCTCTTCTTACCTTTATGCATGCTTGGTTTTTGAGATGTTAAAAGGCATGTAGGAATTTGATTGTGACTTTGTAGAAATTTGAAAATCTTGTGAGAAACATGGTATTGATAATTTCTATAGATTTTATGGAATTCTATTTAGAAAAGATAAACTTTGCATTCTGTCTTACTCTATGCATGAATTACTTATTAGAGAGACACATGGTAGTGGATTGATGGGTCACTTGGTGTTGAGAACACTTTAGCTCTTTTGCATGAACATTTTTATTAGCATAACATGAGAAAGGATATTGTTTCTATTTGTGCTAAATGTATTACGTATAGGAATGCAAAATTTAAGGTTCAATCACTTGGTTTATATTCTCCGTTACCCATTCCCTCTCATCCTTAGGTCGATATATCTATAAACTTTATGCTTGGATTGCCTAGATCATCTAGTGGAAAGTATAACATCTTTATAGTGTTGATCGATTTAGCAAGATGACTCACTTTATTGCTTGTTCTAAAACCAATGATGCTATTCATGTTGCTGTCTTGTTCTTTAAAGAGGTTGTAAGATTGAATGGTTGCCAAAGACTATTATGAGTGATATTTGGGAAATTTCTTAGTCACTTTTGGAGAACCCTATGGAATAAACTTGGCACTAAACTCTAGTTGTCTATTGTTGCACATCCTCAAATGGATGGTCAAACTGAAGTGCTAAATAGAACTTTGACTACATTGTTGCTTGCAATCATCTAAAAAGAACTTGAAGAATTGGGAAAAGTGTCTCCCACATATTGAGTTAGCTTATAATCATGTTATTGATTCTTCTACTCAAATTCTCCTTTTGAGATTGTTTATAAGTTTAATCCTTTGACTCCTTAGGAAATTCTTCCATTTCCTTCTAATGGGTTTACTAACCTTGACGGTATGAAAAAGGATAAATTTGTGTAAGATTTGCATATTAAAGTTAGAGCCAACATTGAGAGGAGAAATGAACAATATGCAAAGCAAGCCAATAAAGGCCAAAGACATGTTATATTTGAACCCGGTGATTGGGTTGGGTGCACTCTAGAAAGGACATGTTTCAAGAATAAAGGAAATCTAAGCTACAACCAAGAGCAGATAGCCCCTTTCTAGTTTTGGAAAGGATTAATGATAATGCCTATAAAATTGATATGCCTAAATCCTATGGTAATGTTAGTGCTACATTTACTGTATTTGATTTATCCCTATTTGATGTTGCAGATTCGAGGATAAATCCTTTTAAGTAGTGAGGGAATGATGGAGAACCATGGGCATGTGAAAGAGAAGAAGAGAAGCATACACGGTGTGATCCACCTCAAGGAAGCCTAGGGCATAGCTTGTATGGACATGAGCTTGCAAAAGGAGGCTCAGGAGCTAAAATTGGATTGGATTTGAAGTCTGAATTTATAAGGCAAGGGGCTAAACGAAATTCCCATATCAAAGGCCTAAAATTCAAGTCTAATGTTTCTAAAGATTCATTACAAAATGTTGGAGGCCCAATGACAAAAGCTAGGGCCAAAGCAATAAAGCAAGCATTGAATTGTTTGATCCAAGATCTTCAAGAGATAGAGCCCATATTGTTGAGTCAGATTTCATCTCATAAAGGTCCAAGAGGCATTGTCTTACTCCTTAAAGCACAATATAAAGTGTCCAAAGGCCCACATGGAGTCCAATTGGGAGAACTCACTTAAAATACCATGTGCCACTTAAAATAAGGAGAAGGACATAATCTATAACGTCCAACATGTTTAGATCATGTTTTAATTAGTTTCTTTTTTTTTTTGTTTTCCTTCAAATAAGGTCAGCTAGTCAACACCTCTCTTTGTTTATTTTGTTTCCTTTTAGGGAATAGTTTGTTTCCTTTTTTTAATTTCTTCTTTAGGACATTAAGTTAGGAAGTTTTTTCTATAAATAGGCACCCTCTATGTACTTTAAAGAGGATTTTTTTCAAAAATAATATTGAGTATTATTGAGAGCATTCCTACTTTCTTTGTATTCTTTGAGAGTACTTGACTTATCAAAGGAGTGGAAGACCTTTGTGGTGTCCCAATGTTAGAGTTCTCAAAGACAAGTTTTCTTAGGGTTCTTTCCATTGACCAACATTCTTCTAACCCCTTTTCTCTTTGATTTCTATTTCTAGCTTTTCAATTTTGTTTCTTATGCTCCTGTATGTGTTTGATTCTGGCCGTTCCCAAGCATAGTTCCATCTTATTGAAGGTTCTCTAGGAGAAGCTCTTGGTGGGTCTCCCATTAGCACGACCAAGGAAACTCCCTATGTTCGCCTCTGTCAAATATAATAAACTCCCTTTTTTTTTAAATGTGCCTACATCTCATCGAAAACAATTAACAAATCAAAGAATGTCTTATAAACAAAATTTAACCAAAATTTTATTAAACAAAAAAAGAATTTAAATGAAAATTGTTTAAACAAATTAATTAAAAGAATTGTAAACCAATGGGTTGCCTCCCATTAAGTGCTTCTTTAACTTCGTATTAGCTAACCTTGAATGATTCATTTGTCTTCCAGTTGAAGGGCGCCACCATCGTTTATGGAAAGACTTAGATGATTTAAAACGGTCCGCTCCACTAATACTTCAATTCCTAGGTAATAAGCTCATCTTTGAATTGAAAAACAAAACTTTCGTTCCTGGTTGAAGGTTCTTTGAAAGATCATTCTATCGTGCACAACCTTAGTTTGATCTTTGTAAATCTTTGTTTTTAAAAGCTAATCAAGCTTTGAAATCTACAACATTCTTTGGCTGTTTACTTTATCTAAACTTACATTCATAGACTTGATTACCCAATAAGCTTTATGCTCCAATTCCACCAGTAAGTCGCTTGCCTTCTAGCCAATATAGGCTCATCCGAGAGTTTTGAAAGCCATTCAATAGTCACAAAGTTCCTCATAAAGACAAATTACCTAATCTTTCCTTAACGTGTTCACTAGCTTTTCTAGGATTTGTTTGATTTGTTTGGTGGAGATTCCAGCTTGTCCAGAGGTTTATAGATGATATGGGGTTGCCACCTTGTATCAAATTCCTAACTTGGTCATCAATTTGTGGAACCATCTGTTGTAGACATGGCTTCCTCCGTCACTTACAATGGCCTTGGGTGTCTCGTATCTTCTTAAAATATATTCCTTCAAAAACTTCAGAGCAGTGTTAGCATTATTTGTCCTCATGGGATGGCTTCCACCTACTTGGACACATAATCAACAATTATATATCCAAAGCCAAAAGATTTTTGGAAAGGCCCAATGAAATCAATACCCCAAACATAAAAAATCACTGCCATAACAAAGTTAGTAAGAGGCATTTCATTTCTTTTGCTTATATTTCCCACCCTTTGGCATCTATCATATCTCATGCAATAATTGTGAGTATCTCTAAAAAGGGAAGGCTAATACAAACTACTTTGAAGAACCTTCTCGATGGTTTCTTGCATCTAAAATGTTCTTCATAACACGTGTTGTGGAAAAATTAGAGAGCTTATAATTGCTCCTCCTCTAGCACACATCCATGAATAATTTCATCCTTGCAAATCTTTTAATAAATATGACTCATTCCAGAAATAATACTTGCAAAAATGTAGAAAACTTTCTTTTCCTAAAATTTTATGCATAAGCAAGGTAGTTAGCAATATCGACATACCTTGTGACTTATGAAACCACAAATAAATCTTCATCAAGAAATCATTCAAAAGCATTATGAGGTGCAATGTATGCATTATCATCATTAGGGTGTAACCTAGAAAGGTGATCAACTACCAAATTCTCACTACCTTTCCTATTCCTAATTAGCTTTTGCAATAATAAAACCCACCTAATGAGTCTAGGTCTAACTTGTGGTTTATTCAACGGATATTTTAAACTAGTATGATTTGAAAACTCAATGACCTTAGAACTTGTCAAATATGATCTGAATTTATCAAGTGCAAAAACCACAACTAACATTTTTTTCTCAATGGTTATGTAATTCACATATGCATCATTCAAATATAAACTAGCATCACACACAAGACTTTGTTAATTATTTATCCAAGAATGACTCTAGTGGAATAGTTTGATACATCACACATAATCTCAAGTAGCAAAATCCAATTAGATGCAACAATTATAGGGGCATAAATTGATTCTTTTAAAATATTTAATGCTTTAAGGCACTCCTCATCAAACATGAACGAGACATCTTTCCCAAGCAAATTATACAGAGGATGGTAGATTTTTGAAAAATCTTTTATAAACCTCCTATAGAATCCAGCTTGTCCTAAAAACTTTTAATACCCTTAATTGATTTTGTTTGTGTCAAACTAGCAATTAAATCAATTTTGGCTTTACCTACCTCTATGCCTTTATGTGATATTACATGTCCCAAAATAATGCCATGATTTACCATAAAATGACCATTTTCTCAACTTAATCTCAAATTGCATTCAATACATCACTCAAGTGCAAGAGTCAATCTACGAAAACAACCATCAAAGGAATCACCAAAAACAGAGAAAATTTCGATAAATACCTTAATGAATTTGTCAACCATGTCCAAGAAAATGGACAACATACATCTTTAAAATGTACCAAGTGCACTGAAAAGTGCAAACGACACCCAACAGAAAGCAAATGTCATATATGGACATGTAAAGGTTATCTTGGGTTGATCCTCTAGTGCTATAGGAACTTGATAATAACCTAAAGAACCATCAAGGAAACAATAGAAAGCATGGTCAGATAATCTATCTAGCATTTGGTCAATAAATAGTAGAGGAAAATGATCTTTCTTGGTCACATTATTCAACTTCCTATAGTTTATACACATTCTCTAGCTTTTCCGAGAGCAAGTTGGTATCAACTAACCTTTCTCATTTTGAACTACAATTATGTTGATTTTCTTAGCCACCACATGCACAAGACTAACCCACTCACTATCTGGTATAGGGTAGATCATCCCCTCATCAAGGAGCATAGGAACCTCCTTCTTAACTACCTCACTCATGTTTAGGTTAAGCCTCCCTTGGGGCTCTCTTACTGACTTAGCCGCCTCTTCTAAGATTATTTTATGCATGCACATGGAGGGACTTATGCCCTTTATATTGTTTAACCTCCAAACATTGGCTTTCTTAAGCCTTTTCAGTTCCCTCACTACTTTCTCTTCCTCCTCACTACTAGGAGAAGCAAAAATAATCACTAGGCGTGTGTTGTTCTCCCTAAGGAAAACATATTTCAAGTGTTTTGGGAGCTCTTTTAGTTTTACTGATTTCAATTGACTAGCTTCTCCTTTAACCTTTTCTTCTACCTCAACATTCTTAGGATCTCTCTCTCTATTCTTACGACCCAAATCAACTTGCATTCCTCAATTTCCAAATCTGAAAATTCAACCTCCTTACCTAAAGTCAAGGTAAACTTAAGCTTGTCATCAATGCTTTCCTGCAAGAAAGCATCTCTAACAATAAGATCAATACAATCAATAAAGGAATAGTTTTCATACACAACAATAGTGGGAATATGGAAATATTAAAAATTGAAAACTACAAAGTTTGTCTTAAAATAGTCATAGTCAAATTTCCACTTTTAACATCAATCAAAGTGTTAGTGGTGGCTATGAAAGGTTTTTCTAACAAAATAATATGCTCAGTATCCCTAGGAATTTCTTCCCCCATATCAAAGATTATAAAGTCCATTGGAACTATTAACCCCCAACTTGTAAGTACATGTCTTCTATTATACCCTTAGGGAATTTAAGAGTTCGATATGCTAATTGCGAGACCATCTTGGTGCTTAAGTTCTTCAAGCTCTAACTATAAATAAATAGAATAAGGCATCAAATTAACACTAGCCCCTAATCACACATGCAAGATGTTTCTTTCCCATTCCCCATAGGGATGCTAATTACAAAATTCCCAAGATACTTTACTTTAAGAGGTAACTTATGTTGCAAAATAGCACTTGCTACCACTGAAACCATAGCCCCTAATCACACATGCCAGTTGTTTCTTTCCCATTCCCTATAGGGATGTTAATTACAAAATTCCCAAGATACTTTACTTTGAGAGGTAACTTATGTTGGAAAATAGCACTTGCTACCACTGAAACCATCACCTTCTCTTTTGGCTCATATCTTTTCTTTTAAGTGCTTAACTCTTTGAAAAAATTGGCATAGGTCGATATGTTTTTAATCACCTCAATTAAGAGAAGATTTACACTTACCTTGGAGAGCATGTTATAGATCTCATAAAATTGCTTATTATGCTTTTCATCTTTCAATCTGCTCGAGAAAGGAATTGGTGGCTTCAATAGTTTAGAGGACTTGTGCAACTATGGTTTGAAGATTCCAAATTTTCCCCCTCTAGTGGTGTTATGATGGTTTGTTCCTTATCACTAACCTCTTCTTTCTTTGTACATATATTCACAATATTGTAAACCTTATTATTTATTACCTTACCACTTTGGTAGACTATAATTGCTTTAACTTACTCTGTTTGGATTGAAAACTTTCCCTTTTGATTGAATTAAAGTTGATTTGCCAATGATGCCTCCAATGCCTCCAATGAAACTATTGATTTTGAGTATTAATTTGAACAAAGGCATTCAAATTATCCTCCAATGATGACTTTAAATGGTGTTCTTTGTTAGAAGATTGACCTTGGAATTGAGGGGCCCTTTGGTAAGGTTGTAGTGTTTATTGAGGGTGATTAGGTTGTTGATTGCTCTATGAGAAGTTGGGATGATTCCTCCAAACAGGGTTATAAGTGTTGGAAAAAGGATATTTCCTCTTCCTTTGTTAAACGTGATGAAGGGAATTCACTTACACTTGACCTTCTTGGTATGATCAAAGCTTGATGGGAACATATTAGCACCATGCCCCATCATGCCACATACAACATACAAATCTTGGTTTAGTATCTTTACTTGCTTGGTTAGCTCGACTATTTATATAGCCATCTCAGAATTGGAGCTTAACTTATAAAATCCTTGGCTTCTTCCCCTGACACTCTTCTGTTGAGAGAATGTGCCCATCATCTCAAATAATTTATAGGTATCCTAAGTTTTCTTTTCTCCCATAGCTCATTTAGCTATATTTTCTAGTGTACTCTAGCTAGTGTCAACCCATTATAAAAGAACTGATTGAGAAGCTTTTACGGATTAGATAGTGAGGGCACTAGAATAACAGGGATTTGAAGCGATCTCACACCTCATAGAATGTTTCACCATCCATTTAAATAAATATTGCAAAGTTTCCTCAAAGCTCCATACTTTTCTAGTGTGAGTAGAACTTGCTTGTGAACTTATTATAGACCTTTGTCCATATTGTCAAAGAATTATCCAGTAGGGTCATCAACCATCCTTTGACCTTATCCTTTAATGTGTAAGGGAAGCACCTCATCTTCAGCTCATCTTCCGACAACCCTTGCAATGGAAATGTGTGGAGCGTGGAGTAAAAATCACAAATGAAGTTAAGAAGATCTTCATTCGATACTTTATGAAAAGATGACAGAATCTTGTAGTGAGTATTCTTCAGCGCATAGTTTCTCATTGCATTATACAACAAGTGGTAGTCCCAATGATTGGCTAAGCATATTCCTTCATAGGTTGTGTTGCTTTGTCAGCCATGGCTACTCCTTCTATTACTTCTTCAAATTACTCTTTTCTAATTCTAAGTTCAAGTCCTCTTCCACTCCTTAATTTCTTCCCTCTACTTTTACTAGTATATTAATGTTATCAACGTAAGGAACAAGTCCATTTCCTAGGGACCTGTGACCTTGCATAAAACACCTAAAAGCAATTCAAGAAGACCAAGCAAACAAATTAAATAAAAATAATCAATTTATTACTAGTAACAGTCTTCCCCAATAACAACACTAGAAACTTATTATGCTCTACTTAACGCTACCTAAATATGTCACCTGCAAGCATTTGAGGTTACCATATTATGTGGTGGGCGCTTCAAGGTCTTCTTGCAAGGAAGTTAATTTAAAACAAGATATTAAAGAATCAAATTCAAGAAGATATAGAGGTTGTGAAATTGTGAAATTAAACAAAAAGAATGAATTGCATAGAATTGATATAAACCTTTCAAAGGTAACATAGGGCTTGCAATATAATCGAAATTCATGCCTAAATTCTTAAACTTCCTATGAATATAATCTACACATTTATTCTCTTTTCAATCAAATTAACAACTATAAATTTAATAGTTCTCACATTCATGAACTAAACTAGCAATTAACTGTTCAAAGTTATAATGAGCAATCCCTAGAACTAATATTTCTAATTCATTCTTAGGGTAATTAGTTGTTTAGTTCCAATATCAAGTTTCACCTTTCTATTCTTCGCTCAATATCTTAAGTCTAATAGGTGGCCAATCTATTAACCTAGCATTTGGCACAGCACAATCAATTTATTAAGATATATATCAATGTGAATTATCAAATCAAGACATTCAATTAAATTTAGATGCAAACCCCAGGTAAGAATAATTTAGACCATCATCAAAATGGAAATAATACTCATATAAACTGAATTAAAATGATTAAATTACATTGTATCAAGAAGAAATTGAAACAAGAAAATATAAAATCAAACCAAAAGAATAGAGAGTAGAATAACCATGGAATGATGACTAGGAGTGAAACTCGTGTTTGCTTTCTCCAACTCTCAATTAATGTTGTTGACAAAAATAAATTGAGTCACCCTAAGTTGTTCACAAAGTTCAATGTTTTAAAGAAAAAGCAAATTAGAAAGAATAAAGAAACATCTCCTGTCCTGTTGTTCCCCACATTTGCTCTCCTAAACTATGTTTGGAACTCTCTTTCTGCCTTGATACTTCTCCCCCTTTTTCTGTCTCTTCACATAAATTGTGGCTCCCCTTCACAACTTTCAAACGAATCCTTTTTTCTTAAAACAAAGTCCTGTAGCTAAAGCACCAAAACTAAGGAAAGGTCAGACTAGGCAGTGAAAAATATTGTATCTCATTCTTAATGTCTTTAACCCCTCAAATCAACACTTTTGGGCCTCAAGTTTTACATAGGAATTATGGCCCAGGATGTTGGCTTGAATCTAAGTTGTTGAATCACCTCATTTGGATCTTATAATCCTTAGATATGTCCATGTAAAGCTCCAGTGGTTAGACTGCCAATTCTATAGACATAAGTTTTTCTTTGAACAAATGGTTGCTGTTCCAAACGGTTATGTGTTTCCCTCAGGATTGATAGCACTCATGCTCATTTTCACTCAAAAATAAGCCTTTAACCAGATCACCACTCTTGCCTTTTCCCACTCTTAATTATTCTTTAATTCTTTAAGGAAATAATCTAAATGACCAAGAATTAACTTATAACATGCAAAAATAAATGAACCAGACCACACAATTTGAGAAAGGAATGTAAAGACAAAAAAAGGAATCAACCAAAGATAATTTTTAGAATTAAGACAAGTAGAAAAAATATTTATATATTAAAAGCGTAAGGGAGTTCTGATTTAAAGAAAGAGAACATTAGAGTGAAACAAGGTGTTAATAAAGGTGTTTCTAACCATACAAAGTTGTAGATAAATAAGGAAATTAGGTACAAAATAATTGAAATTTACCAAGAGTAGTAAGACCCAATGACATAATATGACAACTTTTCCTTAGGATCATCTAAGAACCCTAATTTATAGAAGGAAAAAATTGTTTGTATGATCAAAAGCCCGAGTGATAAGAAAGGTTGTAGACATCACACTAAAGGATTCACATTAAAGGATTTAAGAGAAGGCAAGTGATAATTATGAATAATGATTCCACAATTAAAAAACTTGATAAGTTTAAAGAGTTCAATGAATAATCAATAAACAAAATGCTCTCCAAAATATTGTTGATGATAATTTTCCCCATATATGTATAAACATTCCTTTATATAGAGGAAGGAATAAAACCCTAAAAACTAATTTTAAATCTAATTATGATTTAGATTTAAAAATGTTGAGCACTTGACTAAAATAAACTTAATTCCCTGATTTGTAGCTATAAAATATGAAAAAAAGTCCAAAAGATATGGAAAAATAAGGAAAATATAAATAACTCAAAATTGGCAAGAAATCCTCCCAAAATAGGAAAAGAAAAAAATCAAATAGCCAAAGTTGTCTCGTCATTCTCGCATCTATGTCAAACAATCAAATTCTGAGAGCCATAACTTGAGCTACGTAACATTAAATGATTAGATTCTTGTTTCTTTGGAAATATGAAATTGTCCTATACAATTTTATAGTTTTGTACTTTGAATTATACCATCCTCTTAAAATTTTTAGGAAAAACATTTTATTGATCCATTTATTGAATTAAATAGTTTTGAATTTTAAAATTGACTTAATTGTTTAAAGCATCTTACATGTTTAACTCAGCCTTCAATTAGCCCATTTAGAGTTTCTTTAATCTTCTTAGCTGTTGCCCTTATTATTGGACCTCCATTAATGTTGGATGAATCAAAATTTGATGTTGCACTTTTAAAACTCTTTTGGATTTTTGTCAGAATGGGAGAGGACGGTAGAGCATATGTTTGATTTTCTTAATTACTCCATTGAAAAGATGATTAAATTTGTAATAATTTATTTTACAAATTATGTAAATACTTGGTGGGATTAGTTTGTGATTAAAAGGCATAAGAATGGTGATATGGCTATTAGATTATGGTAAGAGATGAAGATAGTGATGCATAACCTGGACATTATTATAAGGACTTATAGAAAGAGGATCAAGCAACAATTATTGTTAAAATCATTGGAAATTTGAATAAAGAGATAGCTAAATAAGTGTAAGATGAATAAAAAATAAGTGGCACTGAAGAAAATGAAAAAGAGTGATAAAAATGCGTGTGTGTGTAAAAGATTGAAAGAGCATATATTGGTGCACCATGAGAATAAAATTTGAGTGTGAAGTGCAAAATAGAATGAAAAGAAAGAAAGTTAATGATTTTCCTAGTAACTGTGAGATTGAGAGTGTTACATTAACAAGGCAACAACTATTTGTACTTTTTCACAAGGATGTTAGTTTTTCAACTAAGAATCTTAACACTTCTTTGACTAGTGTGATTATGTCTTTGTTCTAGAAATATTTTGATCAATTTATCAAGGAAAACCATATGGTTTACCTCTTTTAAGTGGTAAAGATAACATATTTGTTATTATTGATAGGTTTAGTAAAATGACACATTGAATTGTATGTTCTAAAACTAATGATGCAACATATATTACTGATTTATTCTTTAAGGAAATAACATGTTTGAATGGATTTGCTAGAACAATAGTAATTGATAGAAATGTTAAATTCTTAAGTCATTTTTTGACGTACTTTGTCAAATAAATTAGGAACTAAACTATTGTGTTTCTACTGTTTCATATCCTCAAGCAAATAGATAAACTAAAGTGGTTACTACTTTGTCATGTGTTTAGTTAAAAAAAACAAAACAATAGGAAAAATAGTTGTCACATATTGAGTATATATACACACAATAGTCCAGTTCATTCTATTACATATTGTTTCCTTTCTAAATTATGTGTGAATTTAATCCTTTAACTCCTTTGAATATCTTAAGTTTGCCTACCAACAAAAACCCTAATTTAGATGGTAAGTAGACGATATGCCAAGGTTCGTTCTAATATAGAGAGAAAAATGAACAATATGCAAGATAAGACAATAGGGGAAAATAAAGGTTATTTTTGAACCTAGAGGTTGAAGTAGCTTTTAATTCTTAAATAATCTCATCCCATGGTTCACTTATCATAATTGCTTGAAAAGAAATCAAAATCTAAATAAAACAAGGTAATTTAACATCAAAACCAAGTAAAATACTTAATAAAATATGTGAATTTTCACGAACATTGAATATTCACATGTTTAAGCTTTTTTTTGTCCTCATTTTGATAAAAATTATAAAACCCTTATGCTTTTCCTATAAATAGGGAATTAGAATAAGGGAACTAACACTCCTGTTTTTTCTTCTCAAGAGTTTAGAAATTAATCTATAAATCCTATTAGAGGTTAGACATATGAACAACTTATGGTTAACACATCAAAAAGCTTTCAAAGGATTTCTACCAGAAAATCAAATCAGGTATGATTTTATATATTGACTCATTTTAATTATTCAATTTATTCAATTATCAAGATTTGATTAGAAACTGTTAAAATTTTATTTTTCCAACGTGTCCATGATTCGACCACAATTGGTTTCCAATAATGGTATCACTTTCAGCTTTAAATAAGTAGCAATTCTATGGTTACATCATCTATTCAAATGCCTTATTCATCACTAGTTAGGTTTCTATATGCTTGAACTAAATTTTAAATAATTTTAAATTAATCCAATGATCCTTCACATCAACATAATCCATATAATTTTGGCCTAACATATAAAATAGACATACATAAGGAAGAAACTTTAATTTTCAAACACTTTAAAAATTATGCATATATGCATAAGGAAGAAACTATATATATATAGGATGCAAAAATTTAGGAAAAAAGATCAATTACGAATGAAATTTGTGCCTAGCTTGTACAAAACTATCATGTTGCACATTGAGCAGACATTTTCAAAACCTTGGCTTAAATTAGAAACAATTTTTAAAGTTATTATCTATTACTTAAACTAATAGAAACACAAACACAATCAAGCTTCCATATTCTTCTTTGAATGTAAAAAATCTCCATTTTGTTTCCTATCAAGCTAATTATGATGAATTTAATTAACAAGAAAAAAATACATTCTAGGGCTTAAAATTAGATATTTCCCTCCTTAAACTTAAGTTGAACATTTTTCCTCAATGTGTTAAATATAAATGGTAAAAGAAAAAAATTAAGAATAACAAGAATATCAAAAGAGATGGAAATGAAAAAGAAAAATAAATGTCTTCAATTGTTTATGTTACATGTGGTTCATCGTTAATGTTATTAACATCTAGGTTTTATTTTTCATAATTTTAACGAATGAAAATAAAAAAAGAAAGTTGAAATTGAGAATATTAATATGTAAATAATCTACAAATACTAAAGTACCTACTAAAAGAAACAAATTATTAAAAATGAAACAATATAGTATTGATTAAGTATAAAAACAAAGTGATTATCTTATTGAAATTGTCAAGAAAAGATTAATAATAAACTACACTTAAAATTACATCGTCGTTCTCATAAAATCTAACAATAGTGTATATTATAGCTAATTAATTTATTGGAGGATATAATGATTTTTCACATTTCCTCTCGTCAAGTAGATAGGTAGACACTCAATCCTCCAACTTATCAAAGCACTGAACACTTATCTAAGTGTCATTCGTACAAATCTAAGTGCCACACATAACATTCAACACTCTTTTAATTTCATTAATACCATGATTCTTTCAATCTATCTGTCAATCATACCATATAAGTATGAGTGGAGTTGGTGTTATAGGTGCATCTTCAACTTAATAAGGTCTCCTTCCCTCCAAGCTAACACGTATTCACTATTGTAGGTCCATCATATCCTTGTAAAGCTATGCATTGGTATTTTCCCTAGCTATTGGACCTCCAATTCCTTTCAAAGGATCATAATAATAATTGGAAAAGAGTGTTGTTGCAAGTTAATTCCATCATTCCCTATCTCCTTGGAAAGATTCTTTTTTGTCTAAACTATATCATACAAAGATAAATTAGTAATATTAACATAAGCACTCACATTACCATAGTTGCTTAGTGGTGGACTTATATGATCATTACATATGACTCCACTCCTTTAACCTATAGAACATGCAAAGGCAAGTGCTCCTATTGATTTAAAATATAGGGCTCATGTTTCTAAGTGATATGGCATTTCTTGAAGGAGCACCTAAGACCCAAAATCAATAAGGAAAATAAATGAATCCTTCTTAAATCAAGCAAAGAATTTGACCCTAATCAAATTTGTTCATTGGAACCAAAGTTATAAGTTGATCACTACAAGCTAACTTGATAGACCAGATTTAGTTTTTGAATAAAGAACCAAGACTCTTATAATAGAGAAACACTCAAATTTTATTGATGATAAGATGATTTTCA
The DNA here is from genome assembly GCA_027563595.1 of Erythroxylum suave. Taxonomy (NCBI): domain Eukaryota; kingdom Viridiplantae; phylum Streptophyta; class Magnoliopsida; order Malpighiales; family Erythroxylaceae; genus Erythroxylum; species Erythroxylum suave. Next base: position 14,134,436 of record JAOSBN010000009.1, read on the forward strand.
TAATACACCAGATTGCATCTTTAAATAGGCACCAAATGATGAAAATCCTATAGAGAAAAATCTTCATCCTAAACATAACTAAATAGGAAAGACTTTGCTAGGAAGTATTCCCTTGACTAATGGATACAAATTGACCTTAGTTAGTCTTAAAATTGAAATCCTTCCAAAAGTAACTTGTTAACTAATAATAATTAATAAAAGAAAGTAAAAACACGAAATTGCCATTAAATGCCACATCTTTAACGTTTTTAAAAGGTAAACATGCATATTTGACTTCATTAAAAACAAACATATGGGTCATCCCTGCTTATTAGGCTCTAAGCATTATTTTTCATGTGTTAGACTTTGTCTATTATTTTGGGTTTGTATATAAGTAACTAATCACTATAATGCTTTAGAATCTTTAACAATAGCCACATTGTCTTGCATGTCCATGATTAACACTTGCAAAGCCTCCTTCATGTCCTTAGTTCTTACTCTTATCATAAGACTTCCAATGCCTTTTAATGAATTGGTGAGTGTTGACGCAAACTGATCTCCATCACTAAGTACTAGTAATGACTCTTTTTCTTATTATCTAATCAACAACTAAGGTGAATGTGATAATTTATATTTAAAATAAACTGAAAACAAATTAGCTCAGTCAAGGACATTAAGGTAGCCAAAGAATGAAAAATTAACTAATAAAATGATGGTACCAAGACCTAGACATCCCTTTGATTTATCATTCAATCATGATTTCAATAACCATTTATTCTAAAATTCATTAGATTGGAAATTCCTAAATTATGCTAATATTTTAGTCAAGACTATTAACACCTAATTCAAGGTTGATTAATTGAAATCTCTTTCTAATTAAAATCCCTAGAATTGTATTATTCAATTAATGACTTTTACTATTACATTTGACCCTAATCTAGAGGATTTTTGTTTAAATATCTCTATATTTTGCATGTAACTCATTTAAATTATGCTAAATCTATTCTTACATAACATTTCTTAATCTCATTTATTTGAAATCATACATGAAATAATATGTTGATAATATTAATTCAAGGATAAAAAAGATCATAAAATTGAATCTCAAATTAAATTAAATCAAAATCAATAGAAGATCCATCTTAGAGTTTTATCTATAGCCTAATGTTATTTTTTAAAATCCAGATTTAGGATATAAGGAGTTACACAGGCATCAACTTGGTGTTATTCAAAATAATATTTAACCTTATCTAGAGCCAATACATCCACAAATACGACCATGTACCATCAACATGGCCTCCTCATAAATAAACATAAGTATGTTACAGAGCAAACATCCTGTATACGCCAAACTAATCACATTTCAAATCTCATGTCTCAAGAATTAAATTAAATACAATAAGAATCAACAATCGTAGAACAAATTTTCATAAGCCAACATCAAAAATGATATGTTGCATTCTTTGAAATCAAGTGTCATAAGATTTAACACACTCTCAAAAGATGCTCTCAATTTAATCCAAGTGTTTAGGGTGAAAATCATAGTGTTTAGAAATATATTTTTAACTAAAAGTCCTATAACTACATTATTCGATTGATGAATTCCACTATTAGTTTTGACTATAATGTAGAGGATTTATATCGATCTATCTTTAGGTTTGCATGCAACTCCTTTCAATCTCAATTTCATTAAATCATACATGAAATAATAAGTTGACAATATTAATTCAAAGAACAAGGAAAAGTTAGAAATCCTAGAAAACATGGATAGAATCCTTAAATTATCCAAAATTTCACTCTATATTGATGAAAGTTCACTCCAAAGGAGTATCCTTGTTTGTTCTTCTTCACTTAACCATTCTATGTTTTTCAATGTTGATGTGTTATAAAGAAAATATCCAATACACCTGCAAACTCTCCTATATTGCTATATATGCCATCTTGCACTTCATAACTCAATCAGATCGTCCCTAAATTGCTCCAAACTCGTTTGAATTTGTTCCTTTTTTGCTCCAAGTATGTGAATTAGACCTAGAAACAAGTTATGAACAGATTAAGTACCAAAATAAAAAATACTCAAATAAACAAGCAAAAGGCATTAAATATGGAACTAAAAACATGAATATATCACTACTTATCACATGGCAAATCCAGCTTATAGGCATTGTCATTAGTGATTCGAATAAAGAGACAGGTCAAGAAAAAGAGTGTAAGATGAGTGAAAAACAATTGAGCACTCAAGAAAAATAAAACAATAGTAAGAAAAGTGAAGTGTACAAAAAAGTTAAAAAAGCGTTACGGTGCATAATGAAAAAAATAGAGAATGGAGTGAAAAATGGATAGAAAAGAAAGAGAGTTAGGCTTTTATTATTTTTATTGATATTAAGACTGCTATGTTAGCATGGAAGTATTGATTGTACTTTTGTTCAAGGACTTTTTAAACTAACAAGATTAACACTTCTATGCTTAGTTTGGTTATTTATTTATTGTAAGAATGTTCAAGTCTATTTCCTAAAGAAATACCATGGTTTACCTACTTTAAGAGGTATAAAACACAAAATGGATTTCGTTTTAGATTTAACAATTCCTTATAGAAAAACCTATAGATCTAAACCTAAAAGGATATTCAGAGGCAAGTAGATGAGTTAGTCCAAAAGGGATTTTAAATGAAGAGTCTTAATCCATGCCAGATTTCTTGATTTTGGTGCCAAAGAAAGATGGAACATGCTGCAAATGCGTTGATTGTTAAGCCATTAGTAAAATCATTATAAAGTTTAATCATATCCCTAGATTAGATGATATACTTGATGAATTGCATGGTTTATATGTGTTTTGTAAAATTGATTTAAAGAATGGTAATTAACGGAAAACTACCTTTAGGGCAATGTATGGCATAAAAGTTATACCACATAAAGATTATTTTAAGTATCGCAAACCATTTTAAGCTTGTTATTTGGAACAGATCCCATCCCAGTAGGATTCGACCTAGGGCATATGTTTTAGTATATAAACACTCTAAAACTTGTTTGTAATCATATTTGATTGATTTCTAGATTCAATAAACACATTAAGTGTTCTTTGCATTCCATTAGAGAAATTCTTTTAGATGTTCTTTAAGGCTTAATTTTATTTCAATCAAGGGCTTAGAAAGATCAAAACCCATTCCTTATCACCCCTAGTCCCTTTCTAATTCTATGCATGTGGTAGAAATACCTTCTTGAGTCATTAATTTAAACATGATTCATATAAAACGATCCTTGGATCCTAAATCCTTGATTTGTGCTTTTTATTATCTGAGGTGAATAGCATATCATTTTTTGGTTATAAAGCCATCTTTTATTGTCAAGGTTTGTCTTAAATTATGTCTTTACCTTTTGTTCAAGTTTTTTTTGTTATGTTCTTTAAGTTCTTTATTCATGATTTCTTTATTGGAATCTTGAATCTGTTTCCTTGGAGTCTTGATCATTTCATTAATTCGTTTTGAGTATGTTCATCTTGTCCATTATTTTCTATACATTTTTTAAAATTTTTATGTTGTATAGAGCCAATCTTGATCATCTTGATCTTAATTGATTCAAATCCATGTGTGTTAAATGAATTGAGTACGACTTGATCTTTTGGTTTCTTGTTGAATCTTTGAGTTCAGTCAAGTAATCCAATCGATTCTTACAATTCTCACTTTAAATCTTGTTTCTTGATTTCTTTTTAGTTTCCTGTTAAAAAGAAAGAAAAGAAAAGAAAAGGAAAAGAAAAGAAAAGAAAACATCAAAAACAAAAAAAAGAAGAAAGAAGGATAAAAAGAAAATCAAATTTGGTTGGATTACTTTCTTAATTAGTTATCTGTGTGCTATCCATTCCTAAAGCTACAAGAATTTGAAAATTCAAACCTAGGTTGTAAAGTGGTTATAACAAAATAGCTCCAAATATGTGCAAAAATATTTGAAATCTTTGTTTAGTTGCTTACATTTGTGAATGACTCATTCCTCTTCTTAATTCTGGTTCTAACTGAAAAGCAAGATTGGAACTCAAGACTGTAATTCCTAGTTTCTAAAGATAAGGATCTTATGCTTAAAGAAAAGTTAAGGTCCTTGTTTTGTTTTCTAAGAAAACTGATTCTTTACATTCAAACACATTTAGTAGCTTGAAAAATCTTAATTATTGGATTAATTATATGCTGATTTGTTGAGGTAAATATGTAGGTTCCTAAAGTCTGCAAAAATTTCAGTTTGTAAGTTTCGTATTCTTTGGCCACTTAGTTTTGTTTTCATTATTTTCCTTACATCAAGTTATTTCTTAAGAAAGGTTATTAAAGGGGGACATATTTGAACTTGTTCTCCTTGAAAGAAAAGTTTAGTCCACAAAGAACTCTTAGAGTAAGGATATTAGGAGGTAAGTTGTGAATGATTTAGAGAGCAAACATTTAAGGAATAAATTGTCTTCTTATCAACATTTTTCTTTCAGGTTCAAAATCATGTCTAATACTAGAGATTTATCTTCTTCTATTAAAGACAAGGAAGTGTTTGAAGGTGAAGAGATGGAAAGAAATCTTTTAATGATGAATTTAACACAAATTGCATTTGAAAAGATATTTAAGGATATGAAGGACATGAGGTCGAAGATGGCTAATATATGATGGAAACCCAACTAAGGACATGCAAAGTGATGAAAACCTAGCCAAGGACATGCAAAGGATGGTACAATTTGGTTCATCATATTTTAATGATCCATTACAAATTGATGTAGGTCCAATGACTCAGGCTAAAACTAAAAGGATGAAGGAAGCTCTTAATGGATTGAGGATGTTTGGGCTAAACAAGAAACAATAGAAGTTGATTTGGGCTTGGAGAGATCAATCAGCCCAATCACCATAATACAAGCATTAAATAGGCCTAATTAGTTGTTTATTTAGCCTAATTAAAAGACTATGTTATTTTGATGATTTGAGAAGATCTCTAGTTGGTTTAGGCTGCTAAAATGTTCATCTTCTATATTTGGCTTTAGGAATTAGTTTTGAAAGGACTTTCCTATATCTTAGGGATTTCCTTCATTTTAGGAATATATCTTTTCCAGATGATAAATTAGGGTTTTCTTTAGCCTATATAATCGTCATACAAGAATTAGGGATTGGAGTTGTGCTTTTTTACAAATTTTGTGAGGTTATTCACTTTGTTGCTTCTTCATTTAACTTGTAACTTATCAAGGTTATTCCTTGTGGTGTTCATCTAACTTATCACTCTCAATCTCTTATTTTCCTAGAGTGTGGCATCAATGTCCTTCTTTATAACTTTGGTTCGTGTTTCTTAAAACATTGGTCAAGGTTTTCTTGAAAACAAAACTGATATAACTTTCCTGAAAATTCATTTCAACAACTTATTCATGGGTTCCTAGATCTTGATTTATGGGGTTGACATTAGTTGGTATCAAAGCTTGAGTTATTCTAAATTTTTTTAGTGTGTATTATTTATTTTGTACATTTCTTGTTGTTTTTGTTTGTTTCTTCCTTACACGTTTATTGCAAATCTTGTTGTTTTCTTCCATAGACGTTTCTTGCAAATCTTGCAAATATGGTTGTCTTCTTGTTGCAATCTTTTCTCTTATGTCCATCTCAAACTTTGCATATCTAGTCATCTTATTTTTTTCTAAATTGATTTCATTTTCTTATTACTTCATATCTATCCCTTCTTACTTCTTTTGATAGCCTTGGCTGTGATTTATTAGAAGAAAGAAAACAAAACAAAACAAAATAAGTCAAAGAAAAGAAAAGAAATAAAATAAAAGAAAAAGAAAAAAAGAAAAGAGTGGAGGCTTATTTTATGCAATAGGGGGCAGATTTGAGTTGCTTATTCCTATCTGAAATGTGAAATTAGTATTATTTTTTATTCATCTTCTTTTCTTTGCTATCTTGTCATGTTTTATTGTTTAAGCTCTTACCCTATCCTATTTTCTTTATTCCTCAATTTGGTAGAGTTCTTTGGATAAGTTGGGTGAGTATTGCAAAGTAATCACTTTTGATCAAAGTTTCTTTAGTTATTTAAAGAACTAATTTAAGTGGATTTAGGGGTAAAAGGCAAGAGTGATAACATTCTAATTAAAAGCTTAAAAGAGTGAAACACTTATTGAGTGAAAATATGACGTTTCTTTCTTTTCAAAGTCATTCTTTGTCAGATTGCCATAATGGCTAAAGAAGGAAGGATAAGAGAGACATTTGAATGACAAACTTTGCTTCAACACTTTGAGCACATGGAGGTTATATTTGGTGGAATCTTAGACAAAATGGAAAGACAAGATGTTGCCATTGATGCTTTGCAAAGGAATTAAGTTCATGAAGTTCCAATTGTGTGTAGACAAGAAAGGTTGGAATATTATATTGAACATAAGGAGGAAGACGATAATGTTTATTTTAATATGAGAGAGGCCAATAACAAATTCGATCAAAATAGAGGTTGTTGAAGGGGGGGGGGGGGGAGGGGTAAAGGATAGATTGTTATGATTCAAACTTGGGAAACTATTAAAATGAACGATTCCATCATTTTCAAACAAGAATGATCCTGATGTACACTCGGAGTGGGAGAAAAAAGTGGAGTTGGTCTTTGATTTTCACAACTACTCTAAAGTGAAAAAGGTATAACTTTTTGCTATTAAGTTTACTGACTATATTATTGTTTGATGGAATTAACTTTTTTTAACTAGGAGATGAATTTGTGAGAGGAAAATTGGAACTTGGGAGGAGATGAAGGTTATTATTAGGAGAAGATTCATTCCATCTCATTACTATATAGACTTCTACCAATAGTTGCAAGGCTTAACCTAAGGATTTAAGAGCGTAGAGGAGTACCACAAAGAGATGGAGATAGCAATGATTAAAGTTAATATGGAGGAGGACTGAGAGGCAACTATGGCAAGGTTTTTGCATGGCTTAAATCAGGAAATTGCAAATGTGGTAGAGTTGTAACATTATATGGAATAAGATAATATGGTACATATGGCTATGAAGATGGAGAGGCAACTCAAAGAACAACAATCACTACAGTTCAGGTAGAAATTAAGTTCTTCCTCTAAGAAATCGAATTGGAGCAAGAAGGATGATAATTCTGATTTTAAGAGCAAGTCAGAATCATATAAAAGTAAGGATGTTGGTTCTAGCCTGGATAAAGAAAAGTCTAACTCCCAGACTTTTAGAAATAGAGCTATTAAATGCTTTAATTGTTTAGGATGGGAACACATTGCATCCCAGTGCCCTAATAAGCAAGTGATGATTTTGGGGGGAAGATGGCAATGTTGAGATTAAGGGTGAAACTCACGATGATTACACAACATAATCGCAGGGTAGTGATGATGATGTGTATGCAGCTACTGGTGAAATCCTTAACACTAGGAGAGCTTTGAATGTGTAAGTGATGAAGGAGGATGAAGCACAACAAGACAACATCTTCCACACACGTTGTCACATCAACAAGGTATATAGCATGATGATAGATAGGGGAAGTTGTGTTCATGTAGCAAGCAATCTTTTGGTTGAAAAATCAGACCTACCTACTACTAAGCATCCTAGATCTTATAAACTTCAATGGTTAAATGATTTTGGGGAAGTAAAGGTTAATAAATAAGTGCTGGTGTGATTTTCCATTGTTTAGTATCATGATGAGATGCTTTGTAATGTTATACCTACGCATGCTAGTCATTTGCTTTTGGGTCGACCATGGCAGTTTAATAGGAGGGTTATACATGATGGACTTAATAATAGATACTCTTTTGTAATGCATGGGAAACCTATAGCTCTTGTACCATTAACACCTCAACAAGTATATGAAGATCAAATGAGTATAAAAAATGAGTGTGAGAAAAGAAAGAATAAGGCTAAATGTGAAAAAGAAAAAAGTGGAAAGAAAAAGTGAGATTGAATATGAAAAAGAGGAAATAATTAAAAAGAAGAAGAAAAGGAAAATCCTCAAAAGCAAGAGAGAAAAAAGCAAGATTTTATGCAAAAGAAAGTGAGGTTAAGAAAGCTTTTTGTTCAAAACAACCAATGATTGTACTTTTGTGCAAAGAGACTTATTTTAATACTAACGATCTTAACCCATCTTTGCCTAGTGCTACTATGTCTCTTTTGCAAGAATTTTTTAATGTCTTTCTTATAAAGTTCCCAATGGTTTACCACTACTTAGGGGAATAGAACATCAAATTGATTTCATTCCCAATGCATCAATTCCTAGCCGACTAGCTTATTAGAGCAATCTCTAGGAGTCAAAGGTAAGTTGAAGAGTTACTAGCTAAAGGGTATATGGGAGAAAGTTTTAGTCCATATGCAGTTCCCATTCTACTTGTTGATTATAAAGCTATGAACAAAATTACGGTAAAGTATCGCCATCCCATGCTTAGGTTGGATGATATGCTTAATGAATTGCATGGTTCTTGTATTTTCTCTAAGATTGATTTGAAGTCTGATTATCATAAAATTCATATACAAGAGGGTAATGAATGGAAAACAACCATTAAGACTAAGTATGGTTTACATGAGTGGCTAGTTATGCCTTTTGGGTTAACTAATGCCCCCAAGAATTTCATGAAATTAATGAACAATGTCTTACAAGCTTTCACTGGTAAGTTTTTTATTATGTACTTTTATGATATTCTGATTTATATGAAGAATCTTGAACATTTGCAAAAAGTTCTAAGTGTTTTGTATGATGTATGTAGACCTTAAGAAATGTTCTTTTTTCACTAATAAGCTTGTGTTCTTAGATATGTTGTTAGTGCTAAGGTAATAGAGGTTGATGAAGAAAAGGTTAAGGTTATTCGTGAGTGGCGTACACCAAAATTTATAACTGACGTGCGAAGCTTTCATAGGTTGGCTAGTTTTTATAAGAGTTATGTTTAAGATTTTAACACCATTATTGCACCATTAACTAACTTGTTAAAATGAATGTTGGATTCAAGTGGGGTAGTGAACAAGAATTAGCATTTAATTTGATTAAAGACAAGCTAAGTTTAGCACTATTGCTTACTCTACTTAACTTTGCTAAAACTTTCAGAAAAGAGTGTGATGCTTCAGCTATAGGTATTGGGGTTGTTTTGATGCAAGAAAACCGACCCCTTACTTATCTTAGTGAAAAAACTAAATGGGGCAACCTTGAACTACCCAACTTATGATAAGGAGATGTATACATTAGTGAGGGCCTTGGAGATATGACAACATTACTTGTGCGCAAGGAGTTTGTCATTCATACTGATCATAAGTCTTTGAAGCCTTTGAAGGGATAAGGTAAGTTGAATAAACACCATAAAAAATGAGAGTTTATTGAATCTTTTCCTTATGTGATTAAGTACGAACAATGTAAGCAAAATCTCTATATTGGATACTAAATTTTTAGGCTTTGAGTATGTTAAGGATTTATATTCTTTAGACCTTGATCTGGGTAATGTGTTTAAAGATTATGAACATGCTACCTTTGGAAAATTTTATAGGTATTAAGGTTTTTTATTTCGTGAAAATAGACTGTGTGTGCATATTTGTTCTTTAAGGGAGTTAATGGTTCATGAGTCTCATGGAAGTGGCCTAATGGGACATTTTCATCTTTGAAAAGCTTTCAATACACTTGTTGAGCATTTCTTTTGGCCACATATGAAATGTGATGTAGAAAGAATTTGTGAGAAATGTATAACTTGCAAACAGGCCTTGATCCATTTGTTATGCGTGTCCAGAATCCTAGAAAACAAGTTGAACAATCAGATTAGAACCATAAGGAAGCTAAATCCTTAAAACCTCGATCTTAAGATGTCATAAAGTTGATCACTCCCTTGATAATTCAGATTTGTATTTCGCCAAGAACATAAAAGAACAAACAAAACTTGGTTGAAAATAACTCAATTTTTTATAGTGATGATGATCTCATAATACATTAAATGACCCTTTAAATAGGCATTATAATATCCTAATCCTATAAGGAAAGGTACCTATTTCTAGTTTATTCCTAAGTAGGAAAGACCTAAATAAGAAAGGGAATCATTAATTTAAGGATACAAATCAATCTTGAATATGGAAATCTCCTGAATTGAGGAAACAATATGATTTATTAAGTTATGAATGAAATTATTAAGGAACAAGTCTTACTAAGTCCTTATTCACTAAAGAAAATGTATATTTGGGCTAAATTAAATCAGTATAACCAGCCCACTTGTTGATTGAGTCTTAATTAAGCAGATTGGTGATTGAGCCCAAGTTTATTACATAAATTGGCTACACTCTTGCTATCTTTAATGTACTTTTTGACTCTTAATTTGTGATTTTTGTGCTTTAATTAGTCCCTTATATAAATTTACACATTATACAATTTGACAGTAGATTTGTCACAAGTTGACATTAATTTCATGATAATTTTTCAAAGAACATTGATACTGCGAATTGTCATTGATAATGTAGGGAAAAGAGAGTCAAAAGCAAAGTGCACGCCGCAGTTTTAGATTTATCTCACCGCGGCGAGGACATCAGAGCCATGCACGTCGCGGCACCTACGAAGAACTTCGCCGCGACGAGGATTAAAGGGAAGCACGCCGCGACTCCATCAAGAGCACGCTGCGGCAAAGGAGCCAGAATTAACACGCCGCAGCACCTACTCACATCGCCGCGGCGAGCTAATTAAATACCGGGCTCTGTCTCTCACTGTTTTGACCCAACCCGCATCCAACATTTATAAACTCGGCCATTTTAGGTCAAAAGAAAAGTAGAGATACGAAGCAGACAAAAAGAAGGTAGAAAAGTAGAAGCAGAAACGAGAGGGACGCTTCGGAGGCAGAAGGCGAGTCTTCCACCATCATCACCGATCATCACCGTCATCTCACTCAACACTGTCTTCTGTTACCATGGCGACTTCCCACATTCAGCAGTGGAGAGGCAGTCCGACGATGATGAATAGCTAAACAACAATTCCTCTTGAAGATGTAGCAACGGTTTGAGTTCACCGAAGGGCTTAAAAGGGGAGTAATCACATTTTGTCTAAAATTTAGTTGTATTTGTGTAAACTCTGAGTTAGAGATTGCATCCGTATAACTAGATTAGCATGGTTATAGTTTAACTGTGTGCTGAACATTATGTTGAGATTTGGACTTTGTTATTTGTAGAATTTCGTTGCTTAATATATGAAGTCTCATATATGTCATTCGGATATTGCATTGACTCTCATAA
>JAOSBN010000009.1:14145696-14162117 GCA_027563595.1 Erythroxylum suave
ACAAGTAGGATTAGTTTGTTAAATTCAGATTAGGTTTATCTTGTCTTAGAATCCTACATGTACTAGGATTGGTGTGACACATATCAGATCGGGAGTTAGAGACTTGGTCAAATCAGAATTGTTATGACCTTATTTCTTAGAGTTTTATTAGAATTAGTATTTAAAGGGTCTTGGACGTTCATTATGGCAGGATTCTGATTATTCAATTGGAAAATAGAGAGATAGTCTTCTCCTTGAGTTCTTGAAAGAACAAACCCATAACTTATCAAAGAAATCCTTTCTTTGTGGCTTTCACAACACTTCCATTATAACCTTCGTTCAAGTTTCTATATTCCTTGGGTTTAGAATTTAATATAGTCTAAGTTTCTGGTTTAATTGTTTCTTAGGTGTAGATTCTTTAATTATACCTTGACCCTTTGTCTTTTTAGACAAAGGGTCAAGGTCCATCAAAACCAGATTTGTGTTTAGGTTTCTTGAGATCATATATTCAGATTCTTGTGGGTTTTCTAGGGTTCATCGATGTTGGGTTCACATTAGTACACTTCTGGGTCCAAATTTGCCTTTAGGACTATATATGGATGACCTATGTGGATGACTTATTGATAGCAAGTAATGGGTTGAGTTTGTTGAAAACCATGAAAAGATGATTGTCTTCCATATTTGAAATGAAGGATATTGGAGAAGCTGCCTATATCATTACTGTTAAGATCCTAACGGATAGGAAAGCTAAGATGTTGGCCTTGTCTCAAGAACCTCATATTGATAAGATTCTTGTAAGGTTCAACTTGACAAACTCAAAACCAATGAGTACACCACTTGCATATGGTTGCAAGCTTAGACAAGATTTGTGTCCTCGTAGTGCTTAAGAAAAGGAGAAAATGGAAAAAGGTCCCATGCCATTGGAAGTCTAATGTATGCCATGTAAGTGCCATTGGAAGTCTAATGTATGCCATGTTTTGTACACGGCCTAATATTAGCCAAGCTCTAGGTCTACTAGCAAGCTATTCTTCTAACCCTAGAATTGAGCATTGAAAGTGTGTTAAAAAGGTCCCTAGGTATCTCAAGGGTACAAAGGACTATTGGCTATGCTACCAAGGAGAGAATCTTGGTTTGCATGGCCATGACGCTGATTGGGGTGGTGATCGTGATTTGTCCAAATCTACATTTAGCTATGTCTTCAAGCTAAATAATGGGGCTATTTCTTGGAGTAGCAAGAAACAAACTGGCACAACATTATCAACAATGGAGACCGAATTTGTTGCCAATGGCTCGGTTGTGCAGGAGGCCTTGTGGCTTGCTTGGAAGTTTTATGTGGCACTTAGGGTCAATTGTGCCTTTGGAAAGACCCATAACTATCTATTGTGATAGTATGGCAGCTTTGGTTTACACTAAGGACGCTAAGTATCATGGAAAGACTGAGCATGTTGAAGTTGAGGAAGATGATAGTGATGATTCTAATGTGAGAGAGGCCAATAACAAATTTGATCAAGAGAGGTGATCAAAGGAGGCAAAGGATAGATCACTATGATTGAAACTTGGGAAACATTAAAATGAAGATTCCATAATTTTTAGGCAAGAATGATCCTGATGCATACTTGGAGTGGGAGAAGAAAGTGGATTTGGTCTTTGATTGTCACAACTAGTATGAATTGAAAAGGGTGAAACTTGTTGTTAAGTTTACTAACTATGCTATTGTTTAGTGTGATCAACTTGTTTTGACTGGGAGATGAAATCATGAGAGACCAATTGAAACTTAGGAGGAGATGAAGGATATTATGAGGAGAAGATTCCTTCCATCTCATTACTATAGGGACTTGTACCAGCCACTACAACTCCTAACCCAAAGATCTAAGAGTATGAAGGAGTACCATAAGGAGATGGACATAGTCAAGATTAAGGCTAATGTAGAGGAGGATCGAGAGGTAACTATGACACAATTTTTGCATAGCTTAAATCAAGAAATTGCAAATGTGGTAGAGTTGTGACATTTTGTGGAGCTGGAGGATATGGTACATGTGGCCATGAAGATTGAGAGGCAACTTAAAGAACAATGATCATTATGGTTGAAGCAAAAATTGAGTTCTTCCTCTTGGAAACCAAATTGGAGCAAGAAGGATGATAAGGCTGATCTTGAGAGCAAGTTTAAATCATCTAAAAGGAAGAATGCTGGTTCTATCCTAGATAATGGTAAGTCTAGCTCCCAAAACCTCTAGAAATAGAGATTAAATTTTTTACGTGTTTGGAATGGGGACACATTTCATCCCAATCCCAAATAAGCATGTGATGATTTTGAGGGGAGATGGTGATGTTGAGACCGAAGGTGAATTTGATGATGATTTCATGCTGGAGGGGAGTGATAATGAATTATATCCAATTGCTGGAGAAATCCTTGTCACTAGGAGAGCTTTGAATGTGCAAGTGATGAAAGAGGATGAAACACAATGAGACAACATCTTCTACACACATTATTACATCAAAGACAAAGGTAGTAGCATGATTATAGATGGGGGAAGTTGTACTAATGTAGCAAGCAATCTTTTGATTGAAAAATTAGACCTACCTACTAGTAAGCCTGAATGAGTGCAGGGAAGTCAAGTTTAATAAACAAGTGTTGGTGTCATTTTTCATTAGTAGGTATCATGATGAGGTGCTTAGTGATGTTATACCTATGCATGCTAGTCATTTACTTTTTGGTCGACCATGATAGTTTGATAGGAGGGTTATGCATGATGGTTCAACACTCTTTTGTAATGCATGGGAAACCTATAACTCTTGTACCATTAGCACCTCAACAATTATATGAAGATCAAGTTAGGATAAAAAATGATTGAAAAAAAGAAAGAATGAGGCTGAATGTGAAAAAGGACTAAGAGTGAATATGAAAAAAGGCAATAATTACAAAAAAAGAAGAAAAGGCAAAGCCTCAAGAGCAAGAGAGGAAAAAAACAAGTTTTTGTGCAAAAGAAAGTGAGGTTAAGAAAGCTTTTTGATCAAAATAGCCAATGATTGTACTTTTGTACAAAGACGGTTATTTTAATACTAACGATCTTAACCCATCTTTGCCTAGTGTTACTATGTCTCTTTTGCAGGAATTTGATGATTTCTTTCCTGATGAAGTTCCCAATGTTTTACCATCACTTAGGGGAATAGAACATCAAATTGATTTCATTCCTAGTGCCTCAATTCCTAGCTGACCAACTTAGAGGAGCAATCTCGAGCAGACAAAGGAACTTTAAAGGCAAGTGGAGGAGTTACTAGCTAAAGGGTATGTGAGAGAAAGTTTGAGTCCATGTGCAGTTCGTCTTCTACTTCTTCCTAAGAATGATGGAACATGGAGAATGTGTGTTGATTGTAGAGCTATCTACAAAATTATAGTAAAGTATTGCCATCTCATTCGTTGGTTAGATGATATGCTTGACGAATTGCATGGTTCTTGTATTTTATCTAAGATTGACTTGAAGTCTAGTTATCATCAAATTTGCATGTGAGATGGTGATGAATGAAAAACTACCTTTAAGACTAAGTATGGTTTATATGAGTGGCTAGTTACCTTTTAGGTTAACTAATGCCCCTAATACTTTCATGAAATTAATGAAACATGTTTTAGGTGCTTTCATTGGTAAGATTGTTGTTGTGTACTTTGATGCTATTTTTATTTATAGCCAAAACTTAGATGAGCATCTTGAACATTTTCAAAATGTTCTAAATGTTTTTCATGATGAGAAGTAAGCATACCTTAAGAAATGTTCTTTTTGCATTAATCAAATTGTGTTGCTTAAATATGTTGCTAGTGCTAAAGGAATAAAGGTTGATGAAGAAAAGGTTACAGTTATTCATGAGCGGCCTACGCCTAAATAAATAACTGAGGTGCCAAGATTTCATGGATTAGTTAGCTTTTATACGAGGTTTGTCAAAGATTTTAGCATCATTGTTGCACCATTAAACTTTTTTAAAAGAGTGTTGGATTCAAGTGGGGTAATGAACAAGAATGAGCATTTAATTTGATTAAAGACAAGCTAAGTTCAACACTATTACTCCACCTAGATTTGATAAAACTTTTGAAGTTGAGCGTGATGCTTCAAGTATAGGTATTGGGGCTGTTTTGAAGCAAGAAAACTGACCCGTTGCTTATTTTAGTGAAAAATTAAATAGGGAAGCCTTAAACTACCTAACTTATGGCAAAGAGATATATGTTTTAGTAAGGGCCTTGGAGACATGGCAACATTACTTGTGCCACAAGGAGTTTCTCATTCGTACTAATCATGAGTCTTTGAAGCATTATAAGGGCCAAGGTAAGCTAACAAATGCTATGCAAAATAGGTGGCATTCATTGAATCTTTTACTTATGTGATCAGCATAAACAAGCTAAGGAAAATGTGGTTGTCAATGCTTTGTCTCACACATATACCTTAATGTCTATGTTGGACACTAAATTTTTAGGCTTTGAGTACATTAAGGATTTATATTCTAATGATCTTGATTTTGGTAATGTGTTTAAAGCTTGTGAACATGCTGCCTTTCGCAAATTCTATAGGCATGAATTTTTTTATCTCATGAAAATAGATTGCGTGTGCTTATTTGTTCTTTGAGGGAGTTACTAGTTCGTGAGTTTTATAGAGGTGGGTGGTTGGAAAATTTTAGATATACTTGTTGAGCATTTGTTTTGGCCACATATGAAACATGATGTAGAAAGAATTTGTGAGAAATGTATAACTTGCAAATAGGCTAAATCTAGATTTGGTAAAGACCAAATCTAGGTCTTTGCCAAGTGCACCATGGGTAAATATTTCCATGGACTTTTTCTTAGGCTTACCTAGGTCAAAAAGAGGTCATGATTTAGTTTTTGTTGTTATGGACATTTTTTCTAAGATGGCTTATTTCTTTTCATGCTATAAAGTATATGATGATAGTCACATTGTAAACATATTCTTTCATAAGATGGTACAGCTTCATGGAGTGCCAAGGAGCATAGTCTCTGATCAAGATGTGAAGTGAAGTTCAAATTGATTAACAAACCAAGGTAGTTAATTGAACTTTGTCTAGGTTATTGCATGTTACCATTCAAAAGAATTTGAAGAATTAGGAAGATTGTTTGCTACATGTTGAAATTTGCTTATAATCATTATGTCCATTCTACTACTAACTTTTCACGTTTTGAAGTTGTGTATGGGTTTAATCCCTTAACTCTAATGGATCTAACACCTTTACCAATTGATAAGCACTTTAGTTTAGATGGCACAAAGGAGGCTAAATTGTTGAAGCAATTGCATGGAAAGGTTAGACATCAAATCAAAAAGAGAACGAAACAATATACTTCTCAAGCCAACAAAGGGAGTAAGAAAATGATCTTTGAACTAGGAGATTGGGTTTGGGTTCATTTGAGGAAGGAGCGATATATGGCAAAATGTTATTCTAAGCTACATCCAAAAGGAGATGGAACATTCCAAGTCATTGTGTGTATTAATGACAATGCACACAAGTTGGACCTGCCAGGTGAATATAATGTTAATGCTATATTTAATGTTTATGATCTCTCTCTAATTGATGTAGGCGATGAAGATTCAAGGATGAATCCTTTTTTAGGAGAGTTGGAAATGATGGAAACCCAGCTAAGGATGGAGCAATCTGGTTCAACATATTTCGATGATCTATTACATAGTGGTGGAGGTTCAATAACTCGAGCTAAAGTTAAAAGGATAAATAGGAAGCTCTTAATTGACTGATTGAAGATGTTTGGGCTAATCAATCAATAGTAGAAGCTGATTTGGGCTTGGAGAGATCAATCAACCTTATCACCTTAATTCACACATTAAATAGGCCTAATTAGTTGGTTATTTGGCCTAATTAGCATAATTTTTTATTATCTCTGGCTGATTTGGACTTCTTAAAAGTCCACCTTCTATATTTGGCTTTAGGAATGAGTTTTGAAAAGGCTTTCCTAAATCTTAGAGATTTCCTTATTTTTAGGAATAAATCATTGCTGGAAGATTGATTAGGGTTTTCTTTAGCATATATAATCGTCATCTTGGAAATCAAATTAGAATTGTTTTCTACGTAATTGGTGATTCACTTTGTTGGTTCGTCATTGAACTTGAAACTTATCTGACTTATCACTCTCAACTCTTCTTTTCCTAAGTGTGGCATCAATAATATCCTTCTTTATAACTTGGGTTTGTGTTTTTTAAAAAATTGGGCAAGTTTTTCTTGAAAACAGAACTAATTTATCTTTTTTGGAAATTCATTTCAACTACTTGTTCTTTGGGTTCCTAGATCTTGAATTACAGGGTTCAAATCAATATATACCCCTTTACATATGCCTATTCAACCTTTGATTGATATTTCTATATCTTTTTTCATAGGTTTATGAAGGTTTCAAAGTGGTAAGGACAACTTATTTGTTGTTGTTGATTGGTTTAGCAAAATGACTTATTTTTATAGCATTTTCAAAACCAATAATGTAATATAAATTACTGATTTGTTCTTTAAAGGGGTTGTTTGATTGCATGGTTTGCCTAAGACAATTGTTAGTGATAGAGATGTTCAGTTGCTAAGTCATTTTTGGCACAATTTATGGACTAAGTTAGGAGGTAAACTCTTGTTTTCTATAGTTGCACATTCCCGGATGGGCAAACTGAAGTATTTAATAGGACACTAACTACTTTGTTGCGTGCTATCATACATAAGAACTTCAAACAATGGGAAAGTTTTTTGCCATGTATTGAGTTTTCCTACAACAAGTTTGTTCATTCTACTTTCTTTCCCCTTTTGAAATTGTATATGGCTTTAATCCTTTAACTTCTTTGGATATTTTACCTTTGCCTACTAATGAACATGCTAATCTTGATGGGAAGAAAATGTTGGAATTTTAGAGGTTAAGTGATACAAATTCCATTTAACTCACCAAGACATATTTCAAAGTGCTTGGGCAATGTAAGGAGCTAACATCAACTCAAGGGAGCTCAATGAAGCTCATGTAAGCTATAAGTGGCTTGACATGACTTTACCTTGCTCAAGTGTCTAAAGCTAGCTTAAGGTGAGCTCTTGGGAGTTCATTAAAACTAGTTAATAGCTAGAAAGTGGGGGATAACCTCAATTGGACTTGATTGGGATTACCCAACTCATCTTTGTTTCGTAGGAAACGAAGCTAGCTATAAATGTGTTCACACTAGTTAAGCTAGAAGAGCTAATGATGTGAGACCCAATAGGAACTTGTCCTAGATAATTTTCAACAAGATGGAGCTATGCCTGGGAATCGATAGAATCAAGAAAACACACAAAAGTACAAGAAACAAAATTGAAAAGACATAAAATAGAACAAAGAGAAAGGGGAGTTAGAGGAATGTTGGTCAATGGAAAGAACCCTAAGAGAACTTCTCTGTTAGAACCCTAGCCTTGGGACACCACAAAGAAAAACCACACCTTTGATAAGTCAACAATTCTCAAAGAATACAAAGAAAAAAAATGCTCTAAATAACACTTAATATTATTTATGTATCAAACTCCTCAAAGTACATAGAGGGTTCCTATATATAGGAAAACTTTCTAAATTGATTTCCTAAGGCAGAATCTAAATAAAAGGAAACAAATAAACTCCTAAAACAAAAGGAAACAAAATAAACTTAGAAAAAATATTGACTAGTCTTTATTTCAAGGAAGACAAAAAAGAAACTAATTAAAACATGATTTGAACATATTGGACCTTATAGATCGTGTCCTAGTCCTTATTTTTAAGTGGCACATGGTTATCACATGATATTTTACGTGAGTCCTTCCAATTGGACTCAATATGGGGCTTTGGACACTTTATGTTGGGCTTCAAGGACTAAGATAATGCCTCTTGGACCTTTACGAGATCCAATCTAACTCAACAACATGGGCTCTATCTATTGAAGATCTTAGACCAAACAATTCAATTCTTGCTTAATTGCTTTGATCCTAGCTCTTGTCATCAGGCCTCTAACATCTTGTAAAGGATCTTTAAGAACATAAGACTTAAATGTTAGGACTTTGATAGTTTAGCCCTTTTCCTTGCATATTTAGACTTCAATTCTAATTCAATTTCAGCCACTAAGCCTCCTGTTTCCAACTCATGTCCATGCAAGTCATGTCCCAAGCTTCTTTCTTGTCTTTCACATGCCCATGGTTCACCATAAGCTAACTAAGGAGTATGAGTTAGAGTTCAAATCCAATGCTTAACGAGCAAAATTGGTGGTGCTAGAGAAAGGAATCTAGTGTGCTTGAGTGCACAATGGACACTAGGGTGTACCATGAGTTGTAGCCCCCCATAATGCATTTTCCCATGCATGCACTTAGAGTGCAAGTTGATTCTCTCCACATGGATACATGAATTCGGCCAAAAGGTTGAATTACGCCAATGGGGAAGATTCATCATGTATCTTACCATAGAATGAACATACATGACACTCTTTTACTAAGGTATGTGTACTTTGGATGAAAGGATGTGTTGTTTTGACCAAAGGTTGTGCTACTTGGCCAAAAAGGGGTTCATGTACAAGAATGAATGGTCATGAGTGTACCATTATGACTTTAAGTGAAGATACATGACTCTTTGCCAAAGGATGTGTCCTTTGGCCAAGAGTCAAGATGTTTTACCAAGAGACATAACTCTTGGAAGAGTCATGATGAAAGCTAAGAGATATAAATCTTGTAAGAGTCATGACTCTTCAAAGGCACCTTTTGGGAGCCTATAAAAGAGAATTGTGTAGTTCCTTTGAGTGAGTTTTTTCTTCTTTGGCCTACTACAATCTTCTTCCCATCTTCAAGCCGAGACACTTCCTTCTTTCAAGTCTTCATGTATTAAAGCACTCTCCCATAAAATAGTTGTTAAGCTTATTAAGAGCATTATGGGTGAACCATAAGGATTGCTACTTTCACAAGTTAGCAACTCTTCTGACCTTAGTGCATTGTGACGAGATTTGTCTACTTCATCCATTCTAACCACGACGAGTTGGAGAAGAAGGAGAAGCCACAGTGGATCTCCTTAAGGGACTCAAAACATCAAGCATATAAGGAGTTATTCAGCTAAGTTTCAAGTTAGTATATCATCCTACCTGATACAAAAGCCACCTTGGGACTTGAACTTTC
This sequence comes from Erythroxylum suave, assembly GCA_027563595.1. Lineage (NCBI taxonomy): Eukaryota > Viridiplantae > Streptophyta > Magnoliopsida > Malpighiales > Erythroxylaceae > Erythroxylum > Erythroxylum suave. The sequence goes on from JAOSBN010000009.1 coordinate 14,154,802, forward strand.
ACCGAAGTTGATCGCCAACACCCTTTCCATGACAGCCTCACTTAGGTTTGCTTAAGCAAGACTTTAGCCTTCAATGACTCTTAAAGTGTTTACCTCACACCTTTGAAGAAACATTGATATGAAAGCAATAAGAAAATAGAGGCAACCAGAAAGCAAGAGAGATAGGGTAAAACCAACCTTTATATTACTTTCTCTCAATAGAATATAAGGAATGCTCTCTACCTAAATAAATCAAGAGCAAACCTCAAATGAGCTATATATAGGCACTCTAACTTGCAAGCCAAGTTACATTCAGAATTCCACTTAAACTGAACTGCCAAAGATCACATCTATCTCTATCATATTACATCACGTGGACCAATTGGACGACACCTTCGTCCATATAGGACTCTAACAAATAAGATAAAATCTATAAGATAACATAAAGATAAAGTTTACATTCAAATAGGAAACTAGCATCCTTATCCTCAAAGATCTCCATTATCTTCAGATGTTGAGTCCCACTATAACTCTAACTCTTAGTTTTCGCCACATCATCCAAGATCTTCCCATGATCTCTATCTGCTGATGGTGTAGTATGACCTTGCTGAAACCCACATAGCATATAGGCCTAATCTAATGCTTCCTACAACAAGTATGTTAGTCACAGTCCATTCATTCAAGCATGGACCAAGTCCTTAATCCATCAAGTCCTTAGCCTACGATGAGTTAGTTTCCACAAGGTCCAAGACTACTAAAATTTGCACCAATTCTGATCCAACTTGCCTATAGTTGCCTTAGTATTTTTGCATGCCTTCCTCATGCGTGTAATCCAGTTAACCTCCCTCTTAAGGCGTGTTATGAAGGTCACTAATAAGTGCTCCGAGTTTAAGGGTCTAACAAACCACCCCAACAGATGGATTCGACATCCTTGTCAAATTGGTCTAAAGGTAAGCATTCTCCTGGTCTCCAAATTGCCACAAAGTCATATCTTTCTCCTACGTAGCTTCTACGACAAGTCTACATTTCCACTGCCAAGAACTGGATCTGTTGGTTCTTCTTATGTTAACCCATTATTTGATGATCTAGGATCTTCTCCACTTGATCTTTGAACTGTTACAATTGGTGGAGCTAGCTTCATCTAACTCTTATTCGAATCTGATGCATCCTCATAGTAAGGCTTGAGAAAACTAATATGAAAAGTAGAGTGTACCTTTAACTGTTTAGGCAATTTCAATTTGTATGTCATGTTCCCCACTTTGTGTAACACTTCAAATGGTCCATCGTACTTCGACACCAAGCCCCTACAAACTTGCTTACTCGAGCTTTTCTTCCACATTTGTGGGTTTAGTTTCAACAAAAATTTATCTCCTATGTTAAAGTCTAATGGTCTCCTTCGAAGATTCGCTTGCTTCTTGCTATCACATTTTATTTGCTAAATTAATCATCTTGCGTTCGAGTTTCCATGTGGTTAATGCTAGTAGCTTAAACTTTCTAAAATTCATTCGAGTTTTGGTTTTAACTTGTTTGGATCAAGAACTTTGATTTTTTCAATGCATTCGAGTTTTGATTGATAGAATTAAGACATTAAACCATTGATCTTAATGCTTTACTTTGATTCTTGATGCATTCGAGTTTTGGTCAAGTCTTTGAAGTAAAAGTGTTATCTTGCATTCGAGTTTTGGAGATAAACTAGACCAGATTGGTGTCCTTAAAGACACACATAACAATTGAGTCATATTTGTGTTCTATGATTGAATTTACTAGGTGTTTATCAGTGAACTCTCTTGCAATTGAATCTTGATAAATCTTGAAATTGTTGAATTTCTCTCTTTAATCTAGCTTTTGATTTTAATTGTTTTCTTACTTGCTCCACACCCCCCCCCCCAAGAATTGAGTGAGTGTGTGTGTTTTCTTTTCGTGACTTGTTCTCTTATTTTTAGCTTAGTTTTGCATCTAGTTAATTCACCTGTATTCTTGCTTTTAAACACTCTTGCTTGCTTGAAAAGAAAATTAGTTCTTATTTTGTAGTTCTCTATAGGATCGATACCTTACTTGCCTATACTACGTGTGTAGAATTTTAAGGTTTAATCTGTAGGACTAAATGACATCCTGTCATATAATGTCATAGGTAATCCTCTAACAAACCATTGATTCTTTTTGTTTGGCTATATTTTTGTGCGTGATTTTCCATTGAAAAATTCAAATCACAACCCATCATATTAAAAAGGGACATCTAGAATTGGCTTATAAATCTGGTGTCTTAGTCACTCACAATTTCCATTGGAACTCTGAAATACTTGACCACATTCTTATAGAACAGCTAGGTTGCAACATCCGAGGGACAAGTCACAGGAGTTGGCACAAAGATCACATACTTGGAGAATCTGTCAACCACCACCATGATTGATGTCATGTTGTCCACCTTTGGAAGCCCACTAACGAAATTCATTGAAACTGACATTTATGGTCTCTCAGGGATGGATAAGAGCAAACTGTTGGCTTCCTTCTTTCTCTCCTACTTATCCAACTAATAAACGAGGCACATCCTTACTTAACATTCCACATTATTCTCCATCTTCGACCAAAAATGGGAAAAAGATAGGAATGTTATCATCTGTCAGACTCCTGCATGACTGCCCACTATGAGTCATGCATCTCCTTCAACAACTGTTTCTGCAATCTACCAAAGTTCGGCACATATACTTGACTATTCTTAGTCATCAAAATCCTATCATCGTTAAGCCAAAACTTGCGTACAACACCTTCCTTGACTTGAGAAATCAACTTACAGTACATGGTGTCTAATGGAGCTGTCACCTTGATATGCTCCAACAGATTAGACTCTACCGTCGTGATCGAATAAAGGGCCGCAAATACCTCCTTCCTACTCAAGGCATCTACCACATTGTTGTGCCTCCCCGATTTATGTTCCCACACGAAGTCATACTCAGCAAGAAACTCATGCCATAAGGCTTGTTTTGCAGATAACTTCTTTTAGGTCCTAAAAAACGAGTCAAGAACATTACCAATTTGGACAACGAACCTGGTTCCTAGAAAATATAAATGCCATGTCTTAAGGGAATGCACCATTGCAAGCATTTCCTTCTCATGCATTGAGTAATGCTACTGCACACTATTGAGCTTTCAGCTCTCAAATGCTATCGAATGACCATCCTATACAACGACTCTGCCAATGACTTTGTCCGAAGCATCAATATGCACCTCAAATGGAAGAGCAAACATGAGCAGATTCAACATAGGTTCGGTTGAGATAGCAGTTTTAAGTTTCTTGGATGCCTCCTCACATACACTCGACCTGACTAACACCACTCTTACTTGTTCTTTAGTAAGCTTATTAATGGTGTCGCTTTCTTAGAGTATCCCATAGTGAACCGCCTATAGTAGTTCGCGAGGCCAAGAAAACTTAGTGAATCTCGTATTGTCGTGGGAGCCTGCCACTCAACTATCGCTTTCAACTTCATCAGATCCATCCTGACTTGAACTTTGCTCAACACGTGACCTAAGAATCTGATCTCCAACTAAAAAACTCACACTTCTCCATCTTCATGTAGAGCTTATGCTGCCTTAGTCTTTTTAACACTCGCCTCAAGTGTTCCATATATTCTGCCATGTGATTAAGAACCATGGGCTTGTAAAAGACAAAAAAGAGAAGCATACATGGTGTGATCCGCCTCAAGGAAGCTTAGGATATGACTTGCTTGGACATGAGCTTGCAAAATGAGGCTTAGGAGCGAAAATTGGATCAGATTTGAAGTCTGAATGTGCAAGGCAAGGGGCTGAACGAAATTCCCATATCAAAGGCCTAATATTCAAGTCTAATTTTCCTCAAGATCCATTACAAGATGTTGGAGGCCTAATGATAAGAGTTAGGGCCAAACCAATGAAGCAGGCATTCAATTGTTTGATCCAAGAACTTCAAGAGATAGAACCCATGATGTTGAGTTAGATTTCATCTCATCAGAGTCTAAGAGGCATTATCTTACTCCTTGAAGCCCAACATGAAGTGTCCAAAGGCCTACATGGAGTCCAATTGGGAAAACTCACTTAAAATACCATGTGACAACCATGTGTCACCTAAAAATAAGGGGAAGGACATGATCTATAAGGTCCAATATGATCACATCATGTTTTAATTAGTTTCCTTTTTGTTTTCCTTGAAAGAAGGTCATCTAGTCAACACCTTTCTAAGTTTATTTTGTTTCCTTTTAGGGATTGATTTGTTTCCTTTTATTTAGTTTCTTCTTTATGACATTAAGTTAGGAAGTTTTCCTATAAATAGGCACCTCTATGTACTTTGGAAGGGAATTTTCATTTTAGAAATACTATTGAGTATTATTGGGAGCATTCTTGCTTTCTTTGTATTCTTTGAGAGTACTTGACTTACCAAAGGAGTGGTATTCCTTTGTGGCATCCCTAGGTTGGAGTTCTAAGAGACAAGTTCTCTTAGGGTTCTTTCCATTGATCAACATTCTTGCTAGGGTTCTAAGAGACAAGTTATGTTAGGCCCTGATTTTTGGAGTTTAACTCCTTAGTAAAATGTGAGCGCATCATGGAATCTCATTAGCCAACTTAGGCTCATCTTTATTCTCATAGCGTCCCAAAATTTTCCATAATTGAATACTTGATATACGATAAACCATTTTTATGTTTATATCCTCAACCGTCACCTTAAACAAATCACTCATTTTTATCTCTTATTTTCATATAAAACTAAGTATATTTCAATCTCTATTCAAGCCTAAATGTATCATAGGAATGCATCGATAAGTACACAATATATGTAAGTACATGGTTTGGGACAATTGACATAGCTTTCACTATGGATGTCGGATTAAGTTTATTCAAGCATAATTTCGAAGAGTACTTCGAGTTCTACAACTTTCGTGAAGACCGCAATGAGAGATTTTGCCATCTAGAGGGTCAAAATTGTACATTTATAAAACTATGCCCAAGAATGTCCACTTAGTGGTCATATGTCCCTTCAAACAAACATTTAGGGGACATTAAAATACCCGAGAAGGTCCACCAAGCAGACATCAAGTCCACCCAACGAACATTTATGGGTCAAATTCAGATTTCCAATTTCTAAAAGTTACCTAAGACCCATCTTATGCATATCTACCATTTCTAACTCATTTTCCTCATCATTATCATTTTCATTTCAACTCAATATCGTTTACAACTAAATCATAATCTATGTTTGGTCATCAACCTAAAAACATAACCTTCAAACTTATACACATTTATCATAAATTTCTACACATGTTCAACCCCATTTATCATCTTCATTTCATCTCTAACTTATCACACTACTTCTTTCCATTTCAAGACACCATATTACTCTTACTCTGTTATATAAAAATAGAAAAGCTATAAAGTAACCTGCATATACCTTGTATAGCGACACTAACTTGTAACAATCATATCTTTCAAATCTAATCTTCAAAATTTACAAACTTTATATCATTAGAAAGCTAAAAGGATATACTACAACTTCCAAGAAGACAACTTTGTTGAAAATAGCCTAGATTATTATAGTTTTTCTCATAGATTTTACCTTTATGAGTGCTTGGAAATGCTATGCGGAAGCTTGGAAAATCATGAGCAAAACATACATATTTTCATTGATCTTCAAAATAAAAGACCTTTACAAATCTTTAATAGGCGTTTCAAAACCCAAATACATCATTGGTCTTATAATCCAAAAATACACATGTGAATGACACTTGAAATGCGGCTAAAGCCTTGAGTTTCCATAAACTAACTTAAATACAAAATAATTAGCAATCTTTGAGTGATTCCTTGACTCTTTCTTACTCGATCTCTTGCTCTTCACATGGAGATGGGGATGAAGGTGGTTATCTAAAAAGATCATGGGTAACAAGTTTATAGTGGAGAAACAAGCAAAACCATTGAAAATATTCATTGCCATAGTAAAACACTTTGCAACCATAAAACATATATTTCCCAAATTCTCAAACATGTCAAACACATCATAAACAACATAAGACATGTATTTCTCAAATTCTCAAACTTGTCAATAAATTCATACACAACATAAGCAATCATAATGGTTTGGGTAGTCTATAAACATGGGAGAGATCTTGCGAATCTCCAGTAATAACATAATACACCACTTTGGGTAGTCCATAAACATGAGGGAGTCTGTGAAGGAGCTCCATGCCACTAGAAGGTAGGCGGGAGAAGGCTTTAACATGGTTAACGTGCTCATGACATAATAGAATGGACCACCTCAAACCCATACAAACATGAATTTCATATTTGTAACATATTGCACATTTCAGAATCACGATTTCCATAAGCATGATATTTTTCAAATACAATTTTCATCATCATTTTATAAATCATCATCAAGATTCATGTACTAGAAATATAGTAAATAATTTAATCATTCAAGAAGCAATAAATGCAACATTTACAAAGCAATTGAAATCATTTAAATCTTTTGATTCAGGAAATACTCATGACTCATTAACTCAACTATAAACATGTAACCCACCTGAATTCTTTGCTTATAAACTTACTTTAAAAAATGCCCCTCCTCTTGCCTTACTTGATTTTCTTCAGCTTTGGCAAATTTCCAATTCAATAGGAATCCAAATTGAGAACCCAACAAGCGTATCCATTAAAATTGACCCAGTAAAATTGACTCTATAATACTTAAACCCATACATTTCCTAAACTTCATGAACCAAAACCTTTCCAAAAATCCAAAGGATTAAAATGGGGCTTACCTTGAATCTTCACCAAACAAAGAGATGTTTGGTTCAAATGGAAGCTCTTCTCTTCCTCTTTCTTTTCTTTTATTGAACACCCTTAAAATCACTCTTAGAAGTTAAGAAAAGAGTGAAACCCTAACTTGGCTTCTCTTCTTTTCTCTCATGGACGTCTCTCTCTCACTTCTCTCTCTTTTGTTTCATTTTTTTCACTTCTTTCCCACTTCTATCACGTTTTTGTTCTTCTAATACACAAGACAAACATTTTCCTCTTCCAATTCTACCCTTAATGAGTGTTAAAAGTCAATTCTAGCCTTCCTTTAATGCTTCATGCCTTTTAATTTTAAGTGACATGCCAAAATTGCCCTCAATACATTCTTAAAGTATTAATTTCACTAACTAGTGAAATAAAATCCTACTAACATTGAAATAAATAATTAAACTCCTGTAATAATTATATCATGACCTTATAATTCATTCTAAGGAAAAAACTCAAATTCCATGCTTATTCCATAAAATATCATGCTTAATTCAACCAAAAAAAATTCAGGGGCCAACAAGTTCTTTTATGATTCT
>JAOSBN010000009.1:14162217-14182479 GCA_027563595.1 Erythroxylum suave
TCCTTAAAAGCCTTAAGCTTTAAAAGCCTAAGTAGACTTCCTAATTTACCCTTAATACCTCTTATTCTTTTAAAATTTTAACAACACATCCAAGTTCTAATTTTAACTAATTTCCTTCATTTAATTTCATGCACTTAAGCACTAAAATCTTAAATTAATTCTAAAAGGGAAGATTTAGAAAAATAGACCTCAATAATAAATAAAAAAATAAACCTAAAGTGGATCGGGGCCCAACAAGTTGGTCTTTGATTGTCACAACTACTCTGAAGTGAAAAAGGTAAAACTTGCTACTGTTGAGTTTACTGAATATGCTATTGTTTAATGAAATCAACTTTTTTTAACTAGGAGACGAAATCGTGAGAGGCCAATTGAAACTTGGGAGGAGATGAAGGCTATTATGAGGAGAAGATTCATTGCATCCCATTACTATAGAGACCTGTACCAACGACTGCAAGGTCTAACCCAAGGATCTAAGAGTATGGAAGAGTACCACAAGGAGATGGAGATAGCCATGTTTAAGGCTAATGTGGAGGAGGACCAAGAGGCAACTATGGCAAAGTTTTTGCATAGCTTAAATCAATAAATTGCAAATGTGGTAGAGTTACAACGTTATGTGGAGCTAGAGGATATGGTACATATGGCCATGAAGATTGAGAGGCAACTTAAAGAACAACAATCAATATGGTTTAGGTAGAACTTCCTCTTGGAAACCAAATTAGAGCAAGAAGAATGATAATGATGATCTTAAGAACAAGTCTAAATCATCTAAAGGTAAGGATACTGGTTTTTGCCTAGATAAAGGTAAGTCTAACTCCCAAACCTCTACAAATAGAGATACTAAATGTTTTGAGTGTTTGGGATGGGGAAATATTGCATCTCAATGCTTGAATAAGCGAGTGATGATTTTGACAGGAGATGTTGTTGTTGAGCTTGAAGCTGAATATGATGATAATTGCACACCACAATTGGAGGAGGGTGATAATGAAGTGTATCCAGTTGCTAGTGAAATCCTTTCACTAGGAGAGCTTTGAATGTGCAAGTGATGAAGGAGGATGAAGCACAACGAAACAACATCTTCCATACATATTGTCATATCAAAGACAAGGTATGTAGCATGATTATAGATGGGAGAAGTTGTGATAATGTAGCAAGCAATCTTTTGGTTGAAAAATTGGACCTACCTACTACTAAGCACCCTAGACCTTATAAACTTCAATGGTTGAATGAGTGCAGGGAAGTCAAGGTTAAAATACAAGTGTTGGTGTCACTTTCCATTGGTAGGTATCGTGATGAGGTGCCTTGTGATTTTATACTTATGCATGCTAGTCATTTGCTTTTGCTTCAACTATGGTAGTTTGATAGGAGGGTTTTTCATGATGAATTCAAGAATATATACTCTTTTACAATGCATGGGAAACCTATATCTCTTGTACCATTAACACCTCGGCAAGTATATGAAGATGAAATGAGGATGAAAATGAGTGTGAAAAAGAAAGAATGAGGTTAAATGTGAAAAAAGAAAGAGTGAGAGTGAACTTGAAAAAAAAGGAAACATTAACAAAAAAAGAAGAAAAGGAAAAACCTTAAGAGCAAGAGAGAAAAAAAAGAGCAAGTTTTTATGCAAAAGAAAGTGAGCTTAAGAAAGCTTGTTTTTCAAAATAGCCAATGATTTTAATAACAACAAAAAAAGAAGAAAAGGAAAAGCCTCAAGAGAAAAGGAGAAAAAAAAGTAAGTTTTTATGCAAAAGAAAGTGAGGTTAAGAAAGCTTTTTGTTCAAAACAGCCAGTGATTTTACTTTTGTACAAAGAGGCTAATACTAATTATCTTAACTCATATTCGCCTAGTGTTACTATATCTCTTTTGCAAGAATTTGCTGGTCTTTCCTGATGAAGTTCCCAATGGTTTATCACCACTTAGGGGAATAGAACATTAAATTGATTTCATTCCCAGTGCATCAATTCCTAACCAACCAACCTTTAGGAACAATCCTGAGGAGACAAAGAAACTTCAAAGGCAAGTTAAGGAGTTACTAGCTAAAGTGTATGTGAGAGAAAGTTTGAGTCCATGTGTAGTTCTTGTTCTACTTATGGCTAAGAAGAATGGAACAAGGAGAATGTGTATTTATTGTAAAGTTAGCAACAAAGTTACAATAAAGTATCACCATCTCATTCCTAGGTTGGATGATATACTTGATGAATTGCATGGTTCTTGTATTTTCTCTAAGATTGATTTGAAGTCTGGTTATCATCAAATTTGCATTTGAAAGAGTGATGAATGGAAAACTGCCTTTAAGATTAATTATGGTTTATATGAGCGGCTAGTTATGCCTTTTGGGTTAACTAATGCCCCTAGTACATTCATGAGATTGATGAACCATGTTTTAAGTGTTTTCATTGTTAAGTTGTTGTTGTGTACTTTGATGATATTTTGATTTATAGTAGGAACTTAGATGAGCATCTTGAACATTTGCAAAAATTTCTAAGTGTTTTGCATGATGAGAAGTTGTATGCAAACATCAAGAAATGTTCTTTTTACGTCAATCAGATTGTGTTCCTTGGATATGTTCTTAATGCTAAGGGAATAGAGGTTAATGAAGAAACAGTTAAGTTTACTCATGAGTGGCCTACACTTAAATCAATAATAACTAAGGTGCAAACCTTTAATGGGTTTTACGGGAGATTTGTTAAAGATTTTAGCACCATTGCTGCACCATTAACTGAACTTGCTAAAAAGAATGTTGGATTCAAGTGGGGTAGTGAACAAGAATCAACATTTAATTTGATTAAAGACAAGCTAAGCTAAGCATCATTACTTGCTCAACCTGACTTTGCTAAGTTCAGTATGATGCTTCAGTTATAGGTACTGGGGCTATTTTGATGCAAGAAAACTGACCCCTTCCTTATTTTAGTGAAAAACTAAATGGGGTAGCCTAGAACTACCTAACTTATGAAAAGGAGATGTATGCTTTAGTGAGGGCTTTGGAGACATGGCAACATTACTTATGGCCTAAAGAGTTTTTCATTCATATTGATAATGATTCTTTGAAGCATTTGAAGGGCCAAGGTAAGTTGAACAAATGCCATGCAAAATGAGGGGAGTTCATTGAATCTTTTCCCTATGTGATCAAGTATAAAAAAGGTAAGGAAAATGTGGTTGCAGATGCTTTGTCTTGCAGGTATACCTCAATATCTATGTTGGATACTAAATTTCCAGGTTTTGAGTATATAAAGGATTTATATTGTTCTGATCTTGATTTTAGTAATATGATTGAAGCTTGTGAACATGTTGCCTTGGGCAAATTTTACAGGCATGAAGGACTTTTATTTTGTGAAAATAGATTGTGTGTGCCTATTTGTTCTACAAGGGAGTTACTGGTTAGTGAGTCTCATGGAGGTAGCTTGTTGAGCATTTCTTAGTGTTTGAAAAACTTTGGATACACTTGTTGAGCATTTCTTTTGGTACATATGAAACGTAATGTAGAAAGAATTTGTGAGAAATGTATAAATTGCATATATACCAAATAGATCTTTGCCTCGTGGATTATATAATCCTTTGCCAATACCAAGTGTACCATAGGTAGATATTTCCATGGACTTTGTCTTACATTTACCTGGGTCAGAAAGACGTAATGATTCCATTTTTGTTGTTGTGGATAGGTTTTTTAAAATGGCTCATTTCATTTCATGCCATAAAACAAAAGATGCTAGTCACATTGCAGACTTATTCTTTCATGAGACAGTATGACTTCATAGAGTGCCAAGGAGGAATGTTTCTAATTGAAATGTGAAGTTCTTAAGCTCCTTTTGGAAAACATTATGGGGTAAGCTAGGTACTAAGCTTATGTTTTCTACAACTTGCCATCCAAACTGAGGTAGTTAAGCTAACTTTGTCTATGTTATTGCATGCTATCATTCAAAAGAATTTAAAGAATTAGGAAGATTGTTTAAAACATGTTGATTTTGCTTATAACGATTATGTCCATTCTACTACCAACTTTTTGCCTTTTGAAGTTATGTATGGGTTTAATCCCTTGACTCCAATGGACTTAACACCTTTACCAATTGATGATTGTGTTAGTTTAGATGGCACAAAGAAGGCTGAATTAGTGAAGCAATTACATGAAAAGGTTAGGCATCCAATCGAAAAGAGGACAAAACAATGTGCTTCTCTAGCCAACAAAGGGCATAAGAAAGTGATCTTTGAACTAGGATAGTGCGTTTGGGTTCGTTTAAGGAAGGAACTATTTTCAACAAAGCGTCATTCTAAACTACATCTGAGAGGAGATTGATCATTTCAAGTCATTGCACGTATTGATGACAATGCATACAAGCTGGATCAACCAGGTGCGTATAACGTTAGTGCTACATTTAATGTTTCTGATCTCTCTCCAATTGATGTAGTTGATGAATATTTGAGGATGAATCCTTTTGAGGAGAGCGGGGATGATGGAAACCTAGCTAGGGACATGTAAAGGAAGGTGCAGTCTGGTTCAACATATTTTGATGATCCATTAAACATTGGTAGAGGTCCACTAACTCAGGTTAAAGCTAAAAGGATGAAAGAAGCTCTTAATCGATTAAAGTTGTTTGGATTAAACAAACAACAATAGAAGCTGAATTGTGCTTGGAGAGATCAATAAGATCTATCACTTTAATTCATGCATAGTTAGTTATTTATTTGGCCTAATCAGAAGACTATGTTATTTTAATGATTTTAGGATATCTCTAACTGATTTGGGCTGCCTAAATGTCCACTTTCTATATTTGGATTTAGGAATCAGTTTTGAAAAGACTTTCCTAAATCTTAGGGATTTCCTTATTTTTAGGAATAAATCATTGCTAGCAAATTGATTTTCTTTGGCCTATAAAATCATCACCTTTTTACAAGAATTCAGATTGGAATTTGTTTTATTTTTTTGTGAGGTTATTCACTTTGTTGGTTCTTCATTGAACTTGGAACTTATCAAGGTTATTCCTTGTGGTGTTTGTCTAGCTTATCACTCTCAATCTCTTCTTTTCCTAGAGTGTGGCGTCAATATCCTTCTTTATAACTTTGGTTTATGTTTCTTAAAACATTGGTCAAGATTTTCTTAAAAATAGAACTTATTTAGCTTTTTCGGAAATTCCTTTCAACAATTTGTTTGTGGGGTCTTAGATTCTTGATTGATGGGGTTCACATCAAATGTGATACCATGTATAATGATATGAACTAACTTAGACATTTTAGGATAAGTAAAGGGGCAATTTATACCTTCTTTTATAGAATTTATTTTTTTGGTTTATTTCAACCAATAGCAATATATTATAATGCTAATGGATATTTCATACATAAGGAAATTTCTTTAGCTTCACAATATGAGGTTTGCTTAGACATAACTAATCTTATCATTACTAAAATTAGAGTCACTTGGCCAATTCTAGGAATAGCATGATCACTCATATAAGGGTTTCTTTTTTTAATGGCATGCCTTGACCATTAAGAATATAAACAAATGAAATGACTTGGAAAATGATGTGTCTCAACTAATTTCTCACACTAGCTGTTTTGACAATTACCACTTCATTGTGTTCAGAACCATATATATAAGAATGAAGAAAATTTTAAGGCACTTGTAAACAATTATGTAGTACAAATAACAATCATTTCATAATATAGTTTAAATAATATCGCCAATTAACACAATAAATATTGCAAATCTTTGTATTAAATAGAGAGAAATATATTAATATCATAATCTTAATCTTTAGCAGAAAAGTCATGGGCACACAAATTTTAAGTAATAGCAGAAGGAAATTCGATGGATATACATTCCTCTTCCTCCATAGCTTTGTTTTGATAATGAATTTTCATAATCATAGTTTCATATATGTTATCTTTATATTTCTCTAATTTGGAGAGCAATAAATTATGTTAAATAATGACCACAATTTCATACACTTTCATATACCAATTTATTTACTTCAAAATTTGCCTCAAATTTTCCATAAAGAACATGGTTGACCATATGATCATGTATTTAACCTTGCTCACCAAAAATTTTAATGGATAAAATTTTTTACTGATCATATAAGAATGTAGTTAACCTTGTTAGACAAAACCTTTTGATTGACTATTACGCGAGTGTGTATCAATCTATGTCATTCAGATTGATGTTTGATATTAATTCTATCAAGTTCTGTTGTTCCCATTTTCGCTGGAACTATTATTTTAAATTCATCCTAGAAATATTTATGGAATTGAATATATTGAGTACTGGTATAGTTTAAATTGAGACAATAGTATTCTTCTCATTTAGTCAATATATTTACGTTAAAAAAATGTAAGCTTATTTGTAATGATTGGAAGAATTTTTTCTACATAGATATGGCATTTTATAGATATATACTTTATATGAGATAGGTTATGGTTTGGACTCAGAGATGATATTCCAATTGTAAAGTGTACATGATGCCTATTTTTAATTAACGATAGTGTTTTTATACATTGTATTCCATGTATAGGGTACCGACATGGTTTTTATTAACTCATATAATTAAATATACTTAAATATCGATGTGTCTTATTGGGTCATGGAATTCTTTGTGCATAACCATGGTATTCATTTATAAAAATATTTTTAATATTAAATAATTTTGTTGCAAGGAAAGATCCAAAGTTAGAAGATGAAGTTACAATCTGAAACAGTAAGGAAGCTTGGTACAGTGATGAAATCAAATCAAAACAAATAGATATGATCTTATTAAAGTTATATCCTGCATACCTTGAAAGCTTGACGAAAAGAATCTATAGACTACTTAAAGCTAAACTAATTCCATTCCCTGTGCCCTCTAAGCATTGATAAAATCTTAGACTTTAGAGGTTCCATATCATTCCAACACCTAATGAGATTTTTAAGTCCAACTCCTCTTAGTAAAGCTAATGCTCTAATCTTGTTGATGTTTCTTTAAGCTACCAAGTTCACTTCCATATGTTGAATCCTTAAGATCTTTTAGTTTCTTTCAATAAATTGTGCACCCAAGAGCTATTTGGAATATTTTTAAGCCATCCCTACTAAATAATTAAGACTTAGAAGCCCATTGTATGATGTTTTTACAGTAATTAGACTGAGAAAAGTGATTTCATCAGATTTGAATATCCTTCCAAAAAAAAAATTAGAAAAAGAGCAAGTGAAAAAAGATGCTTTATGGTTTTTGGAGCTTCCATCTCTATGGTCATGCTTTCCCTCATTACTAGCCAGAAGATAATTGACATTTTTGTGTGAAAGATACTTATTCTACAATAGTTTGAACCAACTGAATTTTGGATCATTTAGCCTAAACAAATCTATACAAGTTTTACTTATGAAATTGCTTAGAGTGCCTTAACCAAATAAACTTATCTTCCTCTTCAGGATTGAACATATATGATGGAAAAGATACTTGGGAATTTCTTGTTACTTATGTTGATGTAGAACCAGTTGCTTTCATACATTACAGACATAACTAATGCATTAGCTTGATAGAATAGCCTTAGGCTAAAGATAATTAGGGAGTAAATATAAAAGACATAGGGCACTCTAATTATCAAACCATAATTAGGTATTGTCCCTATTTCCAGTCCTTATTTTGACTGAGGGGGTGCAAGTTATTCCTCAGTTTCACCATTTGTTGCAAGCTCTAGGATGAATCTAGCTTGGGCTTGAGTGTTCATAAGTTTTTATCTATCAAGTAGTGTAGGGTCCACTTGATCCATAATGGATCCTTATCATTGATAATTATCCATATTTTCTTTGCCATCAAAGTCTTATTCACCATAAAAGATTGAATTCCTGATCCTCCTTCATTTTCTAGCAAACAAATGCTTTTTTGGAAAACCTTAGCATAAGGTTTCATATTGTCATCCCCTATTTGGAGGAAATTCCTAAATTGCTTTTCAATATTCTTGCACAACCTTTTTCAAAGAATAATATGGGATGATCCATAAATATACAAGTTATTAGGTGCAGAGAATATTAGTTACAATCAACCTGCATAACTGAGAAATTTATTCTCAATTCTTCTTCTTATCATATCAACAGATGTTGCCAATTTATATAGGAGATCTTCTTTGAGGTAATTGTTATAGCTAGTTATGTAAAAGGGAGGGGATTTGAGTACTAGAACTGGAATTTTTAAAAGTTACAAGGAAGAATGGATTCATCATATGATACCATCAAGTAACTCATAATCCTATTGATGCATAACCCTAAAAGCTTGTTGAATTCCTCTATGACTTCATGAGATGTGAAACATATCTTGAGTTAGCTCCACAAAATAATAACAGATCATCTATAAATGATAGCTAGGAGATCTTTATTTGTTTACATTTCTTGTCAAAAAAACCATTATCTACTCTTAGCTTATGATTAATAATTTTAGAAAGGACCTCAACGCAAATGATATTTAAAGGGATAAATAAGAATTATCTTCTTACTCCCTTAGATAACTTTAAGGCATCTATACTGATAAAAAAATAGTGGTGATTCATTGGCATTGTCTAAGAAATGAAGAACCAAAGGCCTCCAAAGAGTTAAGGATGAGTTCTTAATTTGTTAAATAAAAAACTTTATGTAGGTGAATCTTAACTACACAGTTTTACCTTATACTTCCAAGTGAAGTTTTTAGTAACTCTTGAACAATCAAGATATTATCCCTTATGTTTCTTCCCTCTATGAATTCTGCTTGTGAGTGAATAACAAAGGAAGGTAGGATCTACTTGATTCTTGAGGTCAAAAGATTAGAAATTATCTTATTAAAGGTATTATAGCAAGTTTTTAGTTTGTATTCCTTAAAAAAATGAATGATTAGGAATCTTAGGAACCTAGCATCAATGATTTTTGTTCCAAACTTTATACGTCCTTGAACTGGAGAAGAATTTTACGTCATCTTCACTAACATGTAATTTTTGGGAGTCCCAAGTCCATTGATAGAAATAATCATTAAATATAGAACTAGAGCTTTGTTAAGAATTAGGTTGAAGACTACCTTCTCAATGTCCTCCATTGTAAAGGGCATGTTTAAAAGCTCACAATGTTGGAATTATCAATATCCTAGGAATATAGTAGCCAAGAGAGGATTTAAAGAAGGAGCACTTGGTTGGAGCCCGCAATGTGATTTAGAAGTAATCCTAGGCAAGAGATAAAAGCTCATTCTATTAAAAAAAAACACATTACTACCATCATTCATCAATGTAGAGATTCTATTACAATTCCTTCTAGTAAGAAGAAACCTGCTAATGAATTTAGAGTTGTAGTCCCCTTCCATAAACTATAATGTCATATGCTTTTGAAATATCAAGGAGACATGAACTTCCAATGCCATTGATATGGCAACAACCTAGAGTCAATGTCTACATCACCTCTGTTTCAATGATTGTTCCCAATATCTAAATTCAATCAACCTAACACGACATTTCACCCCCAAATCAGCAAGGAATTGGTAACAAAGAGTATAAAGATTGCAAGAATTGAATTAACGCCACAAGTTAGAACTTACTTGATAAGTTGAATCAATCCTTAAGGTAAAATAAGTAAGAATCTGAATTCTCTCCAATTTTTTTTTCTTATTCACGTTTTGATCTCAAGTTCACGCATAAAGCAAGGGTTTAAATACCCTTGTGCAATACAAACCCTAAAATAGATAACCTAAAAACCCTAAAGAAAGCCTAAAACATCAAGAAAGGCTTTCTTGAAACAAATCTCCCAAAAACAAATCCCACACGGATCTGGGCTTCAAAACTAATTAAGATGGGATAAGGAAACAAGAAAAAATAGAATACTAACTTAAGATGGGCGTATTTAAACTAGTCCTACACGATTGGTTCCTTAAAATAAAACATGCAAATGACTATTTTAATGAAGCACATGCACACTTAACACAAATCACCCCATGACAAAGCCCAAAAGAAGTCCACACGCCCTTTACAAGATAAAATAAGCCCAAAACCATTGACTAGACTGGATCTTGTGAGAATTGGCTAAGTTAGCCCTCTTGGTTTGATACCTCCAATGAGCACACAAACTTAAGCATCTCCCTAAGCTCTTCCCCAAGCTTGATCAACAAAACTTCTTGAAGTTCTTCTGAAACAAAAGCTTGTGCATAAATCTGAAATTGTGTGTTGGGCTTGTTGGAGCATGACCTTGTAATTGGACCCATTGGCATCCTCAAGTCTCCATTGCCTTGGTGAGTTGCATCACTTTAGTGTAAGCTTTTGATGTGAATGTCAATAAGGATTCATTAAAATTCAAACACCAAAGGAATTACGCAAATTGTCTCACTTTGAATCAAACCTATTCGAACCCAATGACCCAATGTCCTAATTGGACAAGAACCAAAGGAAAAGATAATAGGATTGACACTAGACACTAACAGATCAAAGATTAGCTTGATAAGTTATATTAAAATGCCACAAGAACGCTTATTCTTGATAAGTTTTGTCATAGGTCATAACCAAAGGAGATACATATCAAATTTTTATTTCACATGAAGATAATATGTCCATCTATGTTCCTTTTGGGACTGTTTTATATTAACAACCTTAACATAAAACGAGGCTAATAATTGGCTGACAAAGACGCAACTAATTAATTCTAACCCTAAAAGAAACCTAGCAACTATTACAACAAGATAATGGCCCCAAATAATATAAAATCTAACCTTCAATTAAGAAAAATAGCTCAAAACGTGTTCAGCCTGACATCTCTTTTATATTAGCCCTTATGCATATAAAATGTTCTTCTCTTCTAGATTCTATGTCCAATTCATGTGCTTTAGCCAAAACTTCTTTTTGCTTCATAATTTATGTCATTAAGGATCCAAGAACTTCTTGTATCACTTTAGTTTTGGAGTGTATAATTGGACTAGTTATTATATTCAATGGAGATTCCACCAATGTTCCAAGCTGGTTCTCATCATTCTCCCTCTCATTGAAAGGATTCATCTTTGAATCATCACCTACATAAAAAGGAGAAAGATAAAAACTTTAAATATACTATTAATATTATAGTCACCTAGTAAATCCAATTTGTAGGTGTTATTACTAATGCATTACTACTAATGGGATTGATCCATCTCCATAAGGCATCAACTTTGAATTCTATTATTTTAGAAACCATTCATTGTGCATATGCACCCAAACTTAGTCTCTTGGTTTGAAAATAACCAGTTTACATCTTTTATTGGATTTAGATACAAAATTGTCAGTTTGCCTCGCAATATGATGCCATATCTTCTCATGAAGTTATTTCACAACTTTGACCTTTTTTTCACTAAGGATTAAATCTATGACAATTTTAAAAGGAGATTATTAGTGATAGAATGAATGCTTCTATTATAAGCAAATCCAACATGTGCAAGTAATCCTCCCAAGTTTAATGTTCTTTTTAATTATAGCATGAGACAAAGTTGTAAGAGAATGATTTGTTACCTCAGTTTGCCCATTAGGTTATGGGTGACAAGTAGTGGAAAAGAAAGTTGTGTGCCTAGCTTTGCCCATAAAATGTGCCAAAAAAGGCTCTAGAATTTGACATCCTAATCTGGAACAATACTCTAAGGCATCCCCTAAAGTTGTTCCACCTCTCAAATTAACAATTCAACCACATTTGCTACATCATCAATTTTGTGACATGGTATGAAATACGCCATCTTGGAAAAAATTATCAACAACAACAAAAATAGAATTTCGATACTTCCTGGTTCTAAGGAATCCCAACATAAAGTCCATAGATCCTACCACAAATGAATAAGTAGTAAACTTGTGTAATGACCATGGGGTAACACTTTTGACTTAGCCTCTTACAAATAACCATCATGATGTTGACAAACCCTCTTAACATCCCATTTTATAAGTGGCTAAAAGAAATGTTCAACTAGAATGTCTAAGGTATTTTTGATGCCAAAGTGCCCCATCAATCAACCTCCATGAGCTTCTCTCAAACAACTCTCTTCAGGAACAATTAGGCACACTTAGGCTAGTCTCCCTAAATATAAATCCCTCATGTCTATAAAACTTCCCAACTGAAGAATTTTCACAAGTCCTAAACATATTAGCAAAATCATTATCACTAGCGTGTAAATCTTTCATGAACTCAAATCTAATAATTTTGCATCGTGTAGAAGAGCATACCTATGAGATGATGCATCTACCATTGCATTTGACGACATAGGGAAGGAATCAATAAATTCTGCCCACTTAGCATGTATTTTATTCAAAACCTTGTCCTTTAAAAATTTTCAAAGACTTGTGATCTATGTGAATGACAAATTCCATAGGTCAAAGGTAGTTTTCATGTCTCTAATGCTCACAAAAATGCATACATCTCTTTGTTGTATGTAGGATAATCAAGAGTTGCACCACTATAATTTATCACTAAAATTAGAAACCAAACACTTTCCCTACATTTAAACAACTCCAATCCTTATCGCTTAAGCATCACATTCAATTTCAGAAATATTAGAAAAATTAGGTAAAATAAGTAAAAAGACTTAACTAAGTTTTTCTTTAATGATGGAAAATGCATCATCTTGCTCTTTTTCCCCACCTAAAACTCGATGCCCTTCATCATCACCTTAGTCAATGGAGCAACTAGCTGAAGTCTTTGACGAACCTCCAATAAAAAAATTACTAAACCATGAAAACTTCACACTTTAGTTAGTGATTTCGGTGTAGACCAATCTTTAATTTCCTTAACCTTTTCCTCATCAACCTATATTCCATTTTCAATAACAACATAGCTAAGAAACACAATCAGATTAATGCAAAAAAAAACTTAGTAAGATTACCAAATAGCTATTCAACATGCAAACAAACTGAAAGTAACATGCAAATATTTAATATGCTCATCAAGTGATCTGCCATACGCAAAAATTTTAACAAAATACAACACCAATTCACCAATAAATTCAATCTAAAATGATTCATCAATCACGTAAATGTGTTTGGTGCATTATTAAGTCCAAAAGTCATGCGTAACCAATCATATAAACCATTTTTAGTTCCAAAGGTAGTCTTCCACTTATCTCCCTATTGTATCTTAATTTGAAGTCATTCACATTTCAAATCAATTTTAGAAAATATGCATGACTTATGCAATTCATCCAACATGTCATCTAATTTGCGTATATGATGGCAATACTTTACTGTGATTTTATTGATGGCTCTACATTCAACACACATTCACCATCCATCATTCTAGGAACTGCACAAGGACTAATAGTTTCCCTTAAATATCCATTAGTTATTAACTCTTCAACTTAACTTTGAAGCTTCTTGTTTCCTTAGGATTACTTCAATAGGCTGGTCTATTTGGAATTGGTGATCCAATGATAAAATAAATTTGATGATCTGTTCCTCTAATAGGAGGCAAACCACCTAGCTCCTCAAGAAACACATCAACAAACTTTGACAATAACAAAACAACAACACTTAGCAGAAAAGAGCCAAATTCATTAGTGTTAAAATAGGCATCTTTGTAAATGAGCACAAATATAGGTTGTTGGGAATAAAAGGCCCAGTTCACATCTCTCATTTTAACTAATGAGCTCTCTTTCTTATCCAATTTTTCTTTCTTATCACTCTTTTGAACTTCTCCTCCTTTTCTTTCTTATTCTCTCTCCTTTCAATAAGAATTCATTTAGTAAGTTTATGGCAATTGTTAGCTAGGGTGCAACTCAAGACAGAGATGGGAGAGGTGTACTATACTGGCCCTTATGGTGGTCATTGTGGAGGCTATAATAATTGACAAGTTGGTGATGGAAAGCAACCTAACTAAGATTTTGAGCTGAATAGTATGATGGAGCTACAAGAGATCTTGAAATAGCTAAAATAGAAATGACAAATGCAGAAAAAAAGTGAGACATCCTATATTTTCTTAAGAGATTTGAAAAAATTCCTTAAACAAAAACAATTTTCTACCTTGTAAGCTTTATTCCTTGCAACTTTTCATCATGGTTACTTAGTGGATTATAATAATTCATGTTATTTTTGTATCCAAACCTAAAGATTATCTTGTAAAAAAATTAGGAATCTATGAAATTAATTATTTAGTATCTATGTCTCCATCCCTTCCCTTTGTAATGTTTATAACATCTTACTTCCTTTGATTTTGGCAATGATCTCACTCATCCAAGAATATGTTGTTTCTTATAACTTTGAATAAGCTCCAATAGTTTTTCCATTTCCTTTTAAGATCATTAATAAGTTATCAACTGACATATCAAGCAAGAACAAAAATTTTGTTCCCCTTTTTTATATTAAATGAAATTTCCACTTTTTGTGTTATCACCAGACTTCATGGAAGAAATATGTACAAAAAATAGGAATGTTTATGGAGGTTTGTCAAGTTCTTACAAGAGGATTGTGTTAATTGTCTATCATTTATTGTCTTCTTGGTAATAACTACTCCAAATAAGGATAATGATAAAAGTTAGATTGATTATGAAGTCTTTGTTTCATATTAATATATTAGGAATGATGTTATGCTGATTTCACTTTATGGTTTATAATGGTGGGAATTTTGTTACCTATCTACTATAGGAGGCTCTTCTAATATAGGACTGAGTGTCTTGATTGATATGATAAGATCTATGGAAGAGGAAATGTTTGAATATTGACAATGTACACTACCAAAGCTTATCATGGAGATAGTTCATATTAATAGCTTTCTCTACTTCATTGGCAAATTCCCTATCGGCTACAAACCTAACAGTGATTCAAAGCAACAACCATAGAATATCACTGGGAAAGTGGTGAGTAACTACATTACATCTTCCTTCCTTATATTTTAAAGAGAAACTTAACAATCGAAAGAAGTCAACCCATTTTGGCTACCTTGGGTTAAGTTTCTATTGCCTATTAATATCTTTAAGGCTTTATGATGACTATGGAGCACAAACATTCTTGACTTAAGATAATGACTCTAATTATCAAGTGCTCAAGAAATAGCATAAAACTCTTTGTCATAAGTGGAGTAATTTAATTTGTAACTCTTTCATTTCTCACAAAAATAGGCAATGAGACGCCCTTGTTGGAAAAGAACACCTATTCCCACATTGCTTATGCCACATTCAATGTCAAATAATTAATTAAAGCCTAAAAGTGCTAAAACTAGAGCATTGAAAATATGTCTTTGAATAGCTCAAATGCGTTTTGTGTAGTACTATCCCATTGAAACTTACCTTTCTTCAAAAACTTGATGACAAGGGTCATGATTGTGCTAAAGTTTTTAATAAATCATTGATAGAAAGATGCTAACCTATGAAAACTTCACACTTGAGAGATAGTTATTGGAGTTGGCCAACTTTTAATAGCTTTAACCTTAGTTTGATCCACCAAGATTCCCTAATGAGATACAATATATCGAAGGAAAACCACACATGAAGTCACCAATGTACACCTCTAACTTTCTTAATAGCTTGTACTTTGTTAAAGTTTCAAATAATAATCTTAAATGCTTTAAATGTTTTGTGTCACTTTTAGAGTACATGAGAATATCACATTGATAACCAATGATAATATTTTCAAGGAAAGGATATAGTACCTTGTTGATAATGGGCATGAAAGTTCTCGGTGCATTAGTTAGCCCAAAAGGCATGACTAAGCATTCATGCAACCCAGACTTGGTTTTAAACATTGTCTTCCATGTAACTCATTAGGATATCATCAAGCCTAGGCATGGGAAACCTACACATGATCATCATATTGTTCATAGCCTGCAGTGTATGCATATTCTCCGTGATCTATCCTTCTTTGAACTAACAATGCTAGAATGATGCATAAAGGAGATGCTTTCGTAAATATAAACATGATGTAATAGCTCTTGCACCTGCCTTTGCCATTCATTGGCTTTCTTGGGATTTAATCTATAAGCGGGCTTGATGGGAAATGGTGCACTTGGTACTAAGTTGATTTGGTGCTTAATCTCTTGAAAATGAGACAAATTCAATGGTAAATATTTAGGAAACGTATATAAAAATTTGTCCAATAGCAACTACAAATCAGGATGAATTTGTGTGGCCTCCATTTGTTTATCTTCTTTCAAAGTTAACCAAAAGCCTCCTTAAATTCTTGCAAATCCCTTAGAAATTCAGTTCTATCAACAACTGTTACTTCCTTGCTTGGTTTACTTTCTTCATTGCCAATTTCAGATGATGGTAATGACAACAAAGTGATTCATTTTGCATTCTTCTAATCAAATAGGCATTTCTAAATCCATCATGATTTGCCCTTGCATCATACTGCTACGGTCACCTAAGAAGGATGTGGTACATATCCATCAGAATTACACCGTTCTTATACTTGTTTCTAATAAGAAATGTCTCCACAACTTGTTAGTTACTTTTTAGTTTCAAATCATTTCTCTTGTTTAATTATCTCAAGGAGTACAGTTTACAGTGCTTCTTAATCGACAAGTTCAATTTCTCACCCAAATAAAATGAGGAAATGTTAGTACAATTTCCACTATCCACAATTAACTTACAATGCTTACCGTTAATTCTGCATTGTGCATGAAAAAGTTGCTCATGTTGCTATGCATCTAAGGGGACATTTTCAGTCATTATGCGCATCTAATCATCAAAGATACTCTTAACTTCATCCTCAATGTCACCTTCTTATGGGGCAGCATGGAATTTTCTTGTGATTTCTTCCTCAACCTCTTTCATCTCTTGAATTGTCAAGACTTGCTTAGTAGGGCACTTTGTTGATAATGCCAAACCTTTAGCATTTGAAACACTGACATTTGATCTTTTCTTGTGGTTGAGTTTGGAGATTCACCTTTTCTATGTCATTATTTTCTTCTTGTGAACTTGAACCCACCTTTTCTTTCACCTTGATGCTACTTGCTATAGTCACGAATATGATTTAGAAGTTAGTATAGTCTTTAACAACCATTTTAGTAATAGGCCTCATTCTCTTTTTTTCAAACATAAGGGTAAGGTTACACACCTCCTCAAATGTCCTATAACTTGAAACCTTTGCCTTATCAATGATTGAAGGCTTTAAACCTCCAATGCAGCATGTTTTACATTGTGTATCTTTAACCTCCATGACACAAACTAAGGCCAACTTCTCAAATTCTCCAATATACTCTTCCACAATCGAGTTCTGTTATTTGAGCTTGGTGAGATCTATATAGAGATCTTTCTTGTATTCTCAAGGAAGGAACTTCCTCCTTATCTTAAGTATTTCACATGAGCATATTTTCTTCTTAACCTCTCTTCTACATTTAGCCTTTAGATTCTTGTATCAAACATTTACAAATTTAGTGAGTTTGAGAATTATCAGCTTGAATTTCTTCATTAAATCGTTTTATACACAAAGATCATTTTAGTTTTCCTTAACCATTCAAGGAAATATTCAGGATCTAAACTCCCATCAAAATATGGAAGTTCAGATTTAAGCTTGTGGTCATCAAAATTGGTTCTTAGAGTTCCAAGAAAATTAACTCTAATTGTGCTTAAATTATCCAACTCTTCAAACCGGGCTTCACTCTTTCCTCCCTTATATTGAATCACTTGATGAACCATGCCTTAAATATTATCTCTAGTCTCTTGAATACTTTTCTAAACTAGTTCCATGGGTTGTCTAAGAGACTTGGTCAGTTCTAACAACTACTCAGCCATAACTTCTCTGATTAACTTTTTCAACACTTTATCATTGGTCATATTGTAAATCACAAAAGAAGTAACATAACATAATTGTTTCACGCTTGAAAAGATTTAAATCACATCTCTAATACCACCTGATGCATTTGGTTACTCAAGAAAATAATTCTGAAAGTGTTTTAGTTTGTTTAGAATTAATATCAAACAATTTATTTTTCATAAGAGAAGAATGAAAGAGAAGAAAGATAGAAAAGAACTTGAGTTTATCCCCTCTAAAGCTGTGCAGCACCCAAGAGATTAACCCAATGGTTGTTCCTAACCTTGCAAAGCAAGAAACTAAAAAACTCTCAACGTAAATTTATTGCACAAAATATGGTTTATTCATTACAATTCTACTTATTTATAGAGTCTTAAGCGTCCTCATTTTAGAATAGGAAAAGGAAACTAAAATTGTACTACAAATCAACAAACAAATCTGCCTAACTTGACTAGGAAACAAAGAAACAAATCTACCTAATTGGATTAAAAAGCAAAGACTAATATTTGAGTGGCAAGTAAACCTATTTTCTTAATTAATATCCTTCATAAAATTACAATAATAGAAAAAAATGAAAAGGAAACTTCTTAAAATTCAGCCGTAATAAGTGTGCTAGCCATATTCAGTCCAACCCAGTTACCTTCTTGTTTAGTCTATGAAATCCAAATATCAATGCTTTATAATTATCTCCATATACTAAACCATAATTGAATCCTTATGCATCAATACTTCCTAGCCAATAGCATCTATTGTATATTATAGCATTGAAAACTCTTAATATGCTAGAAGGAGAAGCTATAAATTTCATCAAGCTCAGTATGAAATTTTGTGGTGATGATGCTTATCTAAGTAAAGGTTTTGTTTAGTCATTGACAAACATATTATAGATGAAAAATTTTGGAACATGAGTTATATAATAACTTCACATCATGGTGGCAAAACATATCAGATCCAAATTCAAACTTAACATTCAATACAAATATAGGGACAACATATTAAGGGCGTACTTATTATACCCCAAAGGGAGAAGAAACTTCTTTTCTGTATGAACTCATATTGATGGCTCTTTGATCTTTGACAACTATGCTGGAAGTACAAATGTTACCTATGATTATCTTTTACAAGATAAGTGATAGATGTTTGCTGGAAATAGATATTATCAGTAACAATCAAGATACAACAATCTTTCTTTTTTAAATATCCATATTTATGATGAAATTCACTTATATCGATTTTCTAATTCTTCTTTGTTTTGATTCAATGAGTAAAAAAAAGCCATGAAAGATGGACATGAAAAAAATATTTTTGGACATTGTAGAAGCAAATTATTAAAAATATTAGTGAAATTAAAAAAACTACTTTTTGGCCTAGAGAGAAGAGCTCTAGCTTCTCCCTAAAATTCTCTACTATATGGCATTCATGGTTGAGGCTTTTCTAGTTGCTTTAAGATAAGCTCCCTATTCTTAGTAGTGATTACAAGCCAACCATTTTGTTTTTGATACGACCAACCTACTTAACTACTCTCTAGTTGGCTTCTCTTCTTTGCTTCTCTTTTTGCATGCTTCTCTACTCTTAGGCTCCTTGCTAGTTTTCTTTCTCTCTTTTTTGCTTATGCTTTGTTCCAACCGCTGCCATCATCTATCCCACTCGTTCCTTAACCATCTTAGTTTCCTTAGATGTTGCATTGTGCTCTTTTCTTGCATCTTGGTTTCTTGCCTTTAGTTACTCTTTCTTGCCTTTTGTCCTATAATGTCTTACTGAGGCTTTCTTTTGTTTCATTTTCTAGCAATGTCAACACCTACTCTCAGCCTAACCCTCCTACTTTAGGTATGGGTAACCTGCGTTATCTTATTTCCCAACCATTTAGGTATAGGCTCTTAGGATCTTCCCAACTTTAGGAAAACAGGAAGTAGGTGATTGGTGATCACTTGTAATCAATGAAGCTACGCTACTATCCTCCTTCTTCTAAAGATGGTATAGTTATTGTTGTATTTGACTTAGAGATATTGGAAAAAGTCATTGCCAACTAGGAATCAACTCTTGTAGGCTACTTTATGTACAAAAGGAAGGCATTACCAGGTTGGAATCAATCAACTCTATAGGCTAATTTATGTATAAAAGACCGTCCTTTCTAGCTTTGAATACTTGGAAAAAAACACAATAGGAAAAAACTTTAGGTTAAATGAGGTAATGCTAAATGAAGAGAACTTGTTCAATTTTAAGTTCAACTCCCCCTAGCAAGCTCCAAAGGTGTTAAAGAGTGGCCCTTGCCACTTCAACTTTAAACCAGTGCTCTTCCAGCCATGGTGACGTATTCCACGGAATGCGCGATGAACAGTTGCAATTAACATTAACCGCGGTGAACAGTAACAACGGCGATGAACAGCGTCGGTGAATAGTAGCGCGACGGTGAACAGTGATTACGACAGTGAACAGTAATCGTGAACAGTACGAATGAACAGTAACGGTGAACAGTAAATTAAAAAAACTAACTAAGGGATACGCAAGGCTAATCTCTACGACACCTCCTGGAAACTTGTTCCAAGCAATCCCGATGATCAAAACTAACCCAGAAAAGAACTATCAACACGCCACAATTGGAAAAT
>JAOSBN010000009.1:14195079-14213714 GCA_027563595.1 Erythroxylum suave
TTGCAATTCTTGGTATAAATTGATTTTGACCGGTTTCCAAGAATCAATCTTAGGATTGATAGATAAGCCGCGATCAATCGTGCATTTCAAGCCACGCTCATGATAGAAAGGGTAAAGTGCTGGTCACGATTGTGATATGCGCAGCCACAATCGTGCCCTGCATCGGGCTGACATGAAAACTCAATTTCGACCCTGAGTTTAACCTAGAGCTACCACAGAATAAGCAGAATATTAAAGAGCAGCAATCGGCAGTGATTAGAGGATGCAACAGAGTTAAACAAAGAAAGAGTTTTTACAAAGAAATCCGAAAGCGACCTAGAGAGAAATCAAGCGATTGAGGAAGGAGATAAAGGAAGAGAGGCACAGAGATACGTGTGACGCGAAGTGCTTCTCGGAATAGGCAATTTCCAGCAGTTGCGACCTCTGAGATCCATTCCAATATTATTCTCTATTGCTATTTAGATTTCATTATTGTATGAGATTTGACTATTGATTGGGATGACTATTGTTGAGTGCTGATCTTTTGTCTAAACTCATCTTTGGGTATTTTCAACTCTTAAGATCAATGAAATTTATTTAATGGTGTTTTTTTTATTTAATTGTGATTCGATTTTGATTCCTAATAACTTGGCAATAAACTGAGAGGGTGAGCTGGTGAAAATCATTGGTTTAGGCTAACGAGAGTTAGGTAAATCAATAGGTAGACAGTTGAATTAAATCAGTAGAGTCATGTAATGAGAGATCAATCATAGACTCCTATAGGCTATTAGACAAATTCAAAACTAATTTAGGTTTTAGATTAATTGCAGATTGAGAGATTGTAATTTCCATAATTTGAATTAAGGTTTATCAATTACGGTTACGAATTATAATTCGAGAGAGAGTAATTCACCTTAAGATCATCTAGGCCCATTAAATTGGAATTTGTATAATTGGTATATTTTATTTAATTTCGAATTGAATCCCCCTTTTTCTCATTTGGGTATTTCTAGGTTGGTTTTTAGATTATTTGTGTGTCTTACTATTTGGTTATTCTTGTAGCTCTTTAATTTCTCAAATTTGATCATCAATTAAGTTAATTTCTGCATTAGTTATTTAATTAGGCATTGCAAACTTAGCTGCCTTAGATTTTAGGACTAAGTCCTTTCCTCGTGGGATTGATACCTTAGGAACTACACAAATGACCCGTGCACTTGCGGTAATTACCAAGGTTATAATTAGTAAAACTTAGCACTTGTAACCTTGAGTGAACAAAGATCAACTAGGTATTAGTGAATTTTATTAACTATTTTTTATTTAAAGGATACAATTTAACAAATATCAATATATGGCATTTAGGGGGGTTAATTGGTTGAGTCCATCCATAAGAGACTTGGAAGATGGTACAATAAGCTTTTATCATATAGGGGAAGTTCTAAAGGAGACATTAAAGTCAATTGAGAGACTTTTAAAGATGTTTTTATAGTTGAATCTATAAAACAAAGGAATAAGAGAAAAAGTTAAGCGAACTATTATATGTCTGCCTAAGGACAATGAGAGATACTTTTTGTTTTTTGAAATGTAAGGAGAAAATTGAATTAGAGAAATACTCCTAAATAACTTTCAAGTATACAAATGATAAGAAAAACATCTTAAAAAAGGAATCTGACTAATCACTATAAATTTGGCCATTTAAGTCATTATTCCATTAATTCAACATGGTTTGCATCCTCCTACATATTCTTGACACCATTGAATCTCTCTATCCTCTCATTAGGTTGGCATACCAGCTCTTAATGGAAAAAAAAATTGTTAACAAGTTATTGTAGGCTTATGTTTTACCCCTCTAAGTTGCATCTACTCACCATCTTTTCAATAACTAGCCTGTTCCTTTTATTAGCAAGAATTCTCTCTTGTCTAAGCTAAAATGTTGTCATAAAAGCCCTTTTATTATTGACTTTTATTGCGGAAAAATTTATAACTTTTTTCTCCCCATATGACATATACACAACTCCTATTGCTATTTTGAATAGGTTATGGTCTTTTGGGTTGAGATAATGCATTACTAATGGCCTATTAAGCTATTCCTTCACAATCATCCTTATTACATTGATGATTACATAATGACTATATTCTCATCCATTATCCTTTAATGTACTTGCATTTTAGGAATAGCTCATCTCTATGTTCATTCTCTATGTAATAGAGTTTGAGTACTATTTCTTTGATTAAGGTGCTCAACCTATTCCTCATCACTAGCCACAAAATGGAATATATCTTGTGGAGATTGTTTAAACCAATCAGATTCCTATTATTCACTTGATTTTATGGAGTTTGTGAACATTTGATTGTAAGATTTATTAGTAAATAAACTTGAATGATGTTTTTGTGACTTCATATAGTTAGTAGCTAATCATCAAGGATTACATATAAGAAGCTTTTGTGTATAGATGAGAATCCTCTAAGCTTTTTATGTCATTCATTACCTCTTATAAGCTCTTTAACCTTTGATTTGGAGTTTACCACATACCTCAACTGGAAAATTTTAGGGAAGAGGTAAAAAAGGCCAATTGTCAAGCAAAGCCAAGTGTTTTCACCATTTCCAATCTTGAATTTAATCTCCCAACAAATCTTTTCTCTAAGTTTGAATATTTACATCATTTTATATAAAGTGTTAGTTTTTGGCTTTATCTTCTAATCACTCTAATTTTCCAAGTAATATGAATGGATACATTACACCCATAAATATTCTTTGTTAGCAAGAACCCTTTATATTCTCTTAGTAAGAAGTAATTTTTTTAAGATTTCTGTTGTCCAAACTTTAAGTCCCTACTCATCCTTTGACAAGACAATGTTTGTCCATTTAACTTTGACATTAAATTTCATATGAGCATTGCCTATTAAAAAGAAGCTTCTCACCATCCTCTCAATAGCTTATTTAGAATATATTGGATTAACTAAATTCTTTCTATATAAGTGAAACTTTTGTTGCTCTAATGATTAATTTTTGTCTTAACCATATTAAACAAATCTTAACAATTTCCACAAGTTAGACATTTGGCTAAGATAGGAATTCCCAGGTACTTGAAGGAGAGGTTTTTAATAACCAAACTAATTAAATCAAGCAGTCTATGTGTCAAAGAGCTAGCTCCATTTGGGAGTAATTTGTATCTTTTCTCTTGGTTATGTTAAGGCTTAAGAGCTTGCTAAGTAAGTGGATAGAATTCATCAAAAGCTTTATTGATTTGTCATCAACTCTACCAAAAGAAAAAAGTCATCTATAAAAGTGAGATTAAATATTGTAAACTTGTTTTTTTTTTTTTTAAATCCAGATGAGGGATCTCCCCATATGTTGAAGTCATTAAGTTTATTTGAAAATTCAAACAAGTGGAGAACATTTAAGGAGAAATAAGGCCTCCTTTCCTCACTCATATCTCTCTATTGAATATAAGATATTTCTCTTTATTAATCAGAGCACTAAATGATGTTATTGATATGCATTGTTTGATCTATGTGATTAATTTTTATGAAAAACCAAATGCATGTAAAGAGTGTAAAAGAAATTCCTAGTTGATTGAATCGAATTCATTATAGAAATCAATCTTTGTTACATAAATTTTATTGGAGTCCTTCCTTTGATAATCATTAAATAAATCCTATGCTAGCACATTATTGTCACATATGCTCCTTCCCCTAAGATAAGCTCCTTGAGTTTTGTTTATGAAGGATTTCAATACTACATTTAGCCTGGAAGCAATAATTTTATAGATGTTCTTATGTATTATGTTACAATAAGTTATATGCCTAAATTTTGAGTGATAGAATTAGGCCTTTTAGGGACTAAACAAATATAAGTTTGTTTTATTTCCTTTAGTTAGCTTTGAAATGAAGAAATCTATGATAACACTATTAAGTTGATCTTTTATCTAATTCCAAGCCTTTTTGAGGTAGTAAGCATTAAGCCTATTCGATTTATGAGCTTATTTGGAATTAAGTCTCTTTAATGTTTTTTTCCAAATCTTGTGATGTTACATGCTTATTGAGTTTCAAAACTTGCTCCTCATTTATTTCTTTAGAGATGAAAGAAATGAGAACCTAGATTGAGGAACAATAACTAGTGGATGTGTCAATAGTTCTTTGAAAATAATTAAAAACTTTATCCTTCAGCTCTATTTGTTCCCCGCCCCTTTATCCATTCTCTTTATCTAGTTCTGGTATTTTATTAGTGTTTCTCTTAGATGAGATAGATTTAAAGAAGAAAGTAGATTTTCTAGTACCATTTTGTAACCATTGAATCCTGGATTTCTATATCATTATTGTGATTATGCCTCTAGTGCTTTAATGTAGCTCCCTAAAATAGTTTGTTCTGCTTTAACCTTGATTTTATCCATTGGGTCCATATTTAAATTTTTTTTATGCTTGGATAAGTCTACCTTTGGTTTCTTTGATTTTAAGGTATTTTCTATTAACATATTTCTAAGAAAATTCTTCAAGTTCTCTTTTCACCATTTAAAGCACTTTGATGCATTTAAATTGTTCAAATCCCTCAATTTCCTTCCCCTTTCTTGCTTCCAAAGTTTCTTGGAATCCTTTACGTTTTGCAAGGTAATTTATGAATCTAAAAAATTAGGGAGCTCGACTAAGTTATGTATCTTAATTTTGAGTAAGAAGTAAAAGGACTTGTAAAAATAGCTTTGTTGCCTTAGAACTTCAACATCCATTAATAGGTAAATAATTATCTTTCTAAATTTTTCCTTATAATCCATTTACCCTATTGTTTGTTGTTCTAAGTGAACTATTACCTAAAATAAGTTACTGGTACAATATCTAAATTTATTGTATAGGGCCTTTCATATTCATACATCCTTCTGATTCTAAAGCATAGAGAGAATAATTGAAATCTCCTAGAATAATTAAGGGGTGTTCATATTAAAGCCTATATCCTTTAAATTCTTCCATGGCTTAGCTCTTTAGAATGAAAAGTTTGCTTCATGAACAAATGAGAAGAGAACTTTATATTTGATTAACTTAATAAATAAATGAATAGCTTGCTCATTAAGCCCCAAGTCAATGATTTCAAGTTTCTACAAATAATAAACTACTACAGTCTTTCCATTATGATGAAAACTATGTACAGACATTGAGCATGTAAAAGGAGCTAAGATTTCATCAAAAATCCAAGGATGTAATTAGGCAATTTTCTTAATTATTATGATAATTAAAATGAATGTTGTAAGATTAAGCAAGTGCCCACTACAAAGAATCTTATAGAATTCTCTCATTAAGTCACTATCATAACAGTAACATGATTGCCATATGGTGATATATTATATGATACCTAAACGATTGGTTTAAGGCAAGTGGGAGATTGATGGTTCATGCCTTACAGCCAATTAATTGGTTATAATTTAGTGGCAAAATAATTTAAAGGCATTATATGATAAAGTCTATGAGATAAATATATCTTGCAAATGAAATTATGATATTATAATTATGAGATTCATATTGCAATTATGTATTATTTTTAAATTATTCCTGATCATTGTTTTATTAGGATTGAACATTAATAAAATGTAAAAAAGACTAGCATACATTATGTTTTTCCTTATGAAGGAAGTAGTCAATTTTATAGACTAAAGTATGGAGATATTTAAACAAACGTGTAGGTGCTTGTTAGAGAACAAGTCCACCGAATTAACCCCATTTGAGAAATTTATTTTGAACATTACTTATATGCCTATGAAAATTCTCATTATGGTGATTGTATAATTGATTCTTTGACGTGAGATCTCCAAAGTTATCTTATGTAGAGATTGCTTTTTCTTTTATACTACTTATGACCTGTTCTAGTTAAGGATAACTTAGTTAGTAGTCATTGGACATAACATGAACTATATGGAGGTAGTTAAATGATCAATGTATGATTCATCACCCTAAAGTAATTAGGTATAATATTTTATTGTTCTCGATTAGTATTGATTCATGAAATCTTTTGCAAATATTTTACAAATTTCATTAATTGAATCAATAGTTAACAGTGGAGAATTAAGATGATTGGACTCAAAATAAAGTAGACATTAATTTTTTGCTCTATTTGTAATCAGAACATTATATGATGAAATAATTGAATTATATGAAAAAATGATTCACATAAAGGTTAATTAAAACTACCTTAACATTATTAAATATTTGGGTCTTCATTATATATTGCTAGAGATCAATTTTAATCTATGGATATAAATTGTTTAATTAGAGAACTAAATATTAGCTAATCGTAAATATGATTTAGGTTAATAATTTGTATCAATTGTCAACATATTTAGGAACCTAATGAGTCACATATAAAGAACGAGTTGAAGAAAACAAAGATATTTTAGAAAGCAAAGATATTTTAATCAAGTTATATTTAGTTGTAAAGTTTGAGAAACTTTATAATCAAATATAAGATATTTAATAAATAAGCATCAATATGATCAATTGAGTCTTATTTGGGCGTAAGTGATAGTTAACTAGAATTATTTGTAATTCTAATTAATGTTTAGTTGAAATTAGAATTTAATTTTAATCAAATTATTAAAATATTTAAAACTTATTATAAATAGGTTAAGATTTGATGGAACTATTTGTCTAACCTTTTCGATAATTCTCTCAACTCATAGATATTATTAGAGATCGAATACTTATGAACTTGAAATGGTCAAGATAGTTATTTTTGAAAACAAAAATAAGGTACAAATCATTATAATTTTTATAATAATCATTTTGTAAAATTTTGCAGATATTAATTCAAAAAATCAAATAGGGAAAAGTTTTATAATTGTTTTATATGTTGTGCGTCAAGCGTTAGCTCTGCACTCCCTCTTTTCTTAAAACTAGTAGAGTATTACTGCGAAAATGCGTAGTAATAATGCCCTATGAATTTAATTGCATATATAATTATATAAATTTAATATAAAAATAAAATGAGGATTTAAAAATTTTCGAATTTACTTATTAGCAAAATAAAAAAGATTCAAAATAAATTATAAACAATTTTAATTAGTTATTTGCAAAAGTGGACATTTATAATAAAGCAAAAAATGGACATTTATAATTAAGAAGTCATATAGTATAACGTGTCTGTTATAAATTTTAAAAATATATAAAGTAAATAAAAAATTATAAGAATTTAAAGTTGTAATTTACAATAATAGAAGAATCTTGAAAGAATTATTTAAAATATATAAGTTATTGAAAATATGGAAGAGGAGATGAAAGAAATGGATTAGTAAAATTATTTATTTAAGTGATAAAATTTTCAAAATGTTAAGTGCTTTGTTATGAATTAAATATTATAGTTAATTAAGGTGTAAAAAAGGCAATAACTTAGTTTAACACGCCGTGAAAAAATTATAAATATTTAATTAGTTAAGATAATAAAAAAAAGTGTTAACATTTTGTATTAGTAATGCATAAATGAAGATTATAACATTTTAAAATTTGACATTGAATCGTTAGCATTGAAATTTTTAAATGTATATAAAGAAAGGAGTTATCATAGAAATATTAATAATATATAATTAAGAATATTACAAAAGAATAATTAAATAAAGCTATAAAATTTTAAATGTTTATATTACAATTAGATTATTGTTAAAATTTTTAAAACAATCCTAGAATTTTTTGACGACATTGCAATAGCAACGCCCAGCAATTTTCTTGAGATTAGGTAAGATAACGCAAGTTTAAACCTTTGTTCTTCTAGTTTGTTTTTCTTCGTGTGTTGCGGTGCGTTCATGATTACGAGGAAAAGATAATGGTATAGTGTGAGTTTGTTCTGCTTCTGGTTTTATGCTGCGTTCATGATTGTGACGAAAAGATGATGGGCTAGTGTGGAGTGCGTGATGAGAGTTTCTAGTGAGTAAGAATGAAAAATGCAAAGTAGTGAAGGAAGTTTTGCGGTGAGGGTGGTGGACCCTAGGGGGGTTTACAAAACGATGTCTGAAATTTTTCAAAATGAATAATTCTTTATTTATAGTTTTGATTATTTTTATGTAGACTTTACATATAGGGTAAATTTGTGTGGTTTGAGCTATATTAAAAGGTTTATTAGGTTAGATTAAGAATGATAAGAAGTCAATGTTTTGTAAAGATCTAAGTGTTTGATGATATTCTTAAAATCGAAGGTTGCTTAGGCTAATATCTTTTGTCATTGATTGAAAACCTAACATATTATATAATTATAAATGTATTGAATTAAATTTTTATTTATTATTTGGTAACAAAATTGAATTGGTTTAGTTGTGTTATGTTATATTTTAGTTAATTGAGAAGATGTTTTGTTTTGGGAAGGTTTTGGTTTGTAACGAAAATAATTTGATTCTTGATTATTATTTAGATCATGCCTCGCACAAGATTTGGAATATCTTCATCTTCTGAAGCAGGTGATGTTCCTGATCTAGGTAATCCTTGTCTTCAGTTCTACAATGCTCAGGACCAATCAAGGTATCAAACTTTAAAAGATCGTCTTATTATTCCAAATAGATTTATTGATCATGAAGCTATAATTGAGTTAGGAATTGCAAATCGTGTCAATGAGTTATTGCATAACATAGGATGGGATAGATTTGCAAATTTTAGGAAGAATTCATATATTGAATTAACTCTAGAATTTTTATCAACTTTAAAGGTGACCTATGATGAAGATGACATCCCGATTAATTTGATATTTCGATAAATGAATAGGATGCATGCAATTGGTTTAAATGATTTGAATGATATATTTGGATTTCCACATAGTGAGTTACATGGTTATGATGATGAATTTAGGCCTAGAGAATTTTGGAGCGAAGTTACAAATTCAACAAATGTTTCTTCTCTGAGTAGCTCAAAATTGTCAGCTTTAGTGGATCCTAGCTTACGGTATCTTCATAGGTTTTTAACTTGCACAATTTTTGGTAGAGGAGATAGTTAGGGTGTAGTTTCAAAATTGGAATTGGTTATGTTGTGGTGTATGGTGCGCGGTAAACAATTTAATGCTGGTTCATGGTTAAGTCAGCATATGATGAATACAGCGAGTGTTAGTGCCAGGAAAATAGTTGTTGGGGCATTTATGACTTAAATTGCAAAGCATTTACGTTTACTAACTGAGAGAACTAGTATGTAGTTAGTTGCAGGGAATTCTAGTTTAGATTTGCAGTCTTTGGTGTCATTGAAGATTGCGAAGCGGCAAGGTGATCGTTATGTTGTTATCAACGATGAGGTAACAAAACCTTCAGCTACTGAGCGCAGTCGATGTGAAAGAGGTAAGTTGTACAAAGGGAAGGTCCATCTGAAGACGAAGGTACGCAATTTCTATCTGAAGACGAAGGTATGCAATTTCCTATTGGACCTACTTCTGTTGAATATTTATCGCTAATGAATCGATTGACTATTCATGAATAGCAAATGGACGAGAGGTTACAAAGGATGGAGGGAAATATTGCGAAGATCAAGGATTTGTTAGAAAATTTGAATCTTCATTCCAGAAAGCATCTGCCTTCATCTTAGTATTGTATTTCTAATTTGTCTTTGATGATTTTAGTTGTTTTTTATTAAATTTATTTTATTTTATTTTATTATTTGACTTAGCTAGTGTTGTTTGCATGTTATATCTTTGATTTAATTTCCTATGATGTTGATTATGATTGTTGTATATATTATGTTAATTTTTTTGTTTAATAGTTACAGATGTGTGATTATTGATTGAACTTAATCAAGGTTATAAATGCATAATATAAGTGAATTAATATATTTGCATGCATGACTTGATTGATTTGGATTTCAATTGGAAGGGCATTAGCTTGTTGTGATAGATGAATAACACTTTCATTCAGTAAGGATTTGAGACCAATTAAAAGTGATTGTTGTTGAGAGTATTCTTTTATGATAAACAAATCTAGAACTTGCTTGCGAATACTGGTCAAGATTACATTATCTTATGCAGACCTTAAAATGATGAAGGCATTTAGGATATAACTTCAAAGCTTAAAAAGCCGTCATATTATTATCCTTAATGAGCCCCGTTGAGCTTGCACGAAACCTTTTTTTGGGTAAAACCTAAAACATGAGCTTTATCTTTTATTATTGATCTCCTTTGATTGTACCTTCCATAAGGGCAAGTTGAGCATTTAAAAAGTATATATGTTGTTGCACATTGGGAAAAACAAGAAATGACATCAATTGAAGAAGACAAAGAAAAAGGGGGAAAATTCTAGATAGATGCTATTGAATGTCTACAAAAAAATGAAATCATATCAACTGAAGAAGAAAGGGAAAAAAGGAAAGAAAAAAGGAAACACAAAATGGTAGGTGAAAAAGAAAAATGGAAAAAGAAAGAGAAAGAAGGATAAGGGTTCGGTGAAAAACTAAAGAAGTTTTTTGAAAAGAAATAATTTTGTTTTATATTTTATGGGTACATATCATTTAAATGCTTAATTAGTTCTTTGGCTTTAACCAAAATTTTATCTTTTTCATACCTTTACCAAGGCCTCATTACAACCACAATAAAGCCCTTTGGATTAATGCCTATGTTAGATATATAGTAGTGAAGATTGGATTAGCTAGCAAGCTTATGGTTGATGTTTAACATGAAATGAAAAATGAGTGAATGTTTTTAACCTTTGAGGAGTGAAAAAAAAGCAAAGAGTGAGTGTCTATCACACTTGTTAGTGGTCTTTTGGTTGATGTCCTTGTCGATTATGGTTATGTAAGTAAGTAATAGTTTATTCACGAAATATTATGAGTTTTAGAATCTTTGGTTGTGTTTGTGAAAATGATCATTTAACATCTTTAATTATTAAATGAGAAAATAACATTGTACATGTTTGTGTTTTTACGGTTGAATGTTTTTTATGGCTGGTTTTTTTCTTTATCTTTAAGTTGATGTAATTGTTGATTAGTGAATGTTACTAATTGTCTTTATTAATGTTGTTCGAAAGAAAAAGGCAGAAGAAAGAGAAGACAAAATTGGAAGAAGAAAGAGGAGAGAAATTTGAAAGGGCTGAAATTGACTGACTCGGATGTTGATGTAATTCAAAACAACACTTATACATGCCTTGTGAATGTTTATTATTAGAACAGGAAATTTGTAATTTTTGAATAGTACACTTGTGGCTTTTGATGTTTATACAGTGATGATGTTTTTGTTGTAGAAGTTTTGTTGAATTTTTATATTAGTTAATAAGTTAACATGATCAGTCATGGATTGTAACATGATTGGTATGCCTAGCCATTATTTATATATTCTCTGTTGAGCTAAGTAGATTATAGTTTGTACAGAAAAGGTTCGTCAAGTAGTCTGATCTAGTTGATTTATAACCATCTGTATGCTCATATCATTTTTCTATAGTCATCTATAGTATCTCAAATAGTATATTTATTTTATATTTTTATATAAATAAATATGGGTAATTTAAAATTTTCTAATCAAATTATAAATATTTAAAATTTTGTAATGTAAATTTTATTAAAAAGTTTTAAATGTGTTATATTAAAAATATATAAGTTAGAATATTATAAATGAATAAGTAAAATTAGCCAGTAAAAAGTGGGGATGAAAAATTTAAAAATTAAGGAAATGCATTGTGTAATTAGTTTGTTATAAATGCATAAAATATATAAACTAAATTTAAAAATTCAAACAAAATAAGTTTAAAATAAATAAATAGTGTATAATTTAAAATTTTGAGATAAGATTATTAATATTTAAATTATTAAATGATAATAAGAAAAGAATTATGATTGAATTATTCAAAATATATAAATTTCAATTAAAAACGAACTAGTAAATTGAACTTGTGAAAAAAAAAATAAGGAGATGAAATATGATCATTCACCCTATACAAAACTTAAGAATATATCTGAATGGAAAATTATTTAAAATATAAAATGTTTTTTTATTAATTAGATATTATAGTTAATTAAGGTATAAAAATGTCAATTGCTTAATTTAACATGTTGATCATATATAGGACGTATTAACATTTTAATTGGTCATGATAATTATTAATCATATGAAATCTATTAGTATATATTGAAATAAATTCAAAAAAAATTATCATAAACTATATAATAATAAAGAAAATTTTAAATCATTTAAATCATTTGTAGAAGTAATGCTTCGCATTATTTCTTAGTATAATAGGTCACAGGCGTGACTTAGAAGGCACGACCGTGACCTTGATATGAAATATTTTAAAATTGTTTTATTTTTAGTAATAATAATTATAATTAATTATTTAATTATTATTTTTTATGATTACATAATTATTAATCATCTAATTATTATTAGTTATAGTGGCACAAATTGAATAAAGGGTTTCTACGCGCCTCTTCTCTTACTTTTCTGTCACTGAACTTCCTTTCACAGTCAGTAGTTCATCCTTTCACAGTCGCTAAGTTTGTTCTAAGTTTTCATAAAATCTCTTAAGTAAGTTCTAATTTTTCATTAAAACTTTGATATTTGCTGACATTTTTGTTATTTGTATTTTTGCTTTTCCCGTATTCCTGCATTTTTGCATGTTTTTATCTTTTAGGGTTTTTAAATTCGCCGTATTTGTTTAGCTATTTTTTGCAGGTTTTTACACCATTATGCCTCCAAGATCGAAGAAAAGTGTATTGCAAATTGAAGCCGAGCTGAGAGATCAAATGGTTGTTGATATTGCAACCAATTATGATGCTCCTTTTCCTATTTACATGGCAGAAGAAGGGTTGAGTTATGCCTCTCTAAAAAATAGATTGATTCTTGTGCCACGATATTTTAAATTTGAAGTGTTAGAAGATATTGGATTGAAAGATAAAGTGACGAATTGGCTAATAGAAGCGGTTGGGGACGATTTGTTCAGATAGATTATCCCATTTTTCCTGAACTTAAACTAGAGTTCTTTACTTCCTTAAAGTTTGAATCAAGTAAACCAAGTAGATTTTGGTTTAGACTACAAGGTCAGCTCTGTAGTTTGGATGAAAAGTTGTTACGCCAACTTTTTGATTTTTCTATATCAGAGGTAGAAGATTGTCATCAAGACTTTTGACTGCAATTTACTGGAACTTTTTAACTGGTTTTTCCCAGTTTGATCCTCACAATACAGACAATTGTCACATTGCGTATGTTGATCGACTATTGCTACATAAATTCATGTGTCATACTGTGTTCGGGAAAACTCAGAGCAATAAGTGTTCTTTTAAGGAATTGTTCTTATTATTTTGTATATATGAAAGGATTAAACTTAATATGTTCTCTCTTTTCTCACAATCTCTCATTCAAATTGTGACATAGAAGA
This sequence comes from Erythroxylum suave, assembly GCA_027563595.1. Taxonomy (NCBI): domain Eukaryota; kingdom Viridiplantae; phylum Streptophyta; class Magnoliopsida; order Malpighiales; family Erythroxylaceae; genus Erythroxylum; species Erythroxylum suave. Next base: position 14,208,357 of record JAOSBN010000009.1, read on the forward strand.
AAAAATCCATAGGAATGGGTTATTTAGCTACTGTTTTTGCTGAACATTTTCAGATTGATGTTAGAGAACTACCTCTATTCGTTGTGAGTATTTTGATGTTCCATATTGAAGACGCACCGAAATATTGTGTCATGATAAGATGGAGCTTCGAGATCATCGAACGCCTACTGCAGTGAAGCCTAAGTTCTCAGGGGGAGGGTTGTAGTGTTCAATCTAATTTAGGCTTGTACGTATCAAGTGAGGAAGAATACGTGCCAAAGGATTGGGAAAAAGTATATGCATTATTAGGTGACACTTCCAAGAAGACAGAAGATAAACTTAATGAGATGGTTGACAATTACAAAAAGACAAAAGAGAGACTTAATAAGATGGATGAACAGATGGAATTGATCGCCCATCAACAACAAAAGCTGAAAAAGAAAATGCGGAAGGCTTACAATTACAAAAAGAGAGAAGAGAGATTTAATAAGATGGATGAACAGATGGAATTGATCGCCCATCAACAGCGAAAGCTGGAAAAGAAAATGCACAAGGCTTAGGAGATGCAGGGATTCCACGTGCCATCTTCACCTCCATCACCTCTACCCCCTTCATATGCTATAAATTCTATCATGGTAGTTGGAATAGTCAATTTAAATTGTAAATCTTGTTGGCTGTACTGATTTTTGAGATAAAGAGTTCATTAGAACTGTAGCATCATAAACAAAATGAGGGTTTCTTTTTAGCAATTATGATTTTCATAGTTTGCAGACAAACAAAAGTTACAAAATCAGTAATTAATGTTAACTGTGTATGTTTATTATTGTGAAAAGAAAGAAAACAAATAATAAATTATAATGATGGTATGATTAAGTTAAAACAATTTAAATTAAAAATATGCAGTATTTCATTATTTTCATTAGTATATAATAGTTTCTTTGATTAATTAAATTATAGTTACTTGATTAAGTAGACACTTTCAATACTTAAAAATGTCACCCTAACTTTATAGTTTGAATAAATATTTGATTAATTTTAAATTTCATTTCTACTTAAAAAAAATAAATTAAATTATAATAATGGAATGATTAAATTCATCAAAATTTAAAATTTAAAAGATGCAATAGTTTTTAAATTTACTATTTAAATATATTTTAAAGAATGCATAGCACAACCTAATTAACGAATACAATTATTAGAAATGATTATTGAAATATTATCAATTAATTGATTTATTAATATCAAAACTATATGTCACACACCAAACTCTCATGCTTGTTATTAATATCAAAATTATATTTCACGCACCAAACTCTCACTCTCGTGCACAAAGCATGAGGGTGACAGGCACCCTCGTACAAAACTAACGCGTCGCCCTCGTGCACAAGGATAAGGGTGACGCGTCACCCTCATGCTTGTGCACGAGCGTGACCGGCGTTAAACTCACACTCATGCTTGTGCACAAGGGTGATGCAACACTTTGATATGAGGGTGCCTGTCACCCTCGTGCACAAGCATGAGGGTGATGGTGACCCGCATGAATCACTCAATGCGATGAGATTTTACTTTAATTTGTTTATCATAATTATTATTAAATTTCTTATTAATTTTTAGAATAATAAATGAAAATTTGTTCAACTAGCTAATACTTCAATAAAAATAATTTATAATAATGGCATAAATTTACATCTCATGAATTTAATTTATTTATAATAAATAATATTATTATAATTGAATTTGTTATTAAAAAAATTGCACTAGTGAATATAGTTGTGATTTAAGAATATACGCGTCACATTTGTAGGTTTAATAAATATCTTATTGATTTTCAATTTAATTTCTACATAATAAAAATAAATTAAATTATAATGATGGTATGATTAAATTCATAAAAATTAAAAATTAAAAAGATGCATTAGTTTTAAAAATTACTATTTTAAAGAATGCACAATAATATAATTAATTGATAATATTACAAAAACTATTAATCATATCAAATTTATTATTTAAGTATATTGAAATAGGATGCAAATTTTATATAATAATTATATATTATAAGTGTATTATATGTGTATCAATCATATAATCTATATAATAAATAATCAGACTGTCACAGGTGTGACATTTAAGGTCATGCTCGTAACTACTTGTGAAACTCTCACGGGTGAGACCTTCCCGTGACAACTTGTTAAACTATCACGGGCATGAATTTGGAGGTCACACCGGTGAGAGTCATTACAATTTAAGACTAAAAAATAAATTAAATTATGATATGATGTTATTAATTTAATAAAAAAATTAAAATTAAAGAAATATAATAGTTTTAAATTTGTAGATTGTTTTAATAAAAATAAAGTTCATATTAAATTGAAAAAGAAATTTATTTTAATTTTCAACTGTTTTAATGGGATTTTTTAATGAACAAAATATAATTTGTTTTAATCATATTTAAGGTGGAAGTAATCAATCCATATGATTTAAGTAACACAATGTGGACGGTTCTCATTTAACAACAAAAAAACCATCATGCGCATCATTCAACAATAAAAAAAGCCATGGATATGGAAAGTTTCCAAGTTTAAAAGTATACAATTTACATGGATATTTTACTGTAAAAAAAGAGTCTATGAAAATTTAGGTTTTTTGTTACTGTCGTTAACATCTGCACTTGAGCTGGTTGTTGCACTTGAGTGGATTGCTGGTTCATCTTCAGAGAATCTTTTATAAAGACATCGTCTGACTGTGGAAGAAGATTCAACAATAACTTTTGAAATTATAAAGAAAAATTATGTTACATATAAAATATAGAGGAGTGTTTTATTAAGAAAAATGATAAATAGATAAACAAAAATGTATAATTAATGTTTTAAAAAAGTTTGTATATTTGGATAAACAAAAAAAGAATAATTGAAGGAATAAATAAGGAAAAGTAGAAATTGAATAAATAAATAATGGCGAATACCTAAAATTGGAAAAGGTGTAATGTCAGTGGTGTTATTTTGATCGTGCACCGAGATTTGATCATCTTTTTCAATAAAAGTTGAAGCATTTTCTAATTTGTCATTGTCGATTTCATGGTAATACATAACAGTAAAGCGTTCTCTTTCATCCCCCGACGAAACACGTACAGGCTTAATGTGAAAAAGAAATGTCTTGTTTTTCAATTCAGCATGCACTTTTTGCAGAGGAAGCTCCATATTCTTATCATGCAAACGTAACAATGTTAATTTTCAGCTATAATATAATAAAGATATTTTTATCATCGTTATATTAAATCACGCCTATAATAAATAAAAAAAATATAACCTGGTTGTAATATTCCATTGCTTGAATTACAGTAAAGTAAAGAAGTTTTTCAGCAAGTTCGCCAAAAATAGACGCAATGATAGTGCATGTTTCATCACTCAAATCCATATCATAACGACATCTATGGTACCAATAAAAAGTTAATTAAAATATATATTTTAATCAGATATAGGGGAAGATAGTATAACAACAAGATCTAACTCGACGATGAAGAATTAATAATAGCGTGTGTCACAAGTTGCACTTGTGAAGAAAGTAGGTATCAGAGGTACGAGGTAGAAGCCACGAAATGGCTTAAAAGCATGTTATAACCATAACCTTCAAATACTAAATGTTAATACTTTTCCAAATAAAAATCTTGGAAATAAAAATCTCTGCGTATAAAGCAAAGAACAAGAATAAGCTAGCTAGTAAATTGAAAAGAGCAAGGAAGAAAGGAGAACCTGGGTTCAGCAGGAAGTTTTCCTTAGCAAGAATTACAAGTGAATGGAACTCCGTAAGTAGCAGCCTTAGAACGAAAGCATTTCTTGCATGCCATATACCAGCTCTTTTGCAAGATGTGTTGAAAGGAGATATTAGCTTTAATCCATGTTGCTTGTAAATATATAATAAGATTTTCATTACATAAGTGAATATCAAATAAGTAATGTTAGTGAGAATATAAAATGTATTTACCTTACTGGTAGAGTTCAAGAAGATAATTTTTGTTATTTTCTGATGTGATCCAAAAGATATATCAGGATTATATCTCAAATAAGCTTGTTGATTAATAAAGGTTTTCAGTTCTTTATTATTTCGTCATGCCCTGAAACAGAATAATTATAAATATATAAGCATGAAAATATCATAAAATTTGTGTAAACTTTGATTATTGGTTGAAGTTAAAATAATGAGGTGCCAATTTTTAAGCTCCGCAACTTCTTCTATTGGTGGATCAACAAGAATTGCTGAGTCAAACCAGGTAGATAATACAACACCTAAAATTTAACAATTGTAAGCTAAAAACATATTATGTAATAAAATGTAACATTAGAATGAAGAAAACATAACAATACCATTATAGAAATTGACTTTCAGCCTGCAGCGCACAATTATTGGAAAGAATTTAAAGATTTTGCAATTTGTTGTCTTTCGTTGGCAACGAAAGAATCCCACATTGAAAGTATAATTTTCTGTTGTCTAAAATAGAACATTGTTAAAAAAAACACAGAAATTAGGGTGCAGTTTTGTGAGTATAATTGACTGTTGTTTAAAATAAAAGAATACAGAAAAACAGAAAATGTATGTTACTGCTTGTTGGCAAGACAAATTTTTGCACAGTTGAATGTTTATCATCTTTGTTGATTTCTTTCTGATCTAAGACTTCAAGAACGACAGCCAAAATATCTATCACATGTTAAATATAAATATGATTGAACATAACAGAAAGAAATAGTTAAGATTGTATAAAGAAATAAAATTAAGTCCTAACCAACTGATTTTTCCTTCTGGTTTATGCAGTTGATAAGATCAATGAAAGGTGTATAGTTAAATTTGATGGGGATAATGACATCATCATCTAGTACTGGTTCAATCACAGTACAATTTGTAATTGTCCACTATATTTATAAGTCCTTAGTTTGATACTGAAGTGGAATCGCCTTCACAATGGCATTGCAAATAATATATTTTTTATATGGTTGCAGGATATGGCTCAGTTTTTGGATTTCATTGTTGAATATAATACCTTTAACTTGTGAGCCTTGTTATTAGTAAAGAAATTGTTAACTATTATATTTAAATAAATGAACATTGAAAAAGAAGAAAGTGTAATCATTATACCTCATAATCAACAAGGATAAACTTTTGTCGTTTTGACGGTGATTTAGGATATGTTGCTTTTTCTGCACAATAACTTCGCATGACCACCACTGAGCATCGAGTAAAATTTCCTTAATGAATGAACGTTTTTCCATCCTGAAAAATCCATTTAATAAATTAATCAGCGAAAAAGAACTTTTTTATAAGAAATAAAATTATATTAACTTGAATAAACCAATTAATATACCTTCTGACAAGTTTGTATTTTATAAT
>JAOSBN010000009.1:14217280-14229081 GCA_027563595.1 Erythroxylum suave
ACTAATTAAAATATAACTATTCATTAATTAAAATATTGTAATTAATTAATTAATTAAAATATAATTAATTAAAATATAATTAATTAAAATAATAATAATATTTATTTAATTACATTATATTTAATTAAAATATATAAGAGAGATGCAAAAATTTGAGAGTGAATTAAGTTTCAGAGTAAATATAGGATGGTATTTTGGACATTTTCTTGTGTATTTTATTTTTGTCCGTAGGACAAGAATTCTTGTATTACAGACTTCGTAGGTATAGTCCTTGTGCTTTGAAGATGAAATAAAAATGAGTGAGGACAGCAATCAAACGTATTTAAACACAAAACTATTATATCATTATCCTCTATCTTCGTGAGTGAAGACACCAATCAAACCCTACATCGGTAACAGGAGCTGTGTCGTTTTCGTTATCCTTTCATTTTAAGTCATAGCATTGACTATTGAGTCAAGTTTTTGTCTCTTAGGTCAAGTAAATCAGTTGATATTGTCACCAGGAAACCGTTTGTATGTTGAGCGAGAGCTAGGCAGTGGCGAAAGCTCACATAAGCCTGGAGAAGTATCTCTGATGTGACATGAAAATTATGACAGTCTCAATTCAGCGCCTAAATCGAGAAAGCAGGTAATGGTTAGTGGACCAATAGTAATAAAGTCACTTAATAGAAGATCACCTGTTACATGCATATTTCGACAGTCATACCTTTCTCTCCATTCCTCATAATCCTCTCCAGAGGAAAGATGCAAACTCACTGCGACCACCAAGTGAAGCACAGTTTTGGAAAAAAAAAAGTGACCTGATCTTTGACTACTGCTAGTAACAAATATCGTGAATAATAATCTAACAAGCTACATATATACGGGTAGGTGACTGTGTAATGGTTAGCTTTTAAATTACGATGACTGAATCCACTCTCACTGCAGTCTTTGTAATAAATTAGACAGTTTCTGCTCCTCTTCAAGCTAAGGTGGGTCACCCTAGCTGATACATTTAATGGAAGTTTTAAAACGATATTAAGCCAGTCACGCAGGGCCTGTTCTCTTGCTTTTGTCAAGTCATGGTGATTCCAAGAACAGAGATGAGTTGTCCAAGAGAGATGAACCTTTTGCACTTCTGTCTTTGAAATAAGTTTTTGTGGTGGAGAGTCAATATGTTCACGGTTACGGGTTAAGTTTGTTTCCCATTTTGAGGTATTCTTTGCTCCGCAAGTCGATCTGGCTATATTGAACTGAAAATGTGAAATTTTCTCGCAGACTTTATCCCCACGAAACCTCAAAAGAAATCAAACTTGTTTTCCTACTTTCAAGCATGTACATTTGTTTTCAGTGTTTACTTAAAGACTAGAACTGGAAAGTAACCTGGGGCTGTCATGTATTGAACAATTAATCTCTTATCACGATGTCTATTTATTCCTCAATTTGAACTTAGCTTTAAAACAAAGGTTGGTTCTCTGGGACTGGACGAATGGTTTAGCGATAACTTTGATTTAGACGTAGAATTCCATAATTTATATTTGCTTAAGGTTAATTCAATCCAAGTCTTGGGTTAGGTCCGTTGTTTGCCAACTCTGATCAGAGTTTCGAGTTAGCAAACCTACTTCATTATTTTCATCAAGTGAAGTGCATGAAGCTTGCAGGGTAATCCAGTCAATGAACACTACTGGCAGATTTACAAAACTAAATAGAAAAATATACTAGTAGATTTTAGAACTGGTGTTCATGCATATTTTTCTTCTCATCATGAAACTGAAAAGCGACCACCATGTAGGAACAATGAAGCAAGTTCGATATAAAATATGTATGCCCAAGTAATAAAGCATTATCATATATCTTTCAATAGCAAACTCTCAGGAAAGCGAAGAAATACAGACATACAAACCGGACATCAACAGAAAATTGCATGAACTCTTACACAACCAACTTGACTGCCACAGAATTGAGCCAAAAAAAAAAAAACTCGACTGCCATAGAAAGCTAAAACCAACTGCTCGGTTATAAGTTTAAGGGCAAGGAAGGACACCGCCTCCACTACCAACACCACCACCTGCTCCACCGCCGACTCCCCCACCAATGCCGCCGACTCCCCCACCCAGACCGCCGACTCCCCCACCCAGACCACTTCCACCTCCTAAGCCGCCAACCCCACCAACGCCACCTAGCCCACCAACGCCACCTAGCCCACCAACACCACCAGTACCACCTAGCCCTGTAACCCCACCGACTCCTCCAACGCCTCCAAATGGTAAGCCACCGGCGCCAAGTCCAGCGAAGCCGCCAACACCACCGTAGGTCACAAAGTTCTTCTTATCATCTAGACCACCACTAGGAACATTTTTGGAACTAACCAAATTATTTTTGCTTCCTGGCATGTCTCTAGCATTTGTTTGCAGTGTTAGCAGTGCAATGAACAGCATAACACTAACAAAACTTCTGGCCATCTCTCTCGCTCTCGCTCTCTCTCTCTCTGAAATTGTTTTCTGATTAGTACCTCAAGCTATGCCGATAATCTCCCTTTTTAAAGGCAAAAGGAGCAGTAGGAGACAGTTGTGAGTATTAAATAGAGTTAAATGCAAGTTCAGAATTTTGCCGTCTCATATTTTAGGGGCTGAGTGCCAAAAACTATTTCTTGCGAACATGTAATGGAGCTAGCACAGTTTCAAGTGGAAAGCAGATGACCATTTAACTGCGCTCTTTACCTTAATTAGCTCAACCAAATTTCATAAGATCAAATCGGAAATCAATAGTTTCCTAACATATTTATGCAGTACTTCATATAAAGGAGAAGCACGACAACTAAGACGCAAACCCACCAGTGAATAAGCTTGTACAACCACAAGATCAATACTGACATGCAAGTGGCCGTAAGGCAAGGAACTATGCACAATTACAATTCACCACCAAGGTATGTTGTCTTTAGTTGCATGTAGTAACTTAATTTACGTTCTTAATCATAGCTACACTAACTGTTATATGTGTTAAAATATTTAATACTTAATAAAAAGACAATGTAAAGTTATCTAATTTTTTCAGGTGTTTAATTCATAATATAAATTCTCATCCATCTTCATTAATAGACAATTAAGAGCGTTCACTATTTATATTTTATTATTCATTAGCATTGTTTCTTAAGAGTTTGACAATATTTATTATTAATAATCGTAACAATGTTATTTTTTATACTTAATTTTTCATTATTTATTTTTTAAATTTTGTTTCTTTACGTAATTAATAAAATATAGTAATTTAAAAACCATTTTTGTTTAATTTTATTTAGTAACCTTTTATATTACACAATTATTTTTATAAGATTAGATAAATTTGAAAAGGTTAATTCATTAATCTGTGTAAATTATTTTCATGTTTTTGTTTTAAGACTTTTTCTTTTAAGTGTATTTGCCATGATTAAATTTTCTTATATCAGTTTGATTTGATATTGCTTTGGATATAGTTGAATTTATTTAAGATTAATTTTCTATCTAAAATTTTGGATTAGGAAAATTTGGGTAAATAATTTAGGAGTTGAATTAGAAAAAAACAATGATAAGTGATAAAAAGAATTGAAAATCTAAGTGAAAAGGTTTAATTTGGAAATGAAAAGAGAAAAAAGAGAAAAAAGATGTTATGTAAAAAGATAAATGTCAAAAGAACAAGAGTGAAATGGCACACAATTAAGAATAAAATGGAAGCCAAGTAAGAAGAAGAAAGAAAAGAGAGATGACATATACAAAAATATAAAGAGAAGCATTGAGAAAAGCAAATTATGCTTAAAAAATCATGAAGCAATTGTTCTAACAACACCAAATGGAGAAAGGAAGGGGAAAGAGAACATAGCTAGAGAAGGAGACCAATGAAAATGAGATAATGTAGAGAAAAAAGAACATGAGATAGAATGATGGTTGGAAGGCGAATCCTTCCTTTTGGTTCTAGTAGTGATTTAGATGTAAGGATCTCCTTCTAATGGCAAGAGAATTAATATGTTGGAGATGATTAGATGAACATAAATGAGATAATAAAGAAAATGATGGTGAGACTCCGTTTAAATTAAGAAAGGAGAAACTAATAATTAATATGTTGGAGATGATTAGATGAACGTAAATGAGATAATAAAGAAAATGATGGTGGGACTCCATTTAAATTAAGAAAGGAGAAATTAACATCAAAAGGGAAACCTCTCTCTCCAAAGCCTCTCACCTAGTTTGTCCTTTTCTAATCACCTTTGATAACTTCTAAATATGGGAATACTCCAGCCAAGCTCATTGGTTAGTTTCTTTGCTTTTATGAAATGGATCCAATATAGGAAATTTCTACTTTCAGAGTTTCTCTACCACAGTCTTACACTTTGTTCTCATCTTTCTTGTCTTCATCCCCTCCTCCTATAATCTATAAAATTTTGATGGCCTCTGACTCTGTCTCATTCCCTCTAGGACTCTCGACACCATTCCCTAAGATACCAACCTCGAAGACTTCCACCTTCATCCCTCCTCCAAACACCAATTCTTTCATTCCTACTTCTCCTTTGCTTCTTAGTAAAGATCCATTAAAAAACCTAGAAAAAGACAACTAAAAGAAAACATGGATTCAAGCTGTGGGATACTATACTCCTTTAGAAGAGTTAAAGTACATATTTTTGCTTCCTGATAATGAAGCATTTGTGGTCTCATCTCGAATTGAGGGACTAAGAGCAAAAGTACAAAAATATAGCATTAGACTAGTAGGCTATTTTATTAATAAAAGACTACTTTTCTAGTTGTTCAATCATAGTAGAGAAGGACTAGGAGAAGCTAGAATTGGAGAGCATCCTCATAAAAGAGAAAAATTATTTCTATTTAAATTCAGAAGCTAGGTAAATACCCACAAAGTACATCTTGGGGAAACCAATGTTGATATAGGAATGGAGGCGTAGTATGTCTCTAGAAAGGTGCAACATAAGGAAGATTCTCTTATGGATAAACTTCTATAACATGCCACTTGAATAATGATCTACTTTGAGCTTAATTCCATATCCCCATCTAATGATTATAGGTTGGAATATGAGAGGCATGAATTGTCCCAATAAAAAGTAACTAATCTATGACTACTTTCTTACTAGAAAATGTTTTATAGCAGGTCTTCTGGAAACTAAGATCAAGGAAAGCAATGTTCAAGACTATAACTGGACCTTTAGCAAAATTAGAAACTATTCACTAACCCTTAGCTTCATCATAATTGGGGAATTATTGTTGCTTTAACCATTACATAGTACATGTGCATCATTCTATGGTCTTGAACCAATTCATATAACTAGAAGTATCCCTCGAGCATGTTTAAGTTGGAATTATAGATACATTTATCTATACTACTAAATTTGAAGTCTAGAGCCATAATCTATATAGGAAATTGATCACTATTAACTACTCTATCCAAGCTCCTTAGGTCATTTTAGTTGACCTTGACAACATTCAGTACTGGAAGATAAAGGAGCTAAAATTGGGAGTATTGAAAGAAACAAACTTACTCAATTGTTTGAAAATCATAGGTTTGAGTGATCTAAGATATGATGGAGCTTACTATAACTAAAGTGATAAACAAATCAGTGATTGGCTTATAAGAGGAAAAAATTGGATGGAGCTTATGGTAAACCCTTTTAGCTTTTAAATTCCCCTCAGAGTAAGGCTCAATTTCAAATACCCATATGCTTTGACTGTAGCCCCACTAAAATAGACTTAAGAATAACAATGGGGAAGCTAAAATACCCTATTAGATAATTTAACTTTACATCTAAGATTAAGGGATTTGAAAAATTTATGGAAAGATGACTTAATATTCAAATTGAAGGATATAAAGCCTACATGTGAAAATTGAATTTAAAAGCTCCATAATGAGAAAATCCAACATACAAATGAAGTTACAAAAAAAGTCAGAAATCAAATTTCACAACTAGAAATTCAAAAAGCTGCTTAGGATAAGGATAAAAAGAATAAGGAAATGAAAGCCCTTGTTACTTGCATACAAGCCTTACAAAATCATTATTCTGTAGGACTAAAATCAATTTGTAGAAAGAAGGAGATAAGAATACTACATACTTTCACATCTCGATCATAGGTAGAAGGAAAAAGAACAAAATTTGTCCCCTAGAGAATAAAGATGGTAAGAATATTAGTGACCATAAGGGATTGAAAAAATATCCTGTAACCACTTTTAAAAAAATGTGTACTTCTAACAAAAGTTTCTTATGTATGTAGGCCTTTAAGAATGTGATCACTAACTTTTTATCTCATTAATAAAAATTTTTTTTGATCAAGTCTTTCAATGCACTAGACATCAAGGTAACTCTCTTTAGTATCAAAATAGGAAAATCCCTACGTTTGGATGGACTAGTTGCAGGCTTCTTCTAATGGGTATGGCTTCTAACAAGTAAATTAGTAACAAACTCCATAAAGCAAAATTTTCTTCAAGGGTAAGTTATTAAGGGAGCTCAATAACACTTACATATATCTGGTCCCCAAAAAGGCTAATCCTTATTCCGTAAATGATTATAGACCAATTTTATGCTATAATTTCATTTATAGGACCATTTTAAAGATGATTTGTACTAAGCTCACAGATGGGCTAAAGAGTTTTATCAATATAATCTAAGGGAATTTTATCTAGATAAGAAGCATAAGGGATAGTTTATTACTTAATCAAGAGTTTTCTAAGAGCTATCAAAGTAAAAAAAAAAAACCTCGAAAAGTTGCTCATTGAAGAAAGATTTTGAAAAAAGCATTTAACTTAGTTGATTAGTATAACACACCTCTACCATAAAGCATATGTCTGAACATCCAGAGGACATTCAATAATATACTCTATGAAAATAACATGTTAGAGCAATTACATCAGCTTATTATGGCATCATATAAAACATAAGTATTTCTAAAGATCAAACCTCCCCATTTCATTCTTACTTACATTGTCATTACAGTTCATAATCTATATTTATACACAACATAGCATTTGGGAGTTTAAAGTTCTATATAAAGAGTAAATGAAAGGAGAATCTAACATAAGTATTCTATCTAGACTCCGCAAGTATCAGTTGACCAGTCCTTTAAACTTCTACTAGATTACCTTAGAAGCTAGGTCTCCTTTGTCTTTAAAAATCAATGTTACAATTTTGATGAGTTTGCGAACTCAGTGAGTGAACTATCATCGATGTACTCACTCAAGTCAAAACATAAACATTATAGGTATATAACCAAATTCACAAGTATATCACGGTATCCAATTTTCTATACCAAATCACTTTTCGTCACATTTTAACAAGTAGAATAGGTACATAACATCGGATATCATTATATCAACACAATTCAGTAATTCTTTGCAATCATTCACATAATACATGTAACGATATATATATATGTATGTATGTATGTATGCATGCATGCAAATGTATGTGTGACTCTACTTTTACTTTTACTTTTACTTTTATTTTGTTGTGACAGAGTGCCTATTAACTATCTCGTATCGGTTGTGGATACCAAGATCATTAATAATTGAACTTGTGGCTCTTTGTGTACATTTCTGAGCTTTAAAATATTTTTCATACTTGTTACTCCATTCATAACTCCTTTATATGATCATGCATAACAATGTGATGAAATGCATAAACTCACATAGTATGCTATCAATAACTTTCATTCAATGTGCTCAGACATTTATCGCATTCATTGGAGCTGAGTCCGGCATTCAACATTTAGTTGAGTACACATTTTCCATATTCACATACAATTAGAAATCACTTCCAATACAATCTCGAATATCAAACTCCTCGAACGATCAATGTCTAAAATTATCATAATCATATCAATAACAGTTCAATATTTAAAAGTTAATCGAAAACAATTTAGTCGTATTGAGAAAACATCTAGGTTAACTCACAGTACATTCCAGATAAGCTATTGCCTTGATGATCCAGTAATGTTTGGATGCTGACGATCAACTTGTGCTTCTTTAGTCATGCAATATACACATATTTTACACATTACTAAGTTGATCAATCATATGATTATTCATTTATGCACATGTATATGTGTAATGTTCAATGCATACTCAATTCCTTTAACAACTCATAATTGGAATTTAGATACATTGATATCAAAACAATCCATTTCTTAAATGATAACATCAATTAACAACATATACTTATCAAACCTTTAAACCAATTAATTAAGCAATTATCTAAGTTCATTTCAAGCCTCAATCCAGTCCAAATGCACCAAAATAAAGTGACTTATCCTTAATTAATTCAACAATCACGCAAACAGAAAATTTCATTTCCAAAGCATTGCCCAAGATCGTAGAGGACCTTCCCACAATCGTAGTTTGAGTGAACCGAAGGTTCACCATCCATTTCCTTCAATTCTTTTCTAGACTTTAACATCTTTATACGAAATTCAAAACATCTCCTTAATAGTCCATAAATATACCTCAATTATACTTCAATTCCTCATCAATTTCATCTCCAATTTCAACTCAAAATTAATCAATTTGCAGCTCATAAACTATTTTCTTTCATATATCGAAACAAAGCAGAAACTTTCATTCACTTATGTAGCCCTAGTTTTTTTTTTCAAATTCAAGAACACTTTACTAGCTCCTTTCTTTAGCATAAATTTACCTTCATTTAAACTATCAACAATCACATTACACAACGTATTAGCAATCAAACAATGGGTATGGAACAGATTTTCACGTTATTCACTATGTTCATTTTTTTACTTTCCAAACTAAATGTACATTGTACAACCAATATTTCTTCTCTAGAATATTCAACATCACTAGCATATTCTAATGGTGGCATATCATTTTCATCATCATCTTTCTCACTTTCAACTTCAATAACCCCATCCCTTATGAGCATTACCCTTTTATTAGGGCATTCATGTGCCAAGTGACCATGTCTTAAGCACTTAAAACACTTAATTCCTCTAGTTTGAGTAGGTTGATTCTCACTTTTACCATTACTGCCTATTTCATTTTATTCTTAAAATCATCAAATTTAGGATTAAATTTTTTTTTCATCCTTTTCACTCCAATTTAGTTTCCAAGAAGAAGAAGAAACCGAAATAAGGTTTAGAATCATACTTAGTTATATCGTTGCATTTGAGCTTCCTTTCAATTTTTATGGCCACAATTACCATATCTTCAATCTTCACATAATGTTGTAATTCCACAAGATCAACAATGTTCTTATTTAAGCCATTCAATAACCTAACTATGGTTGCCTCATGATCATCCTCCACATTAGCCCTTATCATGGCTATCTTCATCTTTTAAAGATATTTTCCATACTTATAGAACCTTATGTCAAAGTTTGTAAACGGTGATGCAAATCCCTACAATAATGGCTAGGGTTAAATCTGCTTATCATGATTTATTTCATCTTCAGCTATGTCTCCATAAGTCTTTAGCCATTTCTACGCCTATCATTATATGATTAATCCTAGCGAACAATGGCATAATCACAAAATTCAACAGCACCTAATTTTACCTCTTTTTTTTCTTCAATATAATTACAACATTTAAAGATCATCTCCACTTTTCTTTCCTACTCAAAATAGCCATCTAGATTATTCTTCCCTTGCAATGAAAAATAGGAATCTTCATTTTAATGCTACCTATATTTTGGTCCACATTCTCAAAATGTCCTCTCCTATTTTGTCTTCTAGGATTAACGTCTAGACTAACAATGGTAGCTTGATCATCATCCATATCAATTCCACTATAATAATCATTATGGATAAAGGTTGATTGGCTTGCTTTCTGTGGCTCAACTTGCATTCAAAGTATTGCTGCATTGCTTAAATTACTTGATCATTTAAGGAAGAACTGACTTCGCTGTTTTTGTTAGACATGTCTTAAACCTTGAAAAAAAAAACACCCTCACACACTCCCCTACGTGTTTCACTCAATTAATGGACCATTGCACTCGTGTTTCACACTTTATATGGCTTTTCACGATGCTAGCATCACCTCTCTTGACTTTTACCACTTTTCTTTTGTTTATAGGTTTTTAGATTAACTAAGTTCCTTAAACAAACAATTCATATTATAGCAATTTAATGGAGTGACAAGGGGCACGTCTAAGGGAAAAAAAATAAAAGGTAGGTCAATTTCAAGTTGCAAAATTCTATCAGGGTTATAACTCAGTTGTCGTATAACTTTTTTTATTCACACTTTTTTAATTTTGTTTTTGTAATATCTAAATTTTGGAAAAAACAACAATAAACAAAGATTAATAATAATTGAGATTGTAGAAAGAACAAAACAGATAGCTACATTTCTAGTAGAAAAGAAGAAGAAAAGATAGCTAAGAACTAAATGAATAGCAAATAAATGTATACATAAACTTAAAACTTGGGCTAAAAGCTCTGATACCAAATGAGGGAAATCATCAATTTAGGAACCATAGACCCCAATAGCTAAAGAATTAATGTAACACCCCACCCTCTCAGGACCCAGACCCGACATCCTATGTGATGTCCGAGAACTTGCCGCGTGAGGGTGGCATGCTAGAGCACTCAATCATTCAGTAATCGGTATAATTTTTTTTGAAACAACAATAAACGTATACAGAAAATAATAACCGATTCGGGCACACTTTTATTCATAAACATTTTCAATCAACACGATACAATCCATAGAATTTCAGTAGCCAAATTGGGGCCCATTACCAATACAAAACACTTTAGTCATAATATCTTTACATTTCACCATAAAAACCATTGTATACACATTATACAAAAATTTCGAAATACATTATTTTACAGAAATTGTGATATACAAATTTATACAAAAAATAGGAAAACACTAATGTAGACGCGAACTGATCCTGACATCGATCCCTTGTATACTATAGGGATACTCTCGTTTGCCTAACGGAGTATTCTTCTGATCCTGAAAATATTTGCAAATTTTGGGTGAGTTTTGCGAACTCAATGAGTAACCATCATCGATGGCTCACCCAATCACATAACACATAAATCACACTCACAACATTTCACATTTCACAATCAATATAATTTAATCATTCATATTATGCATATGCAGTGTGTATAAGACCTACTTTCCATTTATTACTTTGATGTGACCGAGTGCCTTTTTATCTAGCCTATATCCGTTAGTGGATACCGGGCTATATCAGATGATGTCCCATATCCCTTAGTGGATGCAAGGTACATGCACAACTGAGCTTGAAGCTCTTAATCACTTTTGAGCTGGAGGCTCTTTTTCACTCGTTGAGTTTTAAGCTCTGATTAGTGGTTGCTCTGGTCACAACCGCCATTATATTTCATACATTCATGAAATGAAATGCATCAATCACATTTGCATGATCTCATTCAAGCACATTCCTGTATCATCGAACCTTAGTCTGGCATCCAACATTAAGTTGAAAATCACATTTTCACTTACATGCAAATGCTCATTCAAAACACATTTATCATCAATTTATTTACACTTAATTCTTCTCATTCACATACAAGCAACACTTCAATATCTCAATCAAGCATCACAATCATTGGACCTCTTCTACGGAAACTATCACAATCAATCACATTCATATAGACATTCATTAGTTAATCAATTCCAAAATTCACACTAAACAAACAATGAAATGAAACCATCTAGGTCTACTCACAATATGTTCCAGATTAGCAATTGCTTCCAAGATCTGGAAACGTCCGAATGTGTATATTTATCCTACACATCAAAATTATGCAATACACACATTGCACATACATTAATAATTGCACAATTATAAATATTCCTTTATGCACAAT
>JAOSBN010000009.1:14229181-14248392 GCA_027563595.1 Erythroxylum suave
GTGATTTTGCATTATGAGATTTTCAATTGAATTCCTATTGGATGAGAATTTGGATATTATGAGATCATATGAGGTTAAAAATGAGACGAAGAGAAATTGAGTTATGATATACAGTAACCAAGTTTTCTTGAGGTGTAAGCTTATGGATAAGTTAGACACATGTGAACTATGAAATGAGAATAAGCATAATATGTGTTCTAGAACAAATATCCGGGATTGTCATTGAGCATGCATTGTACATAGTCCACATATACAATTATGCATAAATAAATGCTTAAATGTGTGCAATTACTGATGAGTGTGAAATGGGTGTCTTGCATAAATGGGGTGTGCAGGTCACGTGTCTGCATTTAGGCATTCCCAGAATTTGGAAGCAAATGATAATTTGGAGCGTACTATGAGTAGACCTAGACGGTCTCATTCCACTGTTTGTTTGTTTGACTTCTATTTTTGAATGATTTTTGAAATGATTGAATGTTGGGTTTCGAACAGGAGGTTCGATGAATGTGTTGTATGAAAGAATATTGAAGTGCTCGTTGTATATGAATGAGATAGAATAAGTGTACAAAATTTGACTGTTAAATGCCGGACCACGGTCCGATGACAAGTGTGTTTAGTTTGAACGTGCATTTGCATATGAATGAAAGAGTGATTCTCAACTTTAATGTTGAATGCTGGACTAAGGTCCGATGATATGGGAAAGTGATTGAATGAGAATATGCGAATGTGATTGATGCATTCCATTACATGAATGCATGCTCAGATAAAGGCGTTGTGTCTGAGTTGCCAGTATGAAGCGCTTCCATGTAGAGCTTTACTCCGTGATATTCTAATTTGGCATGTAGAGCTTTGCTCCGTGATATTCTGATTTGGCATTTAGAGCTATACTCCGTGATTCTGTTTGAATGAGCCCTATGGGCCAATATCTGTATAAGTCTGTGATAGGCACTCGGTCACAACAATAAGAAATGGAAAGTGAGTCTCATGTGCATTGCATATGAAAAATATCAATGATTAAGTGTATTGCATGCGAAATGTGAAATAATGTGAGATGTGCAATAATGTGCTTTATGTGTTATATGACTGGGTAAGCCATCGATGATGGTCACTCATTGAGTTCGCAAAACTCACCTAAAATTTGCAAATATTTTTCAGGATCAGAAGAATATCCCGTTAGGCCAACGGGAGTATACCTACAGCCTAAGTGAAGGATACAGGTCGGGATTAGTTGGCGTCTGCATTGCATCTCCTTAATTTTGTATTGATTTGTTTATTCCGCAACTTTTGTATCGAATTATGTAATCAGAAAGTTTTGTAAAAAGTGTAAAAAAGTGTTTTGTTTTTATAAAAGGGCCCAAATGGCTATTAAAACTCAGATGATTGTGTTGTTGTGATTGAAAATGTTTATAAATAAAATTGGGCTCGAATTGGTTTTAATTTTCGCATATTGTGTTTGTGTTTCAAAAGAAAAATATTTATACCAATTTCTGACTGATTCAATGCCTTAGCACACCACCCTCATAGGGCACGGACTCGGACATCACCCACGATGTCGGGTACGGGTCCTTGCGGGAGTGGGGTGCTACAAAAATGATGAAATGCATCATTTCTTATTATACGCAATCAATTACTTTCATTCATTACACATTGTCATTTTCATAAATTCATTAGATCTAAGTTCAACATTCAACATTTTGTTAAGTACACATATTTCTTTAGATTCACATTCAATTATGAAATACTACCAATACAATCTCAATTATCAAACTCCTCAGACCATCAATGTCTGGAATTATCAAATACACATCGATAACAATTCCATAGTGAAAATTTAAACAAAAACAAATCAATCCTAGTGAGAAAACATCTAGGTTGACTCGTAGTAAGCTGCATCTAAGCTATTGCCTCGACGAACTAACAATGTCTGGATGTTGACGTTCATCTTGTACATTTAAATCATGTAATACACACACATTGCACACACATTACCAATTTGATCATTCATATAAATATTCAGCCGTGCACACACACACACACACATATACATACATACATTATATATATATATATATATATAAACTATTGCTCGACGAACTGATAATGTCTAGATGTTGATGTTCATCTTGTAATACACAAACATTGCACACACATTACCAATTTGATCGTTCATATAAATATTCAGCCGTGCACACACACACACACATATACATACATACATAATATATATATATATATACTTAATTTGACTTTTCTCGTGTATGTATCCTTAAATCACAACTCTTAACCATTCATATATCATAATTTAAATATAACTAGTTTGTACTTAGGCTTACACCTCAAGTATACTTGATTATTTTAAATTCATCAATCATTTTCTAGCATAATAAATTCACACAATATCTCAATTCTCATTCATCATACCTAATACACCTCACTCTTATTCCTTAGATCATAATTAAATTCCTAAGGACAACTTAATTCCTTTAATAACTTTAAATTTCAAGATTTTACAAACTTTGATATCAACAATCCATTCCTTAAGTTATAACCTCAATAACAACCTAAACATATCAAACTTTTAATCACCTATTCCAACATCAAATTAGGACCATTTAAAGCCTCAATCACGTCCAAATACACCATAGGAAAGCACCTTATCCTTAGTTGGCTCATGAATCATTCAATAGAGAACATGTCATATCCAATGCACTTCCCACGATTGTGGAGGCCTTCCTATGATCATGGGATAGGTTGTCCAAACATTTCACTCCCCTTTCTCCTTCCAATTTTCCAGATTTTAACTCTTTCTTACCAATCTCAAAACATCTTATGCGCAGTTCATCATTTCTACTTCAATTCCTCCTCAAATTCACCTCAGTTCCAACTTAAAATCATCCATACAACCATACATAAACTATTGTTTATCATTTAAAAACAGAACACAAACATATCCATTTCTTCATCAACGCCCTAACATATTTCACACACCATTAAAACCATCCATCTTTCCCTAAACTATCATCACGTACGTTTCTATTAAAACAAGCGATGAAGAACAATATCTTACTTTCCAAAGCTTCTTTAAATCATCAAATAACCTTGCTCTCAAGCTTACACGATCATCAACATTTCAAGGTAGATATCCTAGGTTTTTAGTAACAAGAAGAGATAATAAATTTGTTCGAGTAGCAAGGTGTTGATTTTTGAAAGAGCTCAATGTCGTAAGTGTGAGGAGTGAGTGTCAAAATTTGAGACAAGAAAGAAGAAGATGAGAGCATGTAGTAAAAAGTAAGAATGAAAGACAAAGAAATGGTATTTAAGTATATGGGTGTCGTATGGGTTAAGGTGTGTGGCAAGAGTTGTGACACTTGTCACTTACCACATGCCTTATACTCATGATTCCAATTGTCTCTTAAAAACTAGTCCATTTGTCTCTTAATCTCCATACCATTTGTCACCCAGTTATTTAATACTACATGTAACTTATTTCTATTACCATTTATCAATTATTTCTACTGCCATTTTTGTCTTTCCACTTGGCATTCTTCCTAGTCCAAAGTACATATAAATTTAAAAATCTCCCAATTGTAATAAATAAATTCAAATTAATAATTGAAAACCATCATACCAAAATTTAAGACATAATTAATATACAATCATATCATAACCACTTTAAACATTTTATACCGCAGAATATGTCAATTAAATGCATAAACAATCTTTGCAATGTGTACAAAATCATAATTCGTGTGTGTATGCTAATGATAAGCATATGAATGCAATGCAACTCTTAAAATCCTAATACTATTACTCATGTATAATGGTTTAGGATCCTATGTCCTAACCCTTAGTATTGAGAAATAGGTTATTACAATTCTCTCCCCTTTAAGAAATTTCTTCCTTGAAATTCTTACCTAATTGGTCAAACAAATGGGGCTATTGATTCCTTATGTTCTCCTCAATTTCCTATTTAGCTTCTTCTCTCGAACGATTCCTCCAAAGGACTTTAACCAGTGAGATCATTTGGTTTTTTAATTTTTTCATATGATAACCAGCTATCTTAACCAGTTCCTCAATATAACTTAAGTTAGTTGCAACTTCAACTTCTTGAATCGACAATGTATATGTCAGATCCTACCGATATCATGTGAACTTACTACTATGAAAAACGTTGTGAATTTGAGATATCTTTATCGATAAGGCTAACTTATAAGCCAATGGTCCAACTCTCTCATTAATCTCATTTGTGCTAATGCATCTAAGGCTTAACTTACCCTCTTTATTAAACCTTACCACTCCTCATCAAGGTGATACTCTCAAAAATACTTTATCTCCTACTCGATACTCCATATCTCTACAGTGCTGATCTATATAACTCTTTTGTCTATCTTAAGTCGCTTTAATTCTATCACGGATCAGTTTAACCTTATCAACGATATTTTGGATCAGTTCTGGGCCTTCAACAATCCTTAGACCCTCTTTATCCCCATACATATGAGAACGACACTTTCTGCCATATAACGCCTCATATGGTGCCATATAAATACTACTGTGATAATGATTGTTGTATGCAAATTCAATGAGAGCTACATATTGATCCTATACTCCTTAGAACTCCAAAACATAAGCTCTCAGCATGTCCTCAATAGTCTTAATAGTTCTTTCCCTCTGTCCATCTGTGTAAGGATGAAATGATGTGTTAAAATCCAACTTCACACCTAATGTTGTTTGTAAACTTCCCTAAAATCTTAAAGTAAATCTAGGATCTCAATATGATACAATAGACATTGGAACTCCATGCAATCTTACTACCTTAGTCACATACTTTCAAGCTAACTGATCCAGTGAATTATTCTCTCTTACAGATAAGAAATGGTCGATTTCATCAATCGCTCAACAATAACCCATATGGCATCATGTTGTCTCGAATTCCTCGACAAACCTATAATGAAATCTTTTGTAATTCTCTCCCATTTCCACTCCGAAATAGGTAATGATTGTAATTCCTAATCGAAGCCTGATGCTATGCCTTAATCTATTAACATGTCAAGCACTTAACAACATACTCCGCCACTTGCGTCTTCATCCCTAGCCACCAGAAATGTTGTTTCAATGTATTATACATTTTAGTAGTACCAGGATGTATAGAATAAGCTACTAGTTATGCTTCCTCCTAAATCTCTTTTCTTAGATCATCCACATCAGGTACACATAATCTCTACTTCAACCACAATGTATCATCTCTCAATTCAAACTCAAAATTTGAGTTCTATTTCAACTTCCCAACAAGTTTCACTAATTCTGGATCCCTACTTTAAACTTTTTTTATTCTTTCATGCAATATCGGCCTAAGCTTCAATGTAGTCAACAATACTTCATTATGCCCCAAATTCAGCTCAACATTCAATGTTCACAATTGTACTAGGCTTGGTAACCTCGATGTCTAAATTTGTGCCACACTACTATTGGATTTCGTACTTAATGCATTAGCCACAAGATTAGCTTCACCAAGATGACACTCTATTGTGCAATCACAATCCTTAAGTAGATCAATCCAATGCCTTTGTCGCATATTCAACTTCATATGAATAAACAAATATCTCGAACTTCTGTGATCTGTGAATATCTAAAATGTCTCACCATATAAATCATGTCTCCAAATTTTCAAAGCAAATACCACTACAACAAGTTCTAAATCATGAACCAAATAGTTGAACTCATAAGACCTTAATTACCTCGATGCATATTCAATCACTCTGCCATACTGCACCAGTACACATCCTAATCCCTAGTTTGAAGCATCATTATACACCATATAACATCCAGATCTAGATGGAATAGCTAACACCAGTGTTATAGTTAACCGATGCTTTAGTTCCTCAAAACTCTTTTGGCATTCATCAGTCCATCTAAAAGGCACATTTCTCCTTAGAAGCTTTGTCAAAGTGGTTGAGATAAATGAAAACTCCTCGACAAACCTCCCATAATAACCTGCTAATCCAAGAAAACTTCAAATCTCAGATACATTTCTCGGAGCTTCCCATTTCATTATTGCTTCAACTTTCTTTGAGTTTATTTGTATGCCCCGTCTTGATACTATATGAACCAAGAATACTACTTGATCAAGCAAAAATTCACACTTACTGAACTTGGCATACAATTACTTCTCTCTCATTCTCTATAAGACTAACCTCAAATGGTCAGAATGTTCCTCTTTGCTCTTCGAATACACAAAAATATCATCTATGAATACAATCATAAAATGATCGAAATAAGGTTGAAATACCTTATTCATCAATGCCATAAAAGCTATGGGAGCATTTCTCAACCCAAAAGGCATCACCAAAAACTCAAAGTGCCTATATCAAGTCCTAAATGCACTTTTTGTTACATCAGCTTTTACTATGTTCAACTGATAGTACCCTAATCTCAAATCTAGTTTAATAAACACTTGAGCTCCATTTTACCAAATCTTCTGTTAGAATTAAGATGAGACTCACTATGTCTCTTCATTTTGAACTCCTGTCTGTACTTTCCTTGTCCATCTTTCAACAACCGTTTAATTCTGATTAAGACAACTCACAGTTCCATAAAACTACTCAAATTAGTGATAGCCAACCTCGTCCTAATCTGCATATTCATTCCATCTTCAAACCACCTACACTTATGCTGCTCAATCGGAATTAAAGAAGTAGCATACCCCATTAACTCATTAAATTGTATCTCACATTTAGCTATTGTAAGACTTTCAGGCTTCAGATCCAAAACCTTTTTTCATCTTCTTCATATAGATCTTCGACGTATAATTCTCTTTAAAGACTCTCAGGAAGTCTTCCAATGTTAAATTACAAGGTTGAGTGATACTACTAGGAACAATCTTCCACTACTGATAAGCTGGACATTGTAGTAGCGAGACTGCATAGTCAACCTTTCATCTGACTCATAGTCCATCTAATTAAATACCCTTTCTGTTCTCTCTAACCAACCTTTTGCCTCAGTAGGGTCTATACTTCCATAAAAGTCTACAACCCCTTGCTTCCTAAGTTTATCATACCTCCTTTCTTTTCTCTCAGGAATTCTCTAAGGCATTTGGTTAGACGGAGGTACTGGAGACTCTCTATTAGCTTCTATAGACTTTAGGTCAGCTGATTCTACAACTTGTTCACCTATAGCAGATGACCTATAATAAACAACAATCGTGGTCACTATACAAGTCTCTTACTATATATCATGTCTAAATGTTCTTATATGACCCTATGGATGTCAAACCACACTCTAATGCCAAAAACATGTAACACCCTACCCTTATGAAGCATATACCCGAACATCCGGAGGACATTTAGGAACATAACCTATGAAAATGGCATGTTAGAGTAATCTCACTCACTTATATATAGAATATAATTAATCAAAATATTAACTCATCATTTTCATTTGTAAAACATAATTTACATTATAACATGTCACTACATAATCCATATATACAGTATCAAAAACATATAAGAGTTTACTACTCTTTACATCATGTTTTACATGGAATGAGGAACTAAATAAAAATATTCTATCTAAACTCCTTAATATCAGTTGACCAAACCTTTGAGCCATTCGTGACTTCCAAAATGGACAAAACTAAACTTCTACTAGTTTGCCTTAAGAGCTAAGTCGTCCTCGTACCTAAAAATCAACATTTGCAATTTTTATGAGCTTGTCAACTCAATGAGTGAACCATCCTCGATGTGCTCACACATATCAATCACAAGAACAATTCAAGATTCAATTTATAGAAAAATCATATAATCAAATATTACATATCATGCCACATTTCATCATGCTTCAATAGATACAATTTGTATACAATAATTCACATTTCCATTTCAAAACAGTCTAAATAATTCATTTCGATCATTCATGTAAAAAATATCAAGTTATATATTCAAAGGCACACATGACTCCATTTTTAATTTTATTTGTTGTGACTAAGCGCCTTTTTACTATCCCATATCTGTTGTGGATACCAAGCTCATTAATAACTGTCCTGTAACCATTGTAGATATCGAACTCATTAGATACTGAGCCTGTGGCTCTTTATGTACATTTTTTAGCTTTAAGCTCTTTTTCACTGGTTAGTCCAACCACAACTTATTTATCTAATCATGCATATCAATATGATGAAATGCATCATTTCTCATTATATGCAATCAATCACTTTCATTCATTACACATATTCATTTTCATATATTCATCGAATCTAATTCCGGCATTCAACGTTTTGTTTAGTACACATATTTCTTTAGATTCACATTCAATTATGAGACACTCCCAATACAATCTCAATTATCACACTCGTTGGACCATCAATGTCCAGAATTATCACATTCACATCAATAGTAGTTCAATAGTTGAAATTTAAACATAAACAAATCAATCTTAGTGAGAAAACATCCAGGTTGACTCAAAGTAAGCTCCAGATAAGTTATTCCTCGATGAACCAACAATTTCTTGATGCCAATGTTCAACTTGTGTGTCTAAATCATACAATGCACACACATTATACACACATTACTAATTTGATCATTCATATAAATATTCAACCATGTGCGCGTGCACTAATTCCTTTTCTAGCATAATAAAGTCACACAATATCTTAATTCTCATTCATTCATACTAGACCTTACTCTTATTCCTTGGATCACAATTGTATTCCTAAGAACACCTTCATTCCTTTAATAACTCTAAATTTCTAGATTTTACGAACATTGATATCAACAATCCATTCCTTAAGTTATAACCTCAATTAACTACCTAAACATATCAAACATTTAGTCACCTATTCCAACAACAAATTAGGTCCATTTTAAGCCTCAATAAAGTCCATATACACCATAAGAAAGTACCTCATCCTTAGTTGGCTCATTAATCTTTCAAAAGAGAACATGTCATCTCCAATGCACTTCCCATAATCATGGAGGCCTTCCCACAATCATGGGATAGGTTGTCCGAAATTTCACTTCCCCCTTTTGTAATGTCAGACTCATTGAGCCCTTTTTGTATTGGTCTGTACTTGGAGATACTACTATATATTGGCATATACATGGTTGTACATGGGATCAAAAATGTATTTGAATCCTTTTGGTATTTATGTTGGTGAAATATAATACTATATGCCCTTACATAAACTTAGAGTTCATCGATATGTGAAAACTTGGAAATTTCTAACATATAAGCTTCTAAATGTGTAAAAATCGATTTCATTGAATGGATGTAGCCATGGTGGCCGAGTTAAACGTGTTCTAATGCCTGAGAGTTGATTAAGCATGATTAATAGACTTATTGGACACTTAGAAAGCTTAATTTAAAAAAGTTGATGTACATAAGGGACTTAAATGTAATTTTTAATTTTTGGAGGACCGAAATGTAATTTTATAAATTTTAAGGGCTTAGTTATAATTTGAAAAAGTCCGAGGACCAAAATGACAACAAAATTTTTGGTCATTCTTAAATTTTGAGCTTAATTGCAAATTTAGGAAAGTTTGGAGGGTATAATGGTAATTTCACAAAAGATAAGGTCAAAAGGGTAAATTCACTATATTTGGTCAAAGAAGAGTCAAATTCTGGACCCTTCTCCTTGTTATGGCTGTGCACACCCCATTAAACATTAAGAACACTTAGTTTTAATTAAAAAGAAAGGAGAAGAAAGAAGAAGAGAGGAGGAAGAGAGGAAACATTAGGCCATGACCAAATTCCACCATCCTTTTGATTGTCCAACCCAAACCAAGGTGTTATATGGCAATTTTTGGTCAAGGAACCCAAATCTATCATTAGATTTGAGAAATCCTCAATGGATTGGAAGATATCACGAAAGGAAAGTTTAGGTAAATTTTGTCTCATCTCTCTCTACAGTATGATTTTGAGTTTGGTGTTAAGATATGTTGTTCTTCATGCTTAATTATGCATGAAACATGGTTTGAATGAATGCAATGAGTCATGGAGAAGTTTTTTTAAGAGAAAACCAAAATGGTCTCTCTTTGGTGAAAGTTGGTGAAAATGAGAATATCTTTTGAAATTGATGTTTAAATGAACTCTACAATGTTAATTGTGTATTTATAATGTAAATTGATGATGAAAAATGAGGAAGAAGTACATTAGAAGGAGGCCTTCAAGTTTATGCCTTTAGGTGTTTGATAAAATGCCTAAGTGAACTTGGCTTAGGATTTAAGGATTTTGAAGGTGTGCATTGGAAAAAAACTTTCATGTTTACTTAGAGTAAACTTGAATTATTGCTTAGATTGATGAGTAGTAACCTAATGTGCTTAGATTAAAATGTGTTCAATTATTCTTTGAAAGGTGTAAGTATTGGATCCAAGGCATTAAATGCCTTGGAAAATGCAAATGAAAACTTATGCGGATAATAAAAGAAGTAACTGTGTGAGAAGCTTCATGGCCAAATCCTTTAGCTTAAAATTTGTGATATTATGTTTTATACACTTATGTGATGGTGTATAAATATGAGATATATGTTTGAGTATTAAATACATTGCATTTGTATGTATAAAGGCTCAGGAGCTATGAATCAAGGAGCTTGTATCGAGAATTGTTGAAGTCAAAGGAGTGTAAACCTTCTTTCAAGGTGAGGTGGGGAAAACATATCTCTCAAATGGGATTAGGACATCCCAAGACATGCATGATAACTTGTATATGAATTTTGAACCTAGGTAATGCATAGTAGAATTTAATCTAAAATAGATGCTAGTGTTCTTATATTTTTAATAAATGACATTGTTTTGAATAACTCTTTGCACTTGAAGTGAAACTGATGTCTTTATTTCATATTTTGAGGAATGATATTGTTTTTCAACAAACCTACAATTGAAGTGGAAAGGACATTTTTTATATTCTGAAACTACATTTTTGAATCACTTTACACTTGGATTTCAAAAGATGACTTTCATTATATGAAATAACATTTTGAAACTTACATATGCATAACTGAGTCATGTATGTTGTATGTATGTGTTCTCTTTTGGCTTGGAGCCAGGGCAAGGTTCCATTTTATCGGTTAGACTGATAAATAAAGGTATGGTATCTTACTTGATTTTAGTATTCAATATTTTTACATGATTTTTAATGATTCGTGAGGAAATAATTGGTCAATCATATGCTGGGCACAATAGATTAAGCGACCCTATACATTTGACGTTGGTACATAAAAGTTAAGTCCTTGTAATGACACCATTCTACAGGACTCGCAGGTGATTGCGAACCTAGAGGTCTGGTCACCAACAAGGTCATTACCTAGGGTTATGACACTCTTGTCGATCATAGTTTGGACTCACCATAGATGAAAGTCAAGCCAACATCGGGATTCGGTGGGTGTGCACACTAGTTTGGCCAACTAGTGGTGACACACATAATTGTTTTGGCTTATTTTAAGGTTTGGCTTCCTAACAAAATTTGACTTTTACATGTGTTACTTTTCTGCTTGTGTGTGTTGGAACTAGAACCTATGTTCACTGAATGAGTGATTAATAGGTTGGGCCTATGTTGTTCCTAACCAGTAAGGCATGAGGCATAGACTAGGTCTATATGTTTCTATGTCATGCATATTCACTTCATAGCTGGTTACGTAGATTGTTAAATGTGTAAACTGCCCTTAGGTTATTTAGACCGCTTTGGTATGTACCGGGTTCTATTTGTGATATATGTTTCTCTTTGCTCACTGAGTAAATAGTGTACTCATCCCCTCCGCTTCCCAACCATGTAGGTTAATTTAGTAAACTTGAATCTCTGAGTAGATCGTATAGTCTTTTGGACATTTTCGAGGCATTACCACACATGGGTAGTCTCTATTTTGTTTCTTTTGTTGTATAGTGGCTCATAAATATGTAGACATGTTTGATAATAATGTTATTATGCTTTATAATTTTGTAAAATTAATGCTTGTCTATCTTGTAGTTTGCAAATGGCTTAATGTGTATGAATATTTTGTTGAGATTGCTCTTGAAAGGACTTCAAAATCCAGAAGTTGTAAAGTTTTACTATGATTATAGAAGTGTGTTTGAAATTAGTTTACAGGTTTTTTTTTATTTTGGGATTTTCAAATTACAGTCGTTGTGCTGCTGAAATGTTTTTAAAGATGTCTAGTTGGCCTTGTATAGTCAGGTTAAGGTACTATGTGTATCCTTAGCCCAAGTAAGCGGCGGTTATCATGTGCCCGGTGTGGTTTGGGAAGTGACACTTTCTCTTTCTAATTTTCCAGATTTTAACTCTTTCTTACCAAACTCAAAACATCTTATGCATAGTTCATCATTTCTAGTTCAATTCCTCATCAAATTCACCTCAATTCCAACTTAAAATCATCCGTACAACCATACATAAACTATTGTTTATCATTTACACAAAAAAAGAATACAAACATATCCATTTCTTCATCAACGTCCCAGCACACTCACATACCATTAACACCATTCATTTATCCCTAAACTATCGTCATATACGTTCATATTAAAACAAACCATAAATAACAATGTCTTACTTATTCATTTAACTCCTAAGCTTCTTCAAATCATCAAATAACCTAGCTCTCAAGTTTACACGATCATCAACATTTTAAGGTAGAATGGGCTGGATTTTTAGTAACAAGAAGAGATAACAAAATTTTTTGGAGTAGGAAAGTGTTTGATTTTTGGCAAAGCTCAATGTTGTGAGTGTGAGGAGTGAGTGTCAAAATTTGAGAGAAGGAAGAAGAAGATGGGAGCATGTAGTAAAAAGTAAGAATGAGAGACAAAGAAATGGTCTTTCAACATATGGGTGTCGCATGGGTTAAGGTGTGTGACAATTGTTGTGACACTTGTCACTTGCCACATGCCTTATCAAATTGTCTCTTAATAACTAGTTCATTTGCCTCTCAATCTTTATGCCATTTGTCACCCAATTATTTAATGCTACGTGTCACTTATTTCTATTGCCATTTGTCAATTATTTATACTGTCATTTGTCAACTTGTCTTGTTAATTGGCTTTTTTCCTAGTCCAAAATACACATAAATTCATAAATCTCCCAATTGTAACAAATAAATTCGAAATTAATGATTGAAAACCATCATATCAAATTTCAAGACATAATTAATACACAATCATATCGCAACCACTTTAAACATTTTATACCCCACAATATGCCAATTGAGTGCATAAACAATCTTTGCAATGTGTACAAATCATAATTCATACGTGTATGCTAATGATATGGATGTGAATGCAATGCACCTCTTAAAATCCCAATACTATTACTCATGTACAATGGTCAAGGATCCTATATCCTAACCCTTAGTATGTATTACATGCATCCTTGATTATGCATGGTAATTGGCGTAGTATATTTAGAGGCTTTCAATCTCTAGTTGATCATCTCGCTACTTTGAACACAAGGCATGGTGAGGATGGTATCATATGGAATTTGAATTCAAGTGGTCATTTCTCTAACAAATCTTGCTATAAGTTGTTCATTAATCACAATAGGGTGGTTCCTTAGTTTGACATCTTATAGAAAATCTTTTTTATGTCCTAAGGTGGCTTTTGTTACTTGGCATGCTATTAAAAATATAGTTAGAACAGGGAAGCAATGGTATGGTAGTAATGATGAATTATGTCTTTTATGCAACCAAGCTTTGGAAGATCATGAGCATATCTTCTTCTAATGTCGACTCTCCAAATCCATATGGAGTAGAATGCTTCATCTGTTACCACATCATAATAATGGATATCAATGGGAGCAGGTGTTGAATTGGACTACCAAGAATGCCAAGATTGATAGGCCTAATTCCCCTCTTTTCAAAACAACTTACACCATTACCATATATAATATTTGGAGAGAATGGAATCAAAGACAATTCACTAGAGAAAATTTTAAGAAACACCAATTAACAGAGCTCATTGTTAACCAAATTAGGGCTTATATACTAGCTCATGATATTCAACACAACCTTTCCATGGAAATAAGGTATAAATGGTGTCTATAGCTGTATTTTTTTTCCCTTTCTTATTGACGAATGCTCTTTCATACTTAGTGATCTTTGGTCATATATAAATATGATTGCTAGCCTCCAACTATGAACTTTTTTGTTAATGTTGAGATAGTTTCAATTATAATATCAAATTTATATTCTTTAAAAAAAATCTATGTTCAAACTAGCAAGTTAACTCCTAAATTAGTAAAAAATTGATGATAAACAACACCAAAAAGTGCAACTAGGGAACAATATTAATTTTGAAAGATAACAAAAAGTCACAATAACCACTTCTCGTCCAAAGACGATAATTAAGTAGAGTCAAGTTTAGGATAGCCTAGGTCAAAGGACGTCGGAGTGTTACCTTTACAGAAGAAACGCCCCCCACTACATCGTTTAATTATTATTAATGTAACCCTTTTTGAAGAATCAATAACCCATTATATTCCTTTGGGCCGCTGAGAGAAATTCCCGAGCCACTTGAATCCTAATACTCTATTATGTTTTTAATTTGCACATAGAATAGGTATTGGATAAAATATTGCAAAGAGCTTGGAAGAATAATAATGACTATAAAGGAAGAATGGTTGTGTCTTTATAAAAATTAATCAAAAGCTTATAATTTATATTTTAGCCGAACAGAGTCTTTTAAAACTTGTCCATTTACTACAGAAAAATATCTAATGTGGGTATTTAACATCTCCCACTACTTGCTGCAGGAAAATAACTACCGTGGGCTACCACTTATTTCCTAAAAATCGGCTAAACAAAAAGTCTAAACAAGTTTTAAATATTAGCACACTAACCTAAAAATATAGCCACTTAATAGCTAGAAAATAAGATAAGAACACATGATTTTAAGAGCATAAATTACAATAGATAAAAACTTAAGAAGGAAGGTAAAAAAATTTATAAAAATTTAAATCAAAGAATAAATTTCCAACGCCATGAACAAATATTCCTTAAGAGTTTCTATTTTATATATTATTTCCAATAAAATAGATCGAGCAACCTTTTCTCTTATGGGAAATTTGTACAAAATGTGAATGTTCTAACCAAAACAACTCAAAATAAATGTTCACTTAATCTTTTAATATAAAACAATTACATGTTAGACATGAAAAGAAATGATACAAGTCTATTATGATAAACAAAATGGAAATGTTGAGGTTAGAACTCATACCACCTGTCATTGATGTTGAGAGATTCAAATGGGTGAGAGGGCTCTTCTAAACTTTTAACAAATTCAATAAGATGGTGTATCAGGAAAAAAAAAAGAAGAAGTCAAACTTAGGGACCTAATACCCCCTTTCTCAAAATTTATATTCCTTATTGTCTTCCATCAAAACAACAGCCTTCTACTTGGGTCGTAGATGTAACTTAAAATTCATGGAACCTTTACACAATGAAAGAAACCAAATGCACGAATTATGGCGATAAGTCCTCTAAAAGTGAGTATTATCTTTCATGTATCACAATGCATCCTATTTCTTATTCCACTTTAACTAAATGAATAAACCTTCATGTTTATTCTAGGTCCATAATAGATGCAATTCTCAAAATACAAATGTGTGTACACCAGAATGAGAAAACAAAAAATTAATAAGAGTTTCGTGAAAGTATGTATAATAAATCACATAATAAAACTGAGTCCCATTCTAGTAACATGATCCTTAAAACTCTTTGGTGGCTTGCCTTTTGTTAAAGGATCAGCAATCATTAATTCAGTGTTAATATGTTGAATGACCAGCTTGTTCTCTTTGACACGTTCCCTAATGGTCAAATACTTAATCATGATGTGGCTACTTATACTACCACTCTTTTTTTTTTTTGCCAAGAAAACTGCAGCTTAATTGTCACAATTCATTCTTAGTGACATAGAAATGGAATCCACAATTCTAAGCTCAGATATGAAACTCTTCAATCATACACCATGTGAGGTAGTCTTAAAACAAGAAATAAACTCAGCTTCTATAGTAGAAGTAGCAGTCAAAGTCTGCTTTGAACTTCTTCATCACTACAAGAAATTATATTTTTAGTAAAAAGAAGTTGTCACTAAAAGCAATAATATTGGTTACTATTATTAATAGTATCCAATCTTTGAAATACCTCTGTCACTAATGAAATGGTGACTAATTCAAAAAATGGTCACAATTATGCAACACTTTTGTGACATAAATACTGACGCTAAAACTTGCGAGATGTATGACAAAACTATATGGTCACAATAACCTTACATATTTATGACAAGTTTATCATCACAAATAATATAAAGTAGTGAAGAATTAAGTTGTAACAGAACTTCATTATATTATGACAAAAGTACCGACACTGCAACCTATGGAATGTGTGACAACACTATATAGTCACAATAACTTTACATATTTATGACAAGTTTGTCAACACAAATAATATAAAGTAGTGACGAATAAAGTCGCAATAGAACTTCAATTTATAGTTACCACATTATCGCCACTAAAACAATTATAAATAGTGACAATATATTTGTCATTAATAATATTTGTATCAAAGTCTATTAATTCTTGGTCACTAATATTTTAATAAAAAGTATCAACATCATTTTTTCACAAAAATAAAAATTGGTTCTTATGAAAAGTATTGTCACTAATATGCTTATTATTATCACAAATAAAACTATCAATTCATCAACAAAATTACGTTAGTTGTAAAAGAAATTTACTTCAATGGCTATATTGTCTAACAGAGTTTGTCACAAGTATGAAAGTTATATATTACAATATTGTTGTCACTAAATAAAGAATATATGTTACAATTAATTTATCACTAATGTGTTCATGTTTGTTTCAAATAATATTATTAATTTAACAATTTAATTACTTAATCATTAAAAAAAATTGCATTGGTGGCCATAAAATAGTTGTCACAAATGATACAAATTTTTAGTGCCAAGATTTTATTAGACAAGCAAATAAAATTATTTGTATATATACAATATATAAACATCACCAAAATGTACAAACTTCTAATTTCCTATATATAAACTTGGAAATTTTAATATCCAAGAAATTTATTTATTACAATTATCTCAAACTAGTACTACTAATTTAAACTAAAACCCTCTAAGATAAAATTTCCTAGCTATTCTTTAGGATAAAGTTCGTTGTTGATTTGTTTCCTACAAAATAAATAAAAATAAAATTAGTTTATTAGTTTATAAAATATTAAGCTATAAATTTAGTACTAACATTTTATAATAATATGGTGATAATGCTAAGAAGTGATACTAACTATTCTAGATTTTACAAATTTATAAACTTACATGAGTATTTGAGGTATGTGATGTTGTGGCACTTGATGGATCTTCAATTAAGGTAGAAGAATTGAGTAACAAGCTAGAAATTTTTATTATGCAAATTTTAGTCCAATCCCTTCTACAATGATAAGCATAATCTGGAGCCAATCAATGTGGAACACCAATTTAAGCTCACAATAAGGACATGTATTGGTGAAGGAATAATGAAACAAACCTTTAGTTCCATAAGTTCCTCACTGCTATAATGAAATCCAACCAATGAACAAACTCAGCTCCTTTTATGAAATGAAACGACTCAAGAAAGTAGCACTGCTCGACAATGAATGACAAAACTTACCAATTGGCTGAATTTAAGAAGTCCACATATCCTTGTGATAGGGTGTGGTAAAAGACTACTAAATGAGAAACTTACATCCAAGCAAGAATCAGTCAGATGTCCATCATCAAGGAGTATGTTTCTGAAAGCTACAGGTATCATCTTGTATATATATGTACACAAAGTAGTCAATGAATGAGGTAAAGAGACAAACATCAATTTATGCTTTAATTGATCTTACGTCTCTTTAATACTATATGTGCTTTAATAGGTGTTAACCTTAGGTTTGGCATAACTGTGATAGTTGAGCTTCTTTGCAGAACTTTCAGGAAAAGAACTAACAACCTCTACCTCTCTGTAGGCTCTTCATCTTTCCTTTTGATTCAAGCCAAGCTCTCAATTTAACTACTTGGATAAGTGATACAAACCGGACTTAGATTAAGCAACAAAGAAATTAAGTTAAAAAGCCAATTTCATAACATTGACCTGAGAAACTTCAATAGCAGATGAAGAACAAAAAGATGAGAAAAAAATGAAAAAAGAAAGTGAAGGAACTCATATATTCTAACCAAACTTTAAGGTACCAAAGATCATCCTTGTATTGATCTGAATGCCAAAAGGTACACACACATTGTTCATAAATGACAGTGAGTCCATAACAATCTACTCCAAACCGAAACACCTCCTACATTTGATGCATCTGTTTTGTTTCAGAGAATAGAGAACAGATTATATTAGAAATCAGGAGTTGAAGAATCATATCAAGCAAGCCTAGAAAGTTGACATGTTAATACTCACTGAAGCCAAGGAAGTATCAATTGCCCCGATTAACTTACTGGAGAGTACACATTAGAGATTTAGTTTTCAATAGAAAACAAACTTAAAGAAGATGATGAACAGAAAAAGGACCTTAGAGTGTAGAGGAGAGAGTTCTTGACCAGAAGTTGTTAACGGCCCAGAGGTTCTATTGGTTGATCCTGCATCATAAACATTGTTGCAATGGAATCATGAATCAAGTTCAAAAATAATAAAATATGGCTAGACTTCTTTGTACAATATTTTGTTATGCGATTTAGATTATTTCTTTTATGTCACTTCACTTTAAGGACTCAAAACTATGAACCTATGGCTCGTGATCGAGTTTGGTTACTAGAAGATGCTGACAATGATGCCAATGGATTTGTTGATTGAGATGATCCAACTGTAGTCATTGCCTCCACCACAAGATCAAGGTCCTGCCAAATGGCGTCTAAATATTATCTAAGGCAACAATATACATATACAACTGCAAAAGTGAGATAGTGAGCACAATATAAAAGATGTTAAGCCGGAAAGATGCAAATTTTTGTCTGATATATGCTTTATTCAGTACAGTATAAGGATGAACTTAAAGTAAGTTAAAAGATAGAATGAATTGTCATGAAGATTCCAACAAATCTCTTTGGCGATAACGCACAACCAATGGAATAAAATGCACATATCATAAACAGACTAATGAACATAATATCCATATTTAAGAAATCTGTTAAGTCAGAATTTTGACTTCACGTATAAAGAGATTTTGATGACAAACAAAATAAGACAGAATGAAAAGCAGA
>JAOSBN010000009.1:14248492-14275231 GCA_027563595.1 Erythroxylum suave
GCCAAACAATTTTAAAACACTCCTAGCCCATTCCAAATTACTATTTTACCCTTCCCATCGGTGATGGGATGTTACATATATAGAGTTAGTATGAATTTTTTCTCTTGATTTACTTGTTCTTAATATATTAATTATTAGTATTTTTCCCCTTTCCTTAATTAACCTAATTATCCTTTTAGCCTTAATGCAACTCCATTCAAGTTCATTTTGATTTTTCATTATATATATACATATCTATTAAAGTAGTGGAGATTAGATGATTTTTAAGCATACATAAGTTTAATTTCATTAAAAGATGATAAGAGTACCTCATCAATATTTCAACATTTATGTCAATAAGTGATACTTTATAAGGAGAATTTAAATTAAATTGTTTGAACTTGATCAAGTTAGAATAGTATTTACTTTGTATTGTATCATGATTTTCTTAATAATTATTACATAATTAAGTTCTACACTTCAAATTGGACTTGAATATGCATTAATTATGTTACTAAGCATGAAGTTAACCATTTTGTTTAGGATGTTGTTTGTGGATATAATTTCTCCATTAAGGAAACCTAGGGGTTTAAAGGCTTTTATCATGTGCTAAGTGTCACTGTGCACCTACAAAAGTAGAATTAATTCTTGTTGTAATTAGTTTAGGTTAGTTAGTTAAGAATTCTTGTTGTCAATTGCTTGAGGACAAATAATCAATTGAGTGAAGGGCAATATGATAATTCTATTCTTTACATGTTGTTAGGAGTTAAACTTGTTTTGATTTAGTGTCTATATAATATGTTTTGTATAGATCATATGATTTTTCCTATGTTTATTTCATTTTCTTATAGATGATGAATCGAAAGAGAATTCTTGGTTTTGAGTGGAACTTTCTCATGTCATTCAATTAAGGTGATTTTAGGCACTAGAAGCTAACTTGAAGGGAAATACATTTTTAAAAGGAATTGCAGATTAATTTAAGTGTAACGATGTAAAAAAAATTAAAGTAGTTAGTGGAAAAGACCTAACATGCACCATACACACTAAATGTGACATGCACCTATCTCTCATGTGGTTTAAGATTTGAAAAAATAGAACAAAATATGTGCTAATTATGATTTGGTATCAGGAACTAATTACATATTACTTTGAAATGTAAAAAGTTCAAAAACAAAATCGATGCCCATGTAGATGATGGTCATATGCCAATTTTTGGACAAAATTTCAATAACATGCAAAAATAATAACTTAGGTACTTCGTAACTCTATTTTGTCACCCTAGCTATAAATACTCCTATTGGAGTATTTGTGGGGACTCCTGAAAGGTGCATAATAGTCACTTTATAGCTATTTTCATAGTTTTATTCCTTCCGAACATGAAACAAGGATTTGGTTTAAGATTGTAGGAGAACCGAGATAACTCTTACAGTACTTTCTTTCCTTTCTTCCATTTATGTTAAGAATGAATTATTTTATTTTTGTTTTTGCTATGTTTACTAGATAAAATCCTAGTTATTTTCATAAAAAGGGTAAAAAACTTTCTTTTAAAAATGCATTTGGATATATTTTTCTTTCCTTAGATAAGCCACCTTTTTTTATTTATACTAATAAGAAGGGCTCTCTCATATTGTGATATTTTATCTAGTGGTGGGGTTGGTCAAATTAAGAAAGGCTTGATTCGAGTGGGGGGACAAGAGTTGTTATAATATAGAACCGTAAACAATAATCTTCCTAACAAAGTTCTTTCTATTAAAACAAGAATTTATATTTGGAGCTTAATATGAAACCCTATTTTACTTTAAGAGTCATTTGGATAAAGGAAAGCTCTATAAATTGCTTTAAAGGAAGATTAAGGTTGTAACACCCCACCTTCTCGTGATCCGTACCTGACATCCTGTGTGATGTTCGAGAACTAGCCCCGCGAGGGTGGCATGCTAGAGCACTTAGTTAGTCAAATCTCAGTACTTTTTTTAAAAACGCGTACGTGGAAAACAGTAATCAAAATTTCAAGCCCACATTTATTCAAAACATTTTCAATCGCAACAATACAATCATCAGAGTTTTAATAGCCATTTGCACCTATACTTTCGTTATATAAAACTCGAAAATCACAATAAGTTAATACAATTTGATCAATCTCTTTTGCAAAACCTTTCCAATTGGAAAGTTGTAGACAACAAATATATTCAAATACACAAGATACAGTAATTAAGGAAGACTTAATTTGGTACAAAAATAAAGAAATACAATGCATACACAAACTAATCCCAACCTTTATCTCTTTCTTGAATGTAGTAGGTATACTCCCATTTACCTAACGGGGTACTCTTCTGAGTCTAAAAAATAATTGCAAATTTTGGGTGAATTTTGCGAACTCAATGAGTGACCATCATCAACGACTCACCCAGTCACATAACATATAAATCACATTCACGGCATTTCACATTTCACAATCAATATGATTTAATCATTCATATTATGCATATGTAGTGTGTATGAGACCTACTTTCCATTTATTACTTTGTTGTGACCGAGTGCCTAAATTGTCCCATAGAGGGCTCATTGATAACTATCCTATATAAGGCTCATTGATAACTGTCTCATATAGGACTCATTGATAACTGTCCCGTATAGGGCTCATTAAACGTTGAGCCTAAGGCTCTGAATCACTTTTGAGCTCGAGGCTCTTTTTCACTCGTTGAGCTTTAAGCTCTGATCGGCGGCTACTCTAGTTACAACCGCCATTATATTTTATGCATTCATGAAATGAAATGCATCAATCACATTTGCATGATCCCATTCAATCACATTCTTATATCATTGGACCTTAGTCCGGCATTCAATATTAAGTTGAGAATCACATTTTCACCTACATGCAAATGCTCATTCAAAACTCATTTATCATCAAAACACATTCAAAACACACTTAGTTCATCTCATTTACATACAAGAAACACTTCAATATCTCAACCAAGCATCACAATCATCGGACCTCCTATCCAGAAACCAACATAATTATTCACATTCATATAGATATTCAGTAGTTAATCAATACCAAAATTCACATAAAACAAAGAATGAAATGAGACCATCTAGGTCTACTCACAGCACGCTCTAGATTAGTAATTGCTTCCAAGATCTAGAAGTGTCTGAATGTGTACGTTTATCCTGCACATCAAAATTATGCAATACACACATTGCACGCACATTAATAATTGCATAATTATAAATATTGCTTTTTGCACAATATGTATGTGGAATATGTACAATGGATGCTCAATGACAATCTCAGGTATCTTTCCATTATTTTTGTCGCATTATCAGTCTTATATCAAAACTCACCTAAGTAAAATTTGTATTTAGGGTTTATACCTCAAATAAACACTTTGAATCTAATTTCATAACCCAATGAATCATTTCAGATTTTTCTCTAAACACTGAGTTTTGGGTCTACTATTTCTAATCATTTAAACTATGAAAATGAAGTAATTTGGGAACACTTTCGCTTTGAGAATTGTCATTCTATCTCATAAGCTTCTAGTGCCACCAAAATCATTCAATTTGGTTCAGTAGTGTAAAAGTTATATTCCAAATATTTTTGGATTGCTTTTATTCTGAGACAGTGCCCTATACTCAACTTCGATCTAAAAATTTAAATTCTTACAATCCGATTCAGAATTTTATTTCTTCAAATAATTTGTAGCCCTATGTATGTAGTTTACTCCAAATAAAAATCATCCCAATTGGATAACAATAGGTCAAGATATCATCAAAATAACAAAGCATGTTCTGTGCTGGAATGTTCACTGTGGTGACTCAGAAAAGTTTGCTGTGGCGAACTCCTGAGTTGGTTGCGGCGAACTTTGACATAGCATACGTAGAACATTTTTCATTTTCCAGCTTTTCCCAACATCTCTACTTCAAACCTCCATGTCTTTTGATCCATAACTTCAAAAATTACAAATTTTATATCAAAAGAAAGCTAAAAGAAAGATATACTTCTTTCATGCAGACTACTTTATCAAAATCCATCTAGATCCGTATAGTAAATTCGTGGAAGTTTCAGATCAAAATTTTAACTCTCTTACTATTCATTCCCAGAAATTCTCATATTTCATATTAATTTTTGAGACTCTTAATGACAGAATTAAAATTTGGTGTCTTCACAAAAAATATAGCCATATATCTCTAGTTTAATCAAAATTAAGAACCATCTTAATTGAACAACTCTAGAAGAAGTTATGGCTAAAACACTGAAGCGTATGCAGTGACCATTTTCCAGATTTTTAAACTTCCAACATTTACATCTAGCTCATCTTATACCTAGATTATCTCTTCCATTTCATTTCCTCATCATCCTCTTCCCAATTTAACTCAATAAATCACTCACAAACAAAGCATATTTTTTATCAACCAAAAAGATCAAAACATTTTCATATACCATTCATCAATAACTTCCTACACATATTCAACTTCATTTTCACCTCTCATTATCACTAAATATGCTTCATTCATCAAAGCCATGAAGAGTAATAGGTTACTTACTTAATTTAGCTTCAAAGCTCCTTCAAATCACCAAGAAACCCTAGCTTCCTTATCTTACACGTACATCATCAATACAAGGGTGTAGGGTTAGGTCTTTAGTGACAAAACGGAGAAGAGGACAAATCTTGGAGAATCAAGGTGAAAGAGTTAGACCTAAAATCAGTATGGTGAGGGTGAGAGTGATTTTCGTGAGAGAAGAAGAGAAATATGAAGAGGAAGAAGAAGAAGATGGAGAAATGGAGCATATGTCATGAATTGTAAGTAAAAGACCATGGAATGGTCTTTAATTGGGTAAAAGAATAATAAGTGATGAGGGTAGTGTCACTTGTCACTTTCTTATGGTCCCACATTTGGTCTTTCAATCTACTAGTCCATTTATATCTAATTTTCAACTCAATTTTTCTCTCAATTTTTAATGACATAAGTCATTAAACCCCAAAGTCATATATAAAATTTTCCATTGTCATGTGACCCTTATTTCTACTACCATTCATCAATTGTTCTGCCACTTGACGTTTTTTCTAGTCTAAAAATATCCATATATTTTAGAAAATTCCCAAATTTTCTTCAAAATTTCTAATTGACTACTTATACATTCCCACTTAATTTTTAAGACACAAATCTATAATTCGCATCATATTCACATTAAAACAATCATTTATACTCAAAAAATGTCAATTGAGGGCATGAACAATTATTTTAATGTGTGCAATAATCAAATTCACATGTGTGTGTATGCTAACATTATGCATGAGCATATAATGCAATTTTCTTAATCTCTCTTTGAGCTCACATGTACCAAATTTTAGGGTTCTAACCTTTAGTGTGGGAATGGGATGTTACATTTCTCCCCTCCTTAATAAATTTCATCCTCGGGATTCTTATCTGATTGATCAGGAAGGCAGGGGAATTGTTTCCTCAAATACTCCTCCATTTCCCATTTAACTTGACCACTTGAATAATTTCTTCCAATTGACTATAGTCAATGAAATCAATCAATCCTCTACTCATTTCTTCTGATATCACAATATCTTAACTGTTTCCTTATTATATTTCAGATTACTCACAATTTTTCACTTCGTAAGTTGTCAACACATCTTTGTCAAATCATATTATTATTTCTTAGAGTATTCACCTATCACACATTATAATGCTGAGACATCTTTATTGATAATACAACTCATAAGTTATTGGTCCTATGCTCTCAATAACTTCATGTGGACCAATACAATTCGAGCATAATTTATCCTCTTTCCTAATCTGAGCACACGTTTTCTCAATCTACACATACCTTGGCAAGTTGATACTCTCTAAGACATTCCCTCTTTCGCTTGATACTTCACATCTCTTTAGTGTTAATACACTCGACTTTGATGTCTATCACATTATGTTCCAAAACCTTGATGTTGATCCACCAAATTTCATTTATCTTACTTTAACCACTTAGTTTCTGACACAGATCAATTTCACCAATCAACAGTATCTCAAATCAATTCTGGCCTTCAATGGCGAATTACTCTTTTTGTTGTACAACGCCTTATATAGTAATTCTAATGATGTCACTATGATAATGATTGTTACGCTATACATTAACCATATGTTCTTATGAACTCCCAATTAAAAGTTTTAAGCATATCTCCAACATGTAAGACTATTGGTAATTCAATCATTCAGTCACTTGATTCTACATTCTTAGCTGCTAAATGTTGTTTATGCGAATTCCTACTAGGATGTCTAGCCTAGGTTGTTACTTGCTTTCTCTAATAGTCTCTTTGCTCAATCATCTTTATTGGGTACACATACTCTTTACTTTAATCACAAAGTATCAAATTTCAATCAACTCAAATTTGGATTAATTTTCCATTTTCTCAGTAAAATTCATAAATTCTGAATCCTTAACTTGGGTTTTGCTCATCTTTTCAAGTGAATCTGATCTTAAATTCAATAGTTAATAGTACTTTGATTTGCCCAAAC
Source organism: Erythroxylum suave (assembly GCA_027563595.1). Classification (NCBI taxonomy): domain Eukaryota; kingdom Viridiplantae; phylum Streptophyta; class Magnoliopsida; order Malpighiales; family Erythroxylaceae; genus Erythroxylum; species Erythroxylum suave. Next base: position 14,254,991 of record JAOSBN010000009.1, read on the forward strand.
TTCAACTCGACATTATATGCTCTTCATTGCACTTGGCTTTGTAACCTTAATACCTAAATTTGTGTTACACAACTATTGAAATTTTTTTCCCGTTCCATGAATCAAATTACAACACTAGCTTTACTGGAAAAGTACTCATTTGCTTAATCAAAATCTTCAAGTAACTCTATCCATTGTCTCAGTCTCGTATTCAATTCTTTCAGACTCAATAATTATCTCTTACTTTAATAATCCATATAAAATCCAAAATGTTTCACTGTACTTATAGTGTCTCCAAGCTCCTCAATGCAATTACTATTGCAGAAAATTCTAAATCATATACCAAAATTTAGCTCATGAGATTTGTAATATTTATTTGTCTCCATGCATATGAAATCACTTTATTATGCTGCATTGGATTTTATTCTAATCTCTTATACAAACATCATTGTATAATACAAAATCTCCAAATCCAATGATATAATTATCATTGATATTTTACTTCCCCAAAATTCTTTTTACAATTATCAGTCCATATGATCGACACATTTTTCCTCAGAAATCTCGTCAAAGGGCTACGATCGGTAAAAACTAGCCTTTAACATTCTTTGGTAGTATCCATCATACAACTAGATCTAAAGAACTCTGAATCTCACATATATTCCTTGAAATTTCTCACTTTATCATCACCTTTTCTTTTCTTTGGGTCTCCCAATATGCCATGTTCAGATATGATACAACCCATATTTTATTTGATTAAGCTAAGATTCATTCTCATTAAACTTGGCATATAATTATTCCTACTTCCATGATATGTAAGATTTCCTCAAGTATTCAAAATATTCTTCTCCACTTTTCAAACACATTCGATATATCATCTATGATCATAGTCATTAATCAATCCAAACAAAATTGAGACACTTTATTTATCAAAACTATAATACTGTCAGGGGCATTGTTAACTCCAACAAATATAACCCAAATTTCCTTGTGCTCATGAGTTGTTCTCTTAATTCTTTAAGAATCTAATTCCTCAATGAGCTAGTATCATCTCATGAAAGTTTCAATTCTTCCCAATTGACTTCTTCTTCTTGAATCAATTTCACAATTCATTCTATTTCCTCTAATTTCACATTGACTTATTCTAACGTCTGTTCATTCTTTCTAGTTACTCCACACATTTCAATTTATTTGCAATCTTTACTTCCTAGATTGGTAACACATTCCTTAGATCAAATTTGTATCTCTTGTACATAATTGCATGGAATATAGTTTGAACCTCAATTCCTTTAGCAATAGTAGTAGTATTATCTTCAATTCAAGTATCAATAATGCATTCATTTTTCTCACAACTGAGTCTCTTATCTATCTGACTCTAATATCCACTTTTGATTCATTGCATATTCATTTCTGATTTGTTCTTTCATTGATCATTCTTAAATTGAATCATCTGATCAATTTAACCTAATTCAGGGAAATTCTTCTTTGAAAGAAGATTTCTTACTATTTTCATCGATACCACTCATGAAATTCTTATCAATCAACTGTCTTCACTAGTACTTGTTAGCCATTTTTAGTACCTTAAAAAGATCAATTTTAGCTATTCATAATTTCTCATTAAGATCAATTTATGCTATAACTCATATAATCAGAACATCCTTTTTAATAAGGCTTATTCAAGTGTTAAGCAAATTATTTACTCTAATACCTTGGTATATTCCATCAAAATTATTACATCTAATCTAGAGATGTATTTAGGACAACTCACCAATTAGTTGCTTATGTTAAGGATACCTTGATCTCATTTGATTCTAGGCAACACTTCCTCTTTTATGCCTCTCCTCGATCGTGGGGATTATGCCATGATCATGTCCTTCTTCTTTTTCCTCAAATTCATCATATATGGTAACATCATTAACAATCTCAATTAATTCCTAATTGATCACTATAAGCACTTTCACGTCTAACTCTAACTCATCTTAGACTTTAAACTACAGGAATTATGATTGGCAATTATTCAATAAGTCACCGATTGCTTCCTATATCATCTCCACACATATAATACACACATGCTTAATATTTTCACTTGTCATGGCGATCCCATTATTAGATGTTCACTCACACAGGCAAATCAACTTAACCTTGACAACTTTTTCATCTACCATTAACATCGTCTCACCTTTCAATTTCCATTATTTTGTCATACCTACGTATTTTCATAATCTATTTGGAATCATATATGTAGAATCATCCTGAAATTTTGATTTCGATCCCACTAACATAATCTCACATTAAGTCATAAACTCTTATTACAATAATCAAACAACCATTCCAAGCCCAATTTCTGCCTCTCAAGGTCATAGAAAATTTTGTTTTCATCTAACTTTGTCCATACACTTTAAATATATTTACATCTATCCCATATTCAAGGATATATTACCACAGTACAACATTGATGTCGTATTCCATAATACTTGCACCAATACAATTGTGTTAAATCTTTAACTGTTATATCTAACCATATACTATCTCTTATTTCTAGATATCCTTCAACTTCCTCTTCTCACATTATGACAGATTATTATTCTTTTCAATGCTTCCAACAGCTCAAACTCTTAACACATGCTCATGCGTGTGACTCATATGAATGCAACTCAGACTAGGGATCAGTTGCTACTACCTGCCATGACAAGACAAAAATGCATGTACCTTGACATATTTTTCAGAAAACGCCTTTGTAAGATAGTAATTCTAGGCTCTGATACCACAAATGTAACACCTCACCCTCTCGGGACCTGTACCTCACATCTTGTGTGATGTTCGAGAACTTGCCCCGCGAGAGTGGCATGCTAGAGCACTCAATCATTCAATAATCAGTACAATTTTTTTTGAAACAACAATAAACATATGCAGAAAATAATAACCAATTCGGGCCCACTTTTATTCATGAACATTTTCAATCAACACGATACAATTAATAGAATTTCAATAGCTAAATTGGGGCTCATTACCAATATAAAACACTTTAGTCATAATATCTTTAAAATCCACCATAAAAACCATTGTATACATATTATAAAATTTTTTTGGAATACATTATTTTACAGAAATCGCGGAATACAAATTTATACAAAAAAATAGGAAAACGCTAATGTAGACGCAAACTTATCCTGACATCGATCCCTTACTTGTATACTGTAGGGATACTCCCATTTGCCTAATGGAGTATTCTTCTGATCCTGAAAAAATTTGTAAATTTTGGGTGAGTTTTGCGAACTCAATGAGTGACCATCTTTGATGGCTTACCCTGTCACATAACACATAAATCACACTCACAACATTTCACATTTCACAATCAATATAATTTAATCATTCATACTATGCATATGTAGCGTGCATAAGACCCACTTTCCATTTATTACTTTGTTGTGACCGAGTACCTTTTTATCTAGCCCATATCCCTTAGTGGATATCGGGTTGTATTAGATGATGTTCCATATCCCTTAGTGGATACCGGGTACATGCACAATTGAGCCTGAGGCTCTTAATCACTTTTGAGCTCGAGGCTCTTTTTCACTTGTTGAGCTTTAAGCTCTGATTTGTGGCTGCTCTAATCACAATCGCCATTATATTTCATGCATTCATGAAATGAAATGCATCAATCACATTTGCATGATCCAATTTAATCACATTCCTATATCATCGAACCTTAGTCCGGCATTCAACATTAAGTTGAGAATCACATTTTCACTTACATGCAAATGCTCATTCAAAACACATTTATCATCAATTTATGTACACTTAGTTCTTCTCATTCACATACAAGCAATACTTCAATATCTCAACCAAGCATCACAATCATCGAACCTCCTGTCCGGAAACTAACACAATCAATTACATTCATATAGACATTCAGTAGTTAATCAATTCCAAAATTCACACTAAACAAACAATAAAATGAGACCATCTAGGTCTACTCACAGTACGCTCTAGGTTAGCAATTGCTTCCAAGATCTGGAAACATCCAAATGTGTAAATTTATCCTGCACATCAAAATTATGCAATACACACATTGCACACATTAATAATTGCACAATTATAAATATTCCTTTATGCACAATGTGTATGTGGAATAAGTACAATGCATGCTCAATGACAATCCCGGGTATCTTTCCATTATTTTCGTCGCATTATTAGTCTTATATCAAAACTCACCTAAGTAAAATTTGTACTTAGGTTTTATACCTTAAATAAACACTTTGAATCTAATTTCATAACCCAATGAATCATTTCAGATTTTTCTTCAAACACTGAGTTTCTGGTCTACTATTTCTAATCATTTAAACGATGAAAATGAAGTAATTTGGGAACACTTTCATTTGAGAATTGTCATTCTATCTTATAAGCTTCTAATGCCACCAAAATCATTCAATTTGGTTCAGTAGAGTAAAAGTTATACTCCAAATATTTTCAGACTGCTTTTGTTCTGAGACAGTGCCCTATACTCAACTTCCATCCAGAAATTTAAATTCTTACAATCCGATTCAGAATTTTATTTCTTCAGATAAATTGTAGTCCTATGTATCTAGTTTACTCCAAATCAAAAATCATCTCAATTGGATAGCTACAAGTCAAGATATCATCAAAACACCAAAGCATATTTTGTGCTGGAAAGTTTGCAGTGGCGATCCAGAAAAGTTCGCCATGGCAAAGTTTTCCAGAGAGGAAAAGTTCACGTGAAATCTTAAAAGTTGGCCGTGGCGAACTTTGACAAAGCATACGCAGAACATGTTTCATTTTCCAACTTTTCCCAACATCTCTACTTCAAAGCTCCATAACTTTTGATTCAGAACTCCAAAAATTACAATTTTTATATCAACCAAAAGCTAAAAGAAAGATCTACATCTTTCATGAAGACTACTTTGTCAAAATTCATCTAAATCAGTATAGTAAATTCGTGTAATTTTCAGATCAAAATTTTAACTCTCTTACTATTCATTGCTATAATTTCTCATATTTTATATCAATTTTTGAGACTCTTAACGATAGAATTAAAATTTGGTGTCTGCATACAAAATATAGCCATATATCTCTAGTTTAATCAAAATCAAGAACCATCTCAATTGAACAACTGTAGAAGAAGTTATGGCTAAAAAACTGAAGCATATGCAGTGAACATTTTCCAGATTTTCAAACTTCCAACATTTACATCTAACTCATCTTATACCTGGATTATATCTTCCATTTCATTTCCTCATCATCCTCTACCCAATTTAACTCAATAAATCACTCACAAACAAAGCATATTTTTCATCACCCAAAAAAGATCAAAGCATTTTCATATACCATTCATCAACAACTTCCTACACATATTCAACTTCATTTTCACCTCTCATTATCACTAAATATGCTTCATTCATCAAAGTCATGAAGAGTAATAGGTTACTTACTTGATGTAGCTTCAAAGCTCCTTCAAATCACCAAGAAACCCTAGCTTCCTTATCTTACACGTACATCATCAATACAAGGGTGTAGGGTTAGGTCTTTAGTGACAAAATGGAGAAGAGGACAAATCTTGGAGAATCAAGGTGAAATATTTAGACCAAAAATCAGTATGGTGAGGGTGAGAGTGATTTTCATGAGAGAATAAGAGAAATATGAAGAGGAAGAAGAAGAAGATGGAGAAATGGAGCATATGTCGTGAATGGTAAGTAAAAGACCATGGAATGGTCTTTAATTGGGTAAAAGAATAATAAGTGATGAGGGTAGTGATGCTTGTCACTTTCTTATGGTCCCACATTTGGTCTTTTGATCTACTAGTCCATTTGTCTCTAATTTTCAACTCAATTTTTCTCTCAATTTTTAATGTCATAAGTCATTAAACCCCGAAGTCATATATAAAAATTTCCATTTCCATTTGACCCTTATCTCTACTACCATTCATCAATTGTTCTGCCACTTGGCGTTTTTCCTAGTCTAAAAATATCCTTCTATTTTAGAAAATTCCCAAATTTTCTCCAAAAATTCTGATTCACTACTTATACATTCCCACTCAAATTTTTAAGACACAAAACCATAATTTGCATCATATTCACATTAAAACAATCATTTATACCCGAAAAATGTCAATTGAGTGCATGAACAATTATTTTAATGTGTGCAATAATCAAATTCACATGTGTGTGTATGCTAACATTATGCATGAGCATGTAATACAATTTTCTTAATCTCTCTTTGATCTCACATGTACCAAATTTTAGGGTTCCAACCTTTAGTGTAGGAACAGGATGTTACAATTAAGATACATATGGAATGCAAATTAACACCCTCCATAATTGATGGATAACTGGATTGTTCAGGTTTAAAGGTAGGAAAAAAACTATTCCAATTACTCTATTAAAGGAATGATGATAAAATAATTAGAACAATAATTTGAATCCTCTAGAAAGCCACAAACTTAGAAGTTTGATAAGTTAAAAATAAAATAAAGATTTTAGGTGTTAAACGCCACAAACTAAATTAGTTTCATAAGTTCCAAAGTTAACGAATATGTTTTATATTCATCAAATCATGCATCTATAAAGAGAATTAGCCTTTTTGATATAGAACAAAGGCTAGGACACAACATTTAATTATGATCTAATAAAAAATATAACTGCCCATTTGGTGATAGCCCTATAACTTGACAACTAAGAGAAGAATATTGGTTTTAAATAGTTCAGCCTTACAACTTCTTATTCTTATTAAGATAATAAAACTCAAAATTAACAAAACTAAAAACATAATTCTATCATGTTCAATTCACACAACAAATAAACTAGGGTTGGATTATTCTCTTTATGATTTGAACATGTTTGAATTATGTTAACAACTTTTAGCTCTTCTTGCATATATAAACCTTTGACAGAATTTAGGTGAGCTTCTTCCTTCCAAATGTCTTCAAGTAAGCAAGTTAATGGTTCTTTCATCCTTTTAGCTTTAGTTCTTGTCATTGGCCTTTTATGAATGATTAAAGGATTTTTCTCCCTAATGTTACCTCCAACCTTGGCGGAATCATCCCCTTGTTGATTCATATCACATTTCCTTTATTATTTGTATAATTGTAAGTGTTTTTTAGCATATTATTTTCTAAAAATTATGTACCAAATAAAAATCTACCTATGATTTTAATCTAATTTTGACACCTCTTTAATGGAGTCTTTTTTTTTTTCATATAGCATGTCCTCTGTTATATAGGATGAAAGGACAAATCCTAGAGTTTCCTTCAAGAACTTAAGTGAAACACTCTCGACCCTACGATAATGCTCAAATCAATTTATAACTCAATTAAAGGGTTCCCACAAAGTTAAGCTATTCATCTGTTAAAAACCATTTATACTTTAAAAGTTAAAAGCTCAGAAAATAATTAGATACCCTTTCTTTTTTCAATCATTTTATTAAAAATTTTGGTTGCATAACGGCTGTATTTTAACCTTCCCAAAATTTTCAAAAGAAAACTTGCATAACACAATATAAAACACTTCTAATATTTCATATACCATCCCAACTTCTGGAATGAGACCTCAGGTCCACATCATAAGCGACCACAAACATACAAATCTCAACATTTTAAAAACACCATTGAGGATCAATGAACTCGTAGTTCATTAAGAAAAGATATTTACAATTCCACTAATATTCACAAGATCACACTTTTTAATTCTTTCCAAAATAACTTAAATCATATCACTTATATAGCAAAAATAATGCAAACAAAGTAGCACCTGATGATACAACTAATCTTGATGTGGAGTCCTAATTACGGCAACACCTGTACACATAACTGAGGTAGTTTATTTAAAGACATAAAAATAAGGGTGAGCTAAGTGAGCTCAATAAATGTAATCAGTTTACAAGAAATTGAACTTTTTATAACAATATAATTACAATATTCCATACAATCATAAAGCTCATGGTAAAACATTTTCTATAACAATTTATTCGTACATCATCAAATCTGTTAATAATATAACATTTCGTAAAACTATTTCGAAATTTTTTTCAAAATTAGACTCATCATATAAAAAGTTTCTATTTCCTATTTTCCTTAATCAATAAATAGTGGTGGCAATAAGCTTTCTAAAAAATTTAATAGTGAAAAATAAGTTAATCACTAGAATTGGTACCATATGGTACCTCTCAAATCACTTTTAATATTAGTAGTGGTGGAAATACTATTTTCATGACTTTCCTTACTCAACATAGCCCACCATTAGTTTCTTTACCAAACAATAAATTAGGACAAAAGTCACAGAGTTAATTCTGCATTGCTTACCCGCAACCGATTAACGTCTAGTTATGGAGCTAGTTCTACATCACTTACTAGTAACAGGTTAACCGCTATATACTGGTAGTTACGGAATTGGTTTTGCATCGCTTACCCGTATCAAGTCATAGAGTTAGTTCTACATCGCTTACCCATGACTGGTTAACCACTATTTACGAACTTAGTTCTACTTCGCTTACTTGTAACAGGTTAACCACTATAAATATACTAGTATAATAACATGTATAAAGCCTAGCAGTGTACCATAGGCAAAAGCAACTCTTACATTTATGAGTCATCTTATTTTCTAAATCAAGTATGAAAGGATTCATAATTGAATTGTTTCAATGTAAATCTCAACCTTATAAAATTTAACTTTCAATTTAAAACTCATATATTGCTAAAGCATACACTTATGCTAATAGTATTCACTTGTAAAAGATAATTTGCATAAAACTCAGTACAAATATTCATTTCATGATCAAATGAAATCATTTTGCATAAACCCAATTTAAATAACACTCACATTTCATCATTTCTGTTACAAAGAATTAAGTAATATAAAATAGTTAAAATACACTCATAATTTGCTATTTTACTTTTCAACACTTTGAAACCTTTTTGTTGGTTTCGTTTTCTGATCCGAAAGTCTAATTCTAATATATTCAACTCCTAAATACATTTTTCAATTAAATATACCATAGACCATGTCAAATTCATTACTTTCCACATACACTCCACATCTTTAATCACATTAACATGGTTTTTACTTCGTAACCATATTTTTATACTAAAAATGCCATTAAGGCTAAACTTAACCTATTATATATTAATCTCTTCCAATCTAATTTCATTTGATTTCTAACACTTAAACCAATCCAAATTTACTCCCATGACATTTTAATACACAAATTTAAGCCATAAAATTTCATTAACAATTTTTTTACAAAATCAAGCACCCTAGGCCAAATTTCAACCAAAACCATTCCCAAATCAATTATTTTTTATTTCTTTACTTCATTAGCATGAAAATAATTCCATGAACATTATAAAACATCAAAATTAAATTTTAGGATCAGAACACACTAAAAACCTTAACCTTGGCCAAAAACTCATCTAATCATTTCCATGGTTTTTCTTTCATTTTTTCATCATTAAACTAATTTCTTAATTTGATTCATTAATCTTAAATCATCAAATGACAAAATAAAACACTTTAGGCAATAGATCTCACCTTTGACTAAGTTTGACCAAGGCTTTACACATTAGGTTTTCTTGATTTTCTTCTTCGAATAGCTTCCAATGTAATAAAACCTTGATATTACATCAAAGAGTGCAATTTACACCACCAAAACCAAATCTAAGCCACAACCCACTAATCAATTTTTTTTTTCAAAAAAGATAAGTAAGCTTGCCTACCCATTTTCTTCTTCCTCAATAGTTTGGATCACTCTTCCATGGCCATATATGATCCTATCTCTTCTCCTTTCTCTTTTCTTTTCTTTTTTCTCTCTTTTTCTATGTTTCTCTCATCAGTGGCCAGCCACCAACTTTTAAAGAAGATGAAGGCTTTGTTGAATTACAATTTTTCCCCCATTTCAATTACACCTTTATCCTTAATAACATCTTATAATTACAACTTTGCCAAGATATCTCATATTTACACTTTTACCCATGCCATTTGTCCCCATTTAGTTGGTTCGCTTCTAATGACTCATCATTCCACTAACTTCTTGTAAAAATTCAAAATTGCCCTTTAATGAATACAAAAGGACCAAATTTCCCTTTAATGCATTTAATTCACCAACTAACCGAATTAAATTTCGAAAATATTTCACAGCCATTTTATCATCAAGTTGTCCATAAAACACTCGAATTAAGGTCAATACTTATTGATTGAATGCTTTAAAAAATTTCGAATAGGTTTAAAATCCTTTTAAAAAGGGCATTTTAATCCTAAACTTTCAGAACTTCTGAAATTCATCCGATCAAACTTATTTTCGAACCGTTTTGCTATTATTAAACTCTAATACCTATTTCAAGTATCTTTCAACTTTTCGAGGTTAGGTCCCCAAAATCACTATTCAACCTAAAATACTATTAACCTAAATTCACTATTCATTAAGAAATCATCCAAATTTCTTTGAAAAGTATCACCTAAATCTTCAAAGTACATTTCGAGGCTTTTGAAGTTTATTCAAACTGATTCAGTAGCTTTTCAGAGTTTTCGGAAATTTTTTGAGAAATTTTTGGTCAAGCCCAGAACCATCTCTAATATATTCGTGATCTTTATTATAACCTCAATAATACATTTAAATGCTTAAATTACTCTAGTACATCATAAATAGAGCATACTTTATAAAATGTATGTACAACACATTACGTAGTACAATTATCGAAGTAGGATATTACAAATTCTCCCCACCTTATAGAATTTTGTCCTTGAAATTTTAAACAAACATAGTGATCTCAAAAATATGGATATTAACTTCATATCCATTCTTCATGCTTCCACTCTGTAAATCACCTCATAGGGACCAACATATCATGGGCTTAGCTTATGACATTGTCTAAAACTGACTATTCCTTTCCATGAAGATATTTGCAAAAATTCCTTGATTTTTCAACTTCAAGCACCAAATTGTTCCTCCATTTGCAAACCTAGCTTTGTTGTCTATTTTAGGTACTATTACTTTGACTCGCATATTTTTTATCTTACTTGTGGTTATCTGAACTAGTTCAGTCCAACCAATTTTCTTTCATCTACCTCATCCTCATATACCAGCACTCTATGTAACTATATACTTCTAATCACTTACAAGTTGATTAATATATCAAGACGATACCTACCTTGGATGGTTAGGAAATGGGATATTTTTTTTATTTGATCTTTTATCTCTCATATACTATCATATCCACTTAGATTTCGCGAAATTGAAACCATAAAGTCCTTCATAATATTTTTCCATTTCCATTCTTGAATAGGGAGTGACTACACATTTTTTTGTTTCTTTGGCTCTCAGTCTTGACTTGTTGATTTAGCAAGCATTTAAACATATACTTTGCTATCACTTTTTTTTTATAACTTTTCTATCGAAATGCACTTTCAAGGTATTATGCCTCTTTGTGTTCCTCAGATGTATAGTACATATTGATGAGTGTCTTAATCTAGAATTTATTTCTTAAATGTAGCCATGACTAGTACACACAATTCCTGGCCTAACACCAATGTAATGTTACCTCTCAATAAAATACCCTTAGAATTTGCAACTTATCTCCAGTTGAAACTCCTTTGTTGAAATCATTACTTTTGCTTTCTCACTAATAATCATCAATCTTGATTAAAGATTCCATCATAATGTCATTCATAACATCAAAATAGACTTGGCCTTAAAAAACATATGATAAAATGTTAAAATTGATTAAGCAATCACTCTATAAGATCATAACATTTAAACATATTAGAATTCAGTCACCAATTACTTGTATCAATAATTGATCCTCAATGAAATCAACCATAATAAGCAATGTCATCCTCTAGATATATTAACAAATTACTTTTCCAGTATTAAAATCCTAAATAACCTCATAAACTTCTGTAATTATTGAGTCATATAACTAAATAACTTGTATAGTAATTTCTCAGTACTTTTCTAGCTATCACGGTTGATATGTTTAGAGATGGGAGCATTCTACATTTTTTTGCTGAATAATTATCTAATTGCTCTTGTGTACCAATCCTAATTTCCTTTATAAGTAATCCACATTGACAGAATGTACTATTAGTCAATTTCCTTCGTAGTATAACTTTATAGTCATAGATGTCTAATAAGATCAACTTATTAGAGAGCTTTTAATTTTAACTACTATGTAACTACCTTTGCTAACATTTTGCGCTACTTGCATAGCTTTAGTGAAAGAAACTATTATCAAATGGCACTCTAAAAGCTTCAATTCTATCTAAAAAAATCTTTTAGCAAATACGAGTGCATAGTTCTGGGATCAATCTTAATATATTCATCACTATCGATACCTATCACCATATCGAATGTATCCTCAGCATCCTATTGGGTTACTGCAATTACCCTAGCCTGTGCAGGTGGTCCCCTTCCACATTAGCTACACCTTGATATTGAGCTCCTAGTGTTTCAGGAGTCTTTGGACATTGTAGGTGGTTTGACTAACCTTTGACTATATGATATTTCTTATCTCATCCTTCTATCACCAAGCCATCTAAATTTATTATTCTTATCTCAATCCAACCAAATTAGGGAGCTTTCATTGTCTCTACTCTTATCGAACTGTTTTATGCCTAACTTACAAATATGCTTAATTAAACTTCCTAACACTACTAAGGCCTACCACGATGGGTGCATCTCCACTGCCTGTATCTGTATTGTTCATTCAAGTTAAAAACAAAATTCCGTCGACGATTTTGCCAATCTTAACTGTTCTGAACGGGGTTAATTCATAAAGAAAAACATTTACTGAATCATCCATGTGCTTGGCCTCCCCAGCTAAAGGTACCTCAAATGTTGAAGCCTTTGGTGCAGCTTTGGGACTCCTACGGTTTCGTCGGTGCAATATACTGTGAACTCAAAGATAAACTATATAACACTGGAAATTTTTTGTAAACTCAAATGCTGGAAAAATAGCAAAACATTTTGGGTTGCCTGGTTCATAAAAAAAAATAAAAATACGTTATAGAATCATAACACATATAGAGAAAACCATATTTCAAAACAGGTTTTGATACCATCTGAAAGGATCCATCCCGAAGTTTCCCTTCAAGAACTCGAGTGAAGCCCTCCCCCTAGAATAGCCCTTTAATTGATATCTAACTCAACCAAAAGGTTCCCACAAAGCCAAGTCGTTCATCTGTTAAAATTTTATATACTTTAAAAGTTAAAAGCATGGAAAATAATGTAATATCCTTTCTTTTTTAATCATTTTATTGAAAATTTTGTCAGCACAACAACTTTATTTTGACCTTCCCAAAATTTTCAAAAAAAAAACTTGCATAACACTTTTTAAAGCACTTCTAATATTTCACATACCATCTATAACTTTTGGAATGGAACCTCAGGTCTACATCACAAGCAATCACAAACATACAAATCTTAACATTTTAAAAAGATCATTGAGGATGAAAGCGTTTGTAGTTCATTAAGAAAAGATACTCACAATTCCACTAATATTCACAAGATCAAACTTTTGAATTCTTTCCAAAATAACTTTAAACATATCACATACATAGCAAAAATAACACAAACACACCAGCACCCGATGATACAACTAATCTTAAGGTGGAGTCCCAATTACCTTTGCACATACCTGGGGGTTGTTTATTTAAAAACATAAAAATAAAGGTGAGCTAAAAAAGCTCAGTAAGTGTAATCAGTTTACAAGAAATTGAACCTTTCATAACAATATAACTGAAATATTCCATACAATCATAAAGCTCATGGTAAAACATTTTCCTTACCAATTTATTCATGCATCATCAAATCTAGTAATAACATAACATTTCACAAAACGCAATTTCAATTTTTTTTGGAAAAACTATTTCGAATTGATTTTCAAAACTAACTCTTCATATAAAAGTTTTCATTTCCCATTTTCCTTAATCGATAAATAGTGGTGCCAATAAGTTTTCTGAAAACTTTAATACTAAAAAATAAGTCAACCATTAGAATTGGTACCATATGTACCACTCAAATCACTTTTAACATAAGTAGTGACAAAATTACTATTTTCATGACTTTCCCTACTCTGCATAACCCACTACTAGTTTCTTTATCATACGGTACACTAGGCCTAAAGTCACAGGGCTGGTTCTGCATCGCTTACCCTCGATCGATTAACCACTAGTTATGGAGCTGGCTCTACATCGCTTACCCATAATAAGTCAAAGAGCTGGTTTTATAACGCTTACCCATAATAGGCTAACCACTATAAATATACCAGTATAATAACATGTATAAAGCTTACTGGTGTACTATAGGAAAAAGAAACTCTTACATTTACAACCCATCTTATTTTCTAAATCTAGTATGGGAGGATTCATAATTGAATTATTTCAATGTAACTCCCAATCATATAAAATTTAACTTTCAATTTAAAACTCATATATTGCTAAAGCATACACTTATGCTAGCAGTAGTCACTTGTAAAATATCATTTGCATAAAACTCAGTATAAATGTTCATTTCATAATTAAATGGAAACCATTTGCATAAACTTAATTTAAAGAACACTCATATGTCATCAATTCTTTTATAAAGAATTAAGTTATATAAAACAATTATAGTACACTCACAACTTGCTAGTTTCCTTTTCACCACTTCTAAACCCTTCAGTTGGCTTCATTTTTTGATCCGAAAACCTAATACCAATACATTCAACTCCTTAATACATTTTTCAATTAAATATAACGTAAACCATGTGAATTTCATTATTATCCACATACACTCCATATCCTTAATCACATTCACATGGTTATTACTTCATAACCCTATTTTTATACTAAAAATTGCCCTTAAGGCTAAACTTAACATATTATATATTAAACCCTTCTTATTCGATTTCATTTGATTTCTAGCACTTGAAACCAATCCAAATTCACTCCCATGACATTTTAATACATACATTTAAGCCATAAAATTCCATTAACAATTTTTTTTACAAAATCAAGTAATCCTAGGCCGAATTTCAACCAAATCAATTATTTTTCATTTCTTTACTTCACTAGCATCAAAATAATGCTATGAACATCATAAAGAATCAAAATAGAATTTTATACCATAACACATTAAAAACCCTAACCTTGGCCGAAAACTCATCTAATCATTTCCATAGTTTTTCTATCTTTCTTTCATCATTAGACTAACTTCCTAATGTCATTAATTATTCTTAAATCATCAAATGACACAAAAAAAAACACTTTAGGCAATATATCTCACATTTGACCAAGTTTGACCAAGGATTCACGCATTAGGTTTTCTTGATTTTCTTCTCCCAATTGCTTTCAATGTAATAAAACCTTGATATTACATCAAAATGGTGCAGTTTACACCATCAAAACCAAATCTAACCTATAACCCAACAAATCAAATATTTTTCAACAAGATAAGTAAGCTTACCTACCCATTTTCTTCTTCCTTTTCACTTAGATAGCTATGAAATCTTGCTAATGGTTTAGTTCACTCTTCCATGGCCATAACCGAAGCTCTCTCTTCTCCTTTCTCTTTTCTTTTCTTTTTTTCTCTCTTTCTCTACATTTTTCTCATCAATGGAAAGCCACCAAATTTTAAAGAAGATGAAGGCTTTGTTGAATTACAATTTCCCCTATTTCCATCATAATTACACCTTTATACTTAATAACATCTTATAATTACAACTTTACCAAAAAGTCTCATATTTACACCTTTACCCGTGCCACTTATCCCCATTTAATTGGTTCTTTTCTAATGGCTCATCATTACATTAATTTCTTGTAAAAATACCAAATTGCCCTTTAATTCTGGGTATGTTTCAAATTTTCAGGGTTGTGTCCCCAAAATCACTATTAAAATAAAATCACTAGTCATCCAAAAATTGTATTCACCTTAATTCTCTATTCATCCAAAAATTATCCAGGTTTCATTGAAAAGTATTTCTTAAATCCTCAAAGTAAATTTTGAGGCTTTTAAAGTTCGTTCAAATGCATTCCATAGCTTTTGGGAGTTTTCAGAAATTTTCTGAGAAATTGTTGATCGAGTCTAGAAGCTTCTCTATTATATCTGTGATCTTTGTTATAACCTCAATAATATATTTAAATGCTTAAATTACTCTAATACACCATAAATAGAGCCTAATTTATAAAATGCATGTACAGTACATTAGAATGTACAATTATCAAACTAGGATATTACATAGGAAGCTCTTTCAGTCTATGTTGTTATGTTGAAGTTGGACATATTCTTGCAATCTTTACTACATTTTTAGTAAATTTTCTTTTATAAAACTTTCTCTCAAGACTTGTCATTACTTTTTTATATGATCAAGATGTGGAAGGCTAACTTTATTTATCCAATATGGTGTTGATGTTTTTGAGATTTATGTATTTCCCTTCTAATCTCTTAAGATAAAATTTTCCTTAAAGGTAAAAAGTCCCTTTGGATCCAAAGATTTAGAACAAAATTCAAACCAAATCTTAGTGTAATGTAGTTTCATGGAACCCGTAAACATATTAAGGTTCTTTAATCATCTAATAACCATTTATAACTTTTTCCTTAAGCATATCCCACTAATGTCAATGTAGAGCCTAACTAACAGTAATGAGCCCTACTATTAAAACAACTTTCATACTTATGGATTTCTTTGTCCTCATATCTCATCCCCTCTCATTCCATATAATTCGAAATGTAAGACTTTATAATTTTAACTATTTAGACCAAAAGAAATATATGGATGATGAAATATTAAGAAATGGTAGGAAATATTACATCTTTGAATTAAAAGCGTACGCTATATAATCAACTGATAATTAAAGCTATGGAAAGCATAGATTCTTGGGCAACCAAACTTATAACATTTAAGGATAAGGCACTAAGATAACATAATAAAATAAATTAAAATGGATAAGACAACTCTGATAACAAATGAAGCAAGAGAATAACATCAGTACCATTAAATTCACTATTGTTGTCATCAATAATGGAAGAGTTAGCATTGCAATTTTTTCTACCACCTACTCTCTATTGACATAATCCAATCTTTTTATAGGAACAAGGCTACCATCTCACTCAGCATTTACTCTATTATAACCATCACACAGGTTACATCTAAATGTAGTAGTGGAAAATATGTCATCACCACCCTCTTTGGCATCTAAAAGCACAATAACACCACTAACTCTACCATCATCACCACCATCGTTAGAAAATACAATACCAACAACACCACCTTTGCCCTCTCCCCCACCTCTAAGAACTATAGGAGCAGTATCACCCTCACCCATGATGTCTTAAAATGGATTAATTCCATCACAACCACCTTTACCCATACCACTTAATGGAGGAGTTGTTATACTAATGCCTCAACTAGAACGACAAGATCTTTGCACCTTAAGAAGTTATAAACTAAAATGAAGATATCAATCCAAATAAAAATATTTTATAGAGTTCTCAAGGGAGAATTTAAAAAAGGAAATTCAAATTTTAAATGATCTATTAATAGAAAAATTATAGCTACTAATAGTTTTGGAGGAAAACAAGGAATGGTTGATGATCTAGTATAAATCATAAAGAAGTATAAAAATTGTTTTTTAAAGAACTTACATTAAACTAGGATGCTAACAATTATATTTTATAACAAGGATATGGAACAATCTTTAGCACCAAAAATCTCTTTTATATTCTTATCCTTATTCATTAGATAAGCGTAATTAAAATAGATTGAAAAATATGTTCAACAACATGATAAGTCCATCTCAAAGTTTAAAACATCCATCAATAGTTTTCATACTAAGAATATGGAAGATGTAATCAAGTTCCACAACAAAGTGGAATCGATTCTTGAGCAGTTGACAGGTGAAATATATATATATATACTAAAAGACAAAGGATAATGAATCCCTTAAGAAGTTATGAATAGTAATGATCAATTACTTTTACAACTTCGAACGAGAACGATATGTGAGGAAGAAGAAATTATCCTTCTTCTCAATTATGTTTTAACAATAATATGCACCCGTGTCAGTTGGGCTCCACACTAGAATTAATGGGATTAATAAAGACAAAATTTAATAAAAAAAGATAGGCCATCAGATAGCTAGTAAAGTTAACAGTTTCATTAGTTGTGGGTTAAATTAGATTGATATTGAAAATTTTGAGGTTGATTTTGAACAATCAAAACTATCATGGTCTAACTTGAATTTTAGTAAAATTTTTAGGGTTCAAAAGGACTTTTTCCTTCCTTTAAATTATATGAAGAGGGAGACATCTGTCATTGGGTTAAATAGAAGAAAATCAATATTTAACGAAAAAATATTAAAAGGAAATGTTAAAAATTTTAGAATTAATGCAAAATCATTTGGGACCCTTGAACCAGATGATCTATTCATGGCAATCATTTATGATACGTCACTATGAAAATAAGATTTCAAATTATTTCCATGTGTGTTTTTTTTAATTTCTGATTCCTTTCTTAATTTGCTTGCTTTATTGGTGCAACTTAGATGTGTACTGGCTACCTTTGAATAAATATGATTTTTTTTAATATGTAAAAGGGATGGTAGGCTGGTTAAATGAGACTTAGACATATATATTGTTGCTTACTACTGTTAAATCGGGACAGGATATGATCTTGTGTGCAACATAAATTTTTTGTTTGACCATTTGTGTTAAAAAGTCAAAAAATTTTGTTTAATTTCTTGAAATTCGAGTTCACTTTAGATTTTAATACATGATCAATGCATTAACATAATAAGCATAAACATATATTGTACTTTATTATGAAATTTAATCATTTGTGTAGCTCCCCTCGAACAAATTTCTAAAATAAATTAATGGCCACCACTATAATCACAACATATCTAGCTTCTAATGGTATTCATACAAACTAGTTGACAGAACTCTACAAGTGGTAAAGAGAGGGATAAGCAAGAAATGTTAGCTCTTTTAGAACCTATACCTATTTACAATACGATTTGAACCATTTTGTAATTTAATTGAAATATAATTCTAATTTTAATTAAACTTTAATTAGAATTAATTTTAATTAAATATTAATTAGCCCCAAATAAGATTAAATATCTTATATTATACATAATTTATTAAATACTTCTATTTAATCCAAAATTTTCTCAAACTTTATAACTAAGTCCAAATTGATTAAATTACCATTTCTCTAATCAACCTATCTTTATATGTGACCCATTAGGTTCCTAAATATATTGGAAACAGATACAAATTATAACCTTAGATCTTATTTAGGCAAATATATTAAACAAATTTAATTTATCTTTAATTTTCTAACTTAATAATATATATTTATAAATCAAGATCAACATCTAGAAAGGTATTATCACTACCCAAATAATAGGAATGTTAAAGTAATTTTAGATAACCTTTGTATGCATCGCTTTTCTTTATAGTTCAATTTTCTATATAGTCAATTGACTCATCATACAATGTTTCAATTTGAAAATTATTTTCAAAATATCATTTCACCTTAGCTAAGGATTTTTCAAATCAACACTAGTTGAAAACAATGAAACGTTTTCCTTAATAACTTTAGAATGATAAATCTTATATTGATTATTCAATAACTTTCATATAGTTTATGTTATATCCGATGAATTCTAATTGAGTCATCCTTGACAACGACATAAATAGTAACAAAATATAATAATCCATATATAAGACAATCTAGAGATCTTAAATCAAAGGATCATTTATACAATCATTATAATGAGTATTTCTATAAAGGTACAAGTAATGTTTCAAATAGAATTCTTATATTGAGTCAGTTTAATGAACTTATTATCTAACAAACACTCACATGTTGGTTTAATATTTTCATACTTTGGACTATTAGATTAATTAGTTCCTTCATAAGAAAGAAACATATTGTGTGTTAATTTTTACACTTAATTAATATTTAGTCCTAATGGAACAATGACTAGGGATACTTTACAGATAATATATAAATACAATATGAATCTTATAATTTTATTCGCAATGTACATTTATCCCATGAACTTTATCTTTTACACCACTTAATTAAAAATTAAGCATAAAATAAAGAATGTATTTAATTAATTATGTCACAAAATTTTTAGGGAATTCACTCGTCTTTACCATTATTGTCCACTTGCTTCATAATGTGGTTCGCCTATTGAAAGTAACTCAACGAGTTGTATAAAACTACAAAGGCTACTGTTACATCTCTATTGTTATACACTAATTTATAGT
>JAOSBN010000009.1:14281312-14296308 GCA_027563595.1 Erythroxylum suave
AGCAATTCTGGAACTCTATATAACAAAATAAGATTGTGGATGACGAGATTTGAGATTCCAGAGCCAACTGCCAGTTAATTTTGGAGGAAAATGTAAGTCAATTTGTTCATGCAGCTAGGTAATTATAACAAGGTATGCAGTTATATAACTCTATTAGTCAGCGTGTTAATCAGCTTACTGTGTTTAATTACATACATTTTAGTCAATAAACGATTAAACTTTCCATAATTGGGTTTTGTTTAGCAATCAACAGATTGTATTAGCTGTTAATTGACAACAGATTATATCAGTTGATTTAAACAGTAAGTAACATCAATTTTTTATTAAAAATATTTGATAAAATTAGCTATTTATGTATAAAATGACTTATGAGAGTATAATTAAAAGGATATTTATAAAGATATGAGTATTACACTTGAGTATTTCTTTCAATATTCTCATAAAAATTTAGATTTTAGATATTTAATTTTACAAAAATTAAGCTTATAACTCTAATAAAAAACATAAAACATTTAATAATAATAATAATAATACTTTTAAAAGAAGAAATGTCATATAAAAGCGAATATTGTGCGCAAAACTAATTTAAAATATATTTCTAATTGAATTTTTTTAAAATAAAGATTAGAATCTAACAGTCACGGGTTTCTCTTTTGGCTTGCTTAATCATCCTAGCAATCTACAATCTAGGTTTTGAAGGTGGGTTTTTCATGTTCATATCCATTGCTTGCCTGTTCCTTGCAACGGATATTTGTTAGTTTTTAATAGGGTTTCTTTGTTCTTTTAATTTCGGGTGTTGAAGATGTGATTACTGATTGTAAGACTAGTATAATCTTTGTTCTTTTAATTTCGGGTGTTGAAGATGTGATTACCGATTGTAAGACTAGTAAAGTCATTATGAAGGGAGAGAAAGTTGATCCCTTTGAAAGCTTTGGACAAAGTTCAGAGGAAGACTCACAGACAGATGTAGCTCATATCTTCGATAAAATTGTTGTCTAAGGAGGAGGAGAAGTTTGAATAGAAGTAGGAACCTAAGCCAGAGGAGAAGAAAAGTCTAAAAGCCTCAAAATGAGAGTCTTGGTGAGGAATAACTCTGACAAGGAGAAGGGAAAGAGTATGGAGGGGAGAAGGAAGGATGGTTGTAAAGGGTATAATTGACTTTTTCTATATTAAATTTTCAGCTAAAGACAAAATGCCTCTACACATAAGCTTTTGCAAAATCAATTGATTGGATTAAATCAGTCAACCTAATTAGCTTATTACCAAAGATATTCATCAAATTTCTGACATAGTCAAACAACTAAAATTTTTCAATATACTA
Organism: Erythroxylum suave; assembly: GCA_027563595.1. Taxonomy (NCBI): domain Eukaryota; kingdom Viridiplantae; phylum Streptophyta; class Magnoliopsida; order Malpighiales; family Erythroxylaceae; genus Erythroxylum; species Erythroxylum suave. The sequence goes on from JAOSBN010000009.1 coordinate 14,282,634, forward strand.
GAAAATGGCTGGTCAACTTTTTTTAGTAGATTAAGAGTTATTTGGCTATTTAACCATGTCAAACCACTGAAAATCATATTTGGTAATTAGCAGATTGAACTTAATCTACTATTTTTAAAAATACTCCTATGAGGAATGTTTTGTTCCAGCGGCTAAGAAATTAAGGGACAAAAAGACAGTTGCGCCCAAAAGTTATTATAAATTGCTCAAACTATCATCTTTTGTTATTACTTTCCCTTCACTAAACACCAGTACCCTAAACTTTACTAAAACGCCACCAAGAGAGAGAAGAGAGAGCCATATAGAGATAGAATTTTTTTGATATTGTTGTTGTTATTATTATTTTTTTATTTTATTTTTACAATATATATTATATGTTTTTTATTAGAATTATAAACTTAATTTTTTGAAATTAAATATCTAAATTCTTATGATAACATCCAAAGAAATACTAAGATATAATATTCATGTCCTTATAAATTATTGTTTGAAGTCATAAACTCATAAGTCATTTTATACATATACAAATAATTAATAATAAACAATTAATTTTATCCAACATCTTTAAATAAAAAGCTGATATTATCCGATGGTCAAATTAGCTAATATAATTCACTGTTTGTTCACCCCTGATGAAATCAACTACTAGCTAATTCAATATGCTAATTACCCAAATAATTTGTCCTACTTTTGTCAAATGAAATGTCATATGGACTGGCATGGCATGCGGTACATCCAGAGACAAAAGGACTTGACTCTGCCCATTCGTCGTATTAATGACTTCACTCCAAGCTGATCATAGCATGGGAATGGGAGGGCACTGAATCCAGGAACTTTTATGACATTGTACCAGCTAAGTTGGAGAAGATTGTTATCTTGTAACACTTTACACTTGTATTATAACAATTAGACCGACCAATCAGCAGAATCAGATGGACTTGTTCTTTTTGATGGTTTTTAGTCAAAACAGAAATGTTTGATTATCTGATACGAGACAATTTCATCAGATGGATACTTACTTGTTAATTAGGATTTAGAGGGTTCATGACTCTCAAAACTTGTTACATCGAAATTCGCAAGGGCGCTGCAGAATTGGCTGTTTTGCTTTCTCAGCCATTGAAGTTCAGTGGCATTCCTCTGTACACCTGCTCTCCATAGACATGAATGTTGCATTTGTATTTGATCTTTCACTTAGTTTAAGTGAAATCATACTATTAATTTAGATAAAACTTGGACATGTTGAAGAAACACACACATTCATTTCCTTACGTTGTTACATAGGATGAGAGAGACAAATTAGGAGAGCATGCCAAAGTAAAAGAAGAATACAACTGATCAGCAGACAAAGAAACGTAAGAACATAAACTACTTAATAGGCAGTCACATATATCATGCAGTTGAGGGATAGCCCCGAGATGAAATTAAGGATGGCCGAGACCACCATCACCACAGTCTCCTCCGCTACCACCACCACCACCACCCCCAATGCCTCCACCACCACCACCACCAATGCCTCCACCATCACCACCACCAAGGCCTCCACCACCCCCGCCACCAAGGCCTCCGAGTCCGCCACCACCAAGCCCACCTACACCACCAAGTCCTCCAATTCCGCCACCATATCCAAGGAAGCCACCAACACCACCATATGCAATGAAGTTCTTTTTGTCGTCGAGGCCAGCTCCCGCTTTAGGTTGAGGAGTGTCGGCTTTAATTTTAGTTTGAGGCACTTCTCTAGCAGTTGCATGAGCAATTGCTAAAACAATAAACAGCAACACGTAAGACCACCTTACTGCCATCTCAGTTTCACTCTGGAACTCGAGCTAGAATTGGCTGCTACTCTCTTACAATCCCGAGAAAGGGTGTTTGCTGCTGCATCTCTGCCATGCACTGCATCGTCCTTTAAAGGCAGCCTCGGTTGTGGGGGACGGTGTCCTGTATTTAATGTATTGAATGAATCCACGTGGTTGTTAGTCTCTCTCGTTAGCAAGTACTACATGGACACAAGTTTTACACCATCCCCACGAATTTGGAGTAAACTGATCTCAACTCAACCGCCTTGTAAAATAAAGGATAAATGTAAACTCCATTGCTGAATCATTTGTGGGTGCTTACGAGCAATTATTTTAATGAAATTTGGATATTCTCTATGATCAATTCTTAGTAAGATGATTAAATGGTACAGTTGTTTCTCACCGATAACTCCCGATACCATCGAGAGTTGAGACTCTCGTTGTAAGTGATGTACAGAACTAAGGACAAACAACCTATCTTTATTACGTCATACCTAATTAAGAGCATACCTACACTTGTCTCTTTACGAACTGAGAGTACAAAAGGCATTTCTTGATATTTAAAATTCGGAAAAAAGAAATTAAGGACACATCATTCATTACCGCAAACAACTTTTGGCTATGTTTTTTTTCGTGACAATTTCATTTTTAGAATCGTCGTGAAAAGATCGGCCTTGAAGATCGTCGCCAAATCACAAGCTTTTGAATTATCACCGAATAGAAAGCCTTTAGTAGCGATTCAAAAACAATATCGCGTATAATTTTCGGGATTTGGTGACTTATTGATAATAATTATTTTAGAGCTTTAGCCATGAATTTTGTCGTAGCCAAATGTCCAAGAATTGTAGTGATTTTAATTATGTTTATAGTTATTATTACTTAAATTACTCTTTTATACATATATACATTATAAACTATTTGTTAATATAAATGATTAATTTACGTAACATTTGAAAAGAAGAGAGAAGGTATTTGTGTTTGAACGGCAAACCCAAATCTGTAATACAGAGGATACGACATTATACAAAGATGGTCTAGGATTACGCTAACTTATTTAAGGGTTTCTAAATGTACAAGGAAACTAAAATCCTACAGATAATACATTACATATTTGTCCATGATCAATGGGATATCATTGACTTTCTAACAAAAATAGATATAATAAACATGAAAAGTGAAAACTATCAAAATATTGAAAATGTCATTGGCGTCCTGCCAATTAATTAATTTTATAACATTTTAGGGTCTGTTTGTTTTAATTTACATTTTTAATTTCAACTTCATTAAAAAAACCATTTTTGTTTGGGTATTACTTTTTACCTTTTGACTTTGGTTTCTTTTATCTTTTAAAATTTATGAAAATTACAAAAAAATGTTTTTATTTTTAATCTAATTTACGATCAACTAAATATATATTATTTAATTATTTAATATATTAATTATTAATAAGAATTATGAATAATTTAATTTACTATCAAAGAAGCATCAAGTCAGTATTACGTTCTCCCGAGTTTTAATTAAGATTTCTTTATTCTTTATGAAATATACCGGAGGGATTCAAATTTACTTAGCAACTCATCTTTTCATGCAAATATCAGGCATCTTTCTCTAATATGTACGTTGTTCCCTCTTTCAATATTTTAAGTGTAATTTAAGAAATAATAATCTCTAGTGTTCAACATTATGACAAGTGAAAGACATAATGTCACCTATTTTGCAATACGTAAAAATGAATTGTCCTCCATCTATCTATGAGCCCATCAGCCATCAATACAGACAGTGGAGGATTTGTCCCACATGCATTTTATGGACATGAACTTGAGGGGGTAAACCAACATAAAGGAAAAAGAGGTAAAAGGGGTTCCTTTATTTACTAAAAATGATTATTAAGTGAGGAATTTGAGTAGTGGAATAAGTAAATGCTCGAACCACTCTAACTTAATTGTGTACTCTTCCTCATCTCTTATTTTAACTTGTAAATTTTGTAATTATCATACTTAGCTAAAATAGCAGTTTGAATTACTTACCTTTACTCTTTGTAGTTTATGAAGAGTTTCTTTCTCTTATAACCTTAATTTTAACAAAAAGAAATAGGCATTATTCATTTATCTTTGTTTAACATTTTAGCCTTATTATTTAATTATAGAATGTTATTCTGAAAATTGAAAGAAGAAGATTTTGTTGAGGAGTCTAAACTAAGATAAAACCTACTGACTAAATCTCTATCAACTCTTGATAAAATTGATTATTTAATTATGTAATTTAGTTATTTAGTTATTCATTATGTTTAGTATTTTGAAGGACAACAAAAGCGCAAAAAGTATTCCGTATAATATTTTTCAAATCAAGGACTAATATCGTAACAATATACTTTTGGTATTGAACTTATAATTTCATTATTATTTAAATATTTCCACAATTTAAAAAATATAATCTAACATATAATATCATATTTGGAAAATTTATTGGATAAGATGATATTTAAAAATACAGATGAAATTGTTGAGCATCCAGTCCTATTTTTTAGACTTTCGGTGATCGTTGACAACCTTGTGGTTCTTGTTTGTAAATGGGTGAAGATACATGACCGTGTGAAGATACCATGTAACTCTCTATAGCCATGCATGTTTGTCAATAAGGTAGTATTGTAATATATTGTAATTGTCGTGTAAGCAACCTTGTATCTTTTAAGTAATTATATTGTAATTGATTAATTACAATATAATTACTTAAAAGATACAAGGTTGCTTACACGGCCATAAAAGTGGTAGAAAATTTTATTTTGTGATATAAAAGAGAAAATGAAGTAGGTTTTTGGACAGAGCGCAACTACAACATCCAAAAGTGAGGAAAAATAGAAAGAGGGCAAAGTGTGTTGTATTCTCATCCTTGATTGATTGTTTTGGGGATTGGTTTGAGTGATTGTTAATTATGGTATCAACTTTAGTTTTAATCCTGAAACTTTGTGAGACAATTTGTTATTTTGAAGGTGACAGATCAACTTTTCTTATAAATCTTTATTGATTTTAGTGGATTTATTTGTTAATTTGCCTCGTGATTTTTTCTTCTACACTTGAGGAATTTTCATGTTAAATCTTAGTGTTTATTTCATTGTTAAATTTATTATTCTCATTTTTCTGCTCATGCAACTTAAAGAGTTCTTTTTTGTCATTAATATTTGGTTGATATTTTAGAGAGTTATGCATTTATCTCCTAATAAGTGGTATCAAAGTCATCATAATAGAAGGTGTAAACAACTCTATGGTCAAGTTAATATCATCAACTTACTCAATGTGGAGACTTATGAAAGAGGACCTTCTGTATTGTAAGGATCTCTTTCATCATATTGATGTGGATAGAGGTGTGAAGAATGATGTTCCTTCAAAACCTAAAAATATGTAGATAGAGAATGGAAAAAATGAAGCAAAAAACTCTAGGCATTATAAGACAATGGATTGACATCAACATATTCATCCATGTGTCTCAAGAAACGGATCCTTTTGAACTATAGAAGAAGGTAGAAGGTTTGTTTGAAAGGAAGATTACTCATAACAAGGCTTCTCTGATTAAGAGGCTTGTGAATTTGAAAGGTTAGGAAATTAGTGTTAGAGCATCCAGGTGATTTCTATAACATAATCAACAAACTTACCGTAATGAAGATTATTCTGAATAATGAGCTTTGAGATTTGTTCCTGTTGAGTTTGTTACCAGATAGTTCAGGAACATTAATGGTGATGATTAGCAACTCAACCCTTTAAGGTGTACTCTCTTTGGATGTAATCAAAGAGAGTACGTTTAATGAAGAAATAAGAATAAAGGAGATTGGCGTTGACACCATGCAGTCTTTTATGATAGGAAGTAAAGGAAGGAATAAGAATAAAGGTCCCAAAGGTTATGGCAAGTCTAATAACCGTTCAAAGTCCAAAGGTGACAAAAACGTAAAAACATGTCACTATTGTGATAAGTCAAAACATATTAAGAAGTTCTTCTATCAGTAGAAGAGTGATTAAGAAAAGCAACATCATCAAAATGATGGTGATGATAAGAGTATTGTTGCAACTGGTTCAAGCACAAATGATAAGGTATCCCTAGTTTATACAATTAGTAAATGCTTCCATTTGAACAATTATAGTTCTGAATAGTTGATTGATACGGTAGCATCTTATCATTGTGTTCCAAAGATGGAGTACCTCTCAAGCTATAAGAGCTGAGATTTTGGGAGTATAAAGATGAGAAACCAAAGTTTCGCTAAGATAGTCGGTATAGGTAATGTAGACAAGCATTATATGCTTACTGAGCATGAGAGATGTACGACACATACTCGATCTAAGGTTAAATCTACTATCGACGAATGAGATAGATCAAGAAGGTTTTTAATACACTTTTGAGGATAGGAAGTGGAAATTGTCCAAAGGTGCAATTATGGTTGCCTGAGGAAAGTTATGTTGCTCACTATATAAGTCACATTTAAAGGTGTGTGGTGGTGGAGAAGTATGCACAGCTGAAGAGAAATCTTCACTGAATTTGTGGCATCGATAATTGAGACACATGAGTGAGAAGGGATTAAAGTTGCGGACTAAAATTCCCGTTATCATAATTAAGAATTCACAACCGCTTAATCCTTGCAAACATTGTTTGGCTAGAAATTAGCATAGAGTCTCTTTCAAGGATTAGAGAAAGTCGCTTAACTCAAAGTTGATACCTTGCAACTTTTTTGGAAATGGTAGTGATTAGTTTGGCTTCAGGCTTTATGACCTAGAGAAGCAAGAGTTGATAAGGGGTTGGGATGTAGTGTTCCAAGAGAAAAAAAAAAGATGCCAATAGTCTGAGTGTAAATAAATTATCATAATGCAGCTCATCAAATGGTATAGTTAGCTCTTCGCCAATTCCTTCAACTATTAAGTAGTGTATAGGTGAAGAAGATGAAGTGTGTAACCAAACACACATTGGTGGTGATCAAATACAATATAATATTGATGAGTTATAAGAACTACTTTTAGACAATATTGGAGACAAATCCAATGAGGATGAGGAGTAGAAGGAATAATTGGATCCAATAGTTGATAAAACACATCTTCAAATGACATCATAAAACACATCTTCAAATGACGACAAGAGAGACAAGATCATTCATAAGGTATCCAAGTTTTGAATACCTATTACATACTACTGAGGTGGAGCCTAAGAATGTGCAAGAGGTTGCATCTTGTAAAGACAAAGAGCTCTAGCTCACCGATGTAAAGGAAGAGATAGATTCTTTAAAGAAGAATAACACATACGAGCTTGTAAAGCTTCCAAAAAGGCAAAAAGGCATTGAAGACAAGTGGGTGTTTAAGATAAAGAGAAATGGTAACAAGCTGGTAAAGCAAGAGGCTAGGTTGGTAGTGAAAGGATTCAGTTAAAAGAAGGATATTGACTTTGATGAAATCTTTTCATCAGTAGTCAAAGTGACCTTAATCTGAACAATTTTGAACCTAACTGCCTGTTTAGATCTTAAAGTCAAACTCTGGATGTTAACATAGTCTTCTTACATTGAGATTTGAAAGAGGAGATATACATAGAGAAACTAAAAGGTTTCAAAGTTAAAGGTAAAGAAATTTTGGTTTTCCAGTAGAAAAAAAGTCTATATAGCTTAAAACAAGTTCCAAGGAAGTGGTATCAGAAGTTAAATTCCTTCATGACAAATCATGGTCTCAAGCGAACTTACATTAATTCTTGTTTGTATTTTAAGAATTTCTCAGGTGAGAACTTTACCATTCTTTTTCTCTATATTGATGTTATGTTGATTATATGTCAAGACATTAGTAGAATCTAAAAGTTGAAAGAGGACTTGTACAAGTCTCTTGAGATAAAAGATTTAGGACTTGTGAAGCAGACTTTGGGTATGAACATAACTTCAAAAAAGAAGAACATGAGATTGTAGTTGTCTCAAGATAGATATATTAAACAAATGCTAGAAAGGTTTAATATGTAGCATGTCAAGACAGTAAGAGCGCCGCTAACATCACACTTCAAGCTATGTAAGTGTGTATGATCCTCAACTAGAAAAGGAGAAATACGGTATGTCCTCTATGCTATATTCATTTGTAATAGGTCTTTCATGAATACAATGGTGTGCACAAGGACAGATATTGCTCAAGCTGTTATAATGGTAAGCAGATTCTTGTCAAATCTAGGGAAGGTTCATTGAAAAGCAGTAAAATAGATTTTGAAATATTTGAGAGGCACATTGAAGTGGAATTTGTGCTTTGGTAATGTTGAGCTAACTTTAGAAGGTTTTACGAAGGTAGCTATAGCTGGAGATTTTGATGGAAGAAAATCTACTTCAGATTTTCTGCTCAAGTTTGTAAAGAGGAGCTATCTAATGGTAATCCAAGCTACAAAAGTGTTTGGATTTATTTATGTCTGAAGTAGAATATGTAGCTTCAGTAGAAGTTTGTAAGGAGATTCTTTAGTTGAAAAGGTTTCTTCAAGAGCTAGATGTAAAACAAGAAGACTACGTAATGTTTTATTATAGTCAAAGTGTTCATGACTTTTAAAAAAAAACTATGTATCATTCCCGTACAAAGCATATAGATATCAAATATTATTGGTTGAAATTCGTGATAAAAGAACAACAATTAAGGTTGAAGAAGATTCACATGGACTTGAATGATACTTATGCTAACTAAAGTGGTTCCCAAAAACAAACATGGGATTTATTGTAAGCTTATCGGGATGTATCTCAAGTAGATGACAGAGAATATTACGTCTTCCCTATATTTGGGATAGAGGGGGAATTTTTTTAGTGTTCAATCTTATTTTTAAGACTTTTGGTAGTCATAGACGGCTTTATGGTTCATGTCTTGACTTACACGACTAAGTAGATCAATTGTGTAAGTCTCTGTAAACATGTGAAGATACACGATTTTGTGTAAAGACCGTGTAACTCTGTAACAGTGTATGTTTGCGAATGAGGCGATGTTGGAAAGATCCACGATCCTATAAGTGACTGTGTAAGTGGCAGAAATTTTATTTCATGATATAAAAGAGAAAATGACGTAATTTTGTGGAGAGAGCTCAGCCATGACATCCAAAAGTGAGAAAAAAACAAAAAGAGAGCAAAGAGTGTTATATTTTCATCCTTGTTTGATTATTTTGCGAATTAGTTTGAGTGATTGTTGATTTTGACATGAACTTTGGTTTCAATCATGAGCTTTATGGGACAACTTGTTGTTTTGGGCGTGAGAGATTAACTTTTCTTGCAAATCTTTATTGAATTTAGTGGATTTATTTGTTGACTTGCCTAGTTATTTTTTCCTCAAGACCGGAGGTTTTTCATGTTAAATATTGGTATTTATTTCATCATCTAGTTTCTTATTCTCATATTTTTCAACTACTACAACTTGAAGAGTTCTTTTGTATTGTTAATATTTAGTTGTTCTTTTAAAGAGTTGTTTATTTGTACTTTGACAAAAATTAGATTAGATTTTAACCATTAAGATGAGCATGAAGTAATATTGATAAAAATTAAGGTGTCAGGGACGCAATCTAATTGGTTTGTGTGGCGATCAAATGGCAATCACGTAATGAACTCCAGCATTTCTCAATCATTAATTGAGATTAAAATGCTATTGGTTCAAGCTACCCAAAACAGCAGTACTTTAGATACATAGTATAACTATATGTTTTCTTCATAGGAAAAAAAAAGAAAAAGAAAAAGAAGAGGAAGAAATAAAAACAGGTAGACATTGTGATGAATAGGAGGGGCAGTGACAGCTTTGTTTACTGGACCAAGTATGAGAGGTTGCTGTGAACGAGTTAAATGCAGTGACAGAGCGTTCGTTGAGAGTTAGTTACTCATTTGCTCCCCATTCCCGTTATTAATTCTTAACTTTACCTACCTCTCTTCACTTATTGTATCTCCTCAACTATATTCATCTTCTTGTTACAGAAGCCAAACACAAGGAGCAAGGCATTTTCAGGGTTGTGTCCTATCCTTTCATTTGATGTTAACGATTCAGATTTTCCAGTGTAACGTGACAGGGCCAGCAAGTTGCAATAGTTAAATGTACCTACTTGGTTATACCAATTCCAGACCCCATGTCTATTGAGCATCGCAACTAAAACTTTCCTGCCAGTACCAGATTTTGTTACAACCGATGAGGAAAGGTTTAGACTTAAAAGCCCAGACATGGGTCTAATTTGACAACTACATTACCATCTAATTTCATGTTGTAAGAAGCGTCGGGTACTGAAGCCTACGATGAAAGCACACAAAAGATAGCTTAAGATATGATTTAAAGGTAATTTTGCCCTAATGAAAGCAAAAGTACGGTGAGTTTGAGGGTAATAAGTCAATATGAAAACAAAAGCAAAAAAGCACATTTATTGACTTCAACGACCATGAAGCCTATAATGAAAGCACACAAAAGATAGCTTAAAGATCTGATTTAAAGGTAATTTTGCCCTAACGAAGGAGACAGTACTGTCTATTTGAGGTTAACAAGTCAATATGAAAACAAAAGCAAAAAAGCACATTTATTGACTTCAACGACCATGAAGCTCTTGAGTGATGGAGACCTTGTGTGCAATAACTGTAAGCGAAGAAAGCCAGACCAAGAAGGCCGTGCAAATTATGGAAGCTTAATTTTATGGAAAAAATGTGGGAGGATTGTGCATTACCTTCAATATCTGTACAATTCCTTTTTCACTGTTAAAATGAAAGAATAAGTTCGAAGATTTCTCTCGCAGGTTTGTGAAAATGACAGATCGGCAAAGATGACCGAGACAGCATTATTTACTTGTAAAAGAGTTGGTGGTTTTCACATGGCATTATTTACTCATATGGTTTAGTCCTTCGGTGACGTAAACTTCATGCAACTTAGATAGAACAAAGAGCCCCAGTTGGAGTCCCGCTCGGGACCTCAGACTCTGACCGGACGTTTTATAGGCTTGAGCCTTGTTTAACATTCGTGGCTTAAAGAAGCACCTCAAATCTACCTATATAAAATCTATGTAAATATATGGATGAAATTAAATAAAATAAAGTTGAAATATTATAACCGAAATAAGAGATCTAATCTTTAAAAAGGCTGGACATACTTATCTTGTCAAAATTTTGGTTGACCCAACCAATCATAATTTTATGAATTTAGCCTGGTAGTGATCCAAATACTAAACTTGAAGCTTGGCCTAATAATTTTCCACTTCAATAGGCACAGTTCAAAACACAGTTAACCATCACTTATCATAGCCTCTTCCGTAATTAATATTCCAATATCCTTCAATTTGACAAAGAACATATATTGCATTTATAATTTTCTACCTAACTTCACTTGTAAATCGGCTAGCCACAACACATAAAGTAATTTAAGGGAAATTAAACTACTTGCTAATTGCTGGTATAGTTGACTTACTTCTAATTCCTTATCTGTAAAGATTAGAAGACTATCCATCAACTATTCTCCACCGTCATTATATCTGTTGCATCTTCTCAAAGAATCAAATACGCAACAAAATATTTATGCACATCACAAAAAACAATTAGTTAGAATAGAGAAGTATAAAGATCTGAACTAATGGGGAGGAGAACTTCCGCTTGGTTTGGGGGAGTGGTGATGGTTGATAACTTGATGAAATCAACTTGCTGAAATGATAAGTACTTATTCTCTTATGTGTTTGAGATTGTTGTTTTGATAACTGCTGAAACGTAAAAATAGATACTTGGTAAGTGCGGTTGCGATTGCGGTTACGGTTACTGAAAAGAGATAAAATGATTAAAAAATCTATTAATTTAATAAACTATTAAGTGTTGTATAAATAATTAAAAAATATATTATTAGTCATATAAATTTAAAATTATAAATAATAAAATATATAACATATCTATCGTTATCTTTTTGTTGATATATGCTTATTTATATTATTAAAAAATGATAATTTAAATTATAATTCCATGGTGACAAGATGTCCTTAGGATATTTTATAAATTTATGTACCTTTAATATTATATAATTAAAATCATAAATAGTAAAATATTAAATTAAAATAAAGAAGACGATACGTTGGACTTATTTTCTATTGGTTGAGGGTATAAAGGAAAATAACAATTATCTGAAGGTTATTAATGGAAAGTAAATTTTCTACTGCAGAAGTACTTTCCTACCACAAGTCTCTTTTTACTTATCTTTTTCTACTTTCCTACCACAACCCTCTTTCTACTTATCTTTTCCTATGGTGGCACCGTACTCTCCTCCAACCTCCAATTGTTCGTTCGTAAATCCAAATATGTTACTACGTTTGAAAACTGCGATGGATAAGTACTTATCCTCACTGTACTGCTGATCCAAATGCAGCCTTCATTGTCACTGAAATTTAAGCCTAAATGGAATTTTCATAATAATAGAAGTCTTGAAATATTATGGAAGTAGAAGAAAAGGATTCTCAGGCACTTAGAAAGGACAGCTAGTAAAAAAAAATCTAAGATTTGAATGACCAAAACTTCAAGAAAAGGATACCATATTCAACGTCTCTTTTTGTCTATCTAATAATTATAATCTTTACATTTTTTAATATGAACTCAATATAATTTTATTTTTGATATACTATTTAGAAAGAACCATCGAATCTTTTTTTTAATGAATATTGCATTATCTATAGAAAAAATTAATATAACATTACAATGAGTTCAAGGCAAATACTCTACATACAAGTAAAATAAATTACGAAAATTAACTATTTATAACAATATGATAAATCCGTGTTAAAGATTCCATTTACACTTCATATCATGGGAGAGAGTAAACTATAGATTTTTGGCAATTAAGGCTGATCTAATCCAGTTAATGATCTTGTTAGCTAGTTGATATTTCCCTCTTCAAGGTTAATAAACCTTTTAAGAGTTTCACTCGTTCCAAAGGGAGTAGATGGTAGTGATGAATGCAGCTTTGTAGCGAATTGCATTAGACATAACCTTCTTTAAGTTTTTGATGGCCCAACTCAGAGATTGTTCCCAAGTGTAAGTACAGCCATTACATGGTATGATGTGTAAGATCTTGCTCTAGATTGCTTTTGAGATTTTACATAGAAGAATGAAGCGGTCTCTATTCTCCACTTCCATTTTACATAAAAACACAAGTTGTAATTAAAGTGCCAAGCCATTGACTTTCAATCTTGAGTCTATTTTCAATCGCAAGCTAAGAGATAAAAGAGGTTTTAAGTTTAATGGAATTTTTCCGTAAAAGTGAGGACCATGGTACTTCAATTTATCCCTTTTCTAGGATCCGATGACATGATTTGTTGAAGTATTTACCACTAGGATCTAGAGACTAAATGATAGAATCATCAATCTACACATTAACTACTTAAGGGAAGAATTGAGCCAAAGTATCAAAACTTCTGAAAGTCCCTCTCCATTGACCATTTAAGATCAAAGATGATACGTTAAGATTAAGAGGAATTTTGTTTCTCAAGTGTTGAACCTGAGGATTGAGAATAATGGGACTCAAGTCTAACTAGTTATCATACCAAAGTCATGTTCTATCTCCATTGCCAATCTTGTGTTTAACATAAGGATAAAAGAAAATTCCTGCAACTTCATCATCTAGTAAAGAATCCAAGAGAACTCCCTAGTACAAGAAGCCTATCACAATTTCGCATTTTTTAGGTGATAATAATATATCCACTTTCCAAAGGGCATTATGGTTAGTAGCCAATGTTGGGACCCGATCCGGAAACTGGATCCCAAACGAAACATAACGGGAAATCATATCGGAAATGAATAATGTGAATCGAAATCAAAACAAATCATAGCGGAAGCAAAACACACTCTTAACAAATGTGGATCCGACATCCGAAAACGAAAACAAAGAAACACGATCGCGTTGGAAATCGTAGACTAA
>JAOSBN010000009.1:14305311-14351458 GCA_027563595.1 Erythroxylum suave
AATTATGGAGTGAAAACTGCCTAGAAATATATACTAGATAAGGAGTTTTCTTGGACTTGCTAGGTAATATCAAAGTTTTGTAAAAGGATTTTCAATAAAACTAGCTTGTTAACCAAACTGTTGAAGAAAGGAGTTCAGTTTCTACAGACTGATCAGTGTCAGGAGAAGTTTGAGGAGCATAAGCGGAGGTTAACTTATAGCCTAACTTTTGTATTACCATCAGGTGGTGAAGGTTTGAGGTATATATTAATGCTTTAAGGATAGGTTTAGGGTGTGTATTAATGCAATTTAGAAAGGTAATAGCTTATACATCTCACAATTGAGATTATATAAGTTAAGTTATCCCATCCATGATTTAAAGTTAGTAGTAATTATGCAAGCTCTCAAGATTTAGAGAAATTATTTTTATAGGGGGCATTATGAATCCTTACATATCATAAGAGCCTCAAGTATATTTTAACTCAAATGGAGTTAAACTTAAGGAATAGAAGATGGATCGAGTTGTTGAAGGATTATGATTGTAGTATTGATTATCATCAAGGGAAGGCTAATATAGTGACAGATGCTTTAAGTAGGAAAAGTTTAGGTGTAATCGCTAATTTAAGTGGACCTAGTATAACGTCATTAGTGAATTTAAGGGCACTAGATGTTAAATTGAAGATTGATTATGTAACTGGTTTATTGGCGACATTCCAGGTCCAACAAGATTTGGGTATTATTGATCAAAGGACCTCAAGCTTGAGGTTCTTATTTGATGTGAAATGAGAGAGAGTGTGCAATAGAGTAGGAGGACTAACTTTTTGGTAAAAGAAGATGAAGCATTAATGATTGGGAGGATAGTTTAAATGTTAGATGTAGATGGATTACGAGTGGATATTTTGAAGGAACCTCATAATGCACCATAAATGTATCAGAGCTTGAGACCTTATTACTAGTTGCCAACAATGAAGAAAGATGTAGCAGAGTTTATGTCTAGATGTTTTACCTGTTAGTAGGTCAGGGCAAAGCATCAGGCACTAGCAAGGAAATTATAACTCTTAGTCATTTCGTCGTGAAAGTGGGAGAAAATTTCAATGGATTTTGTCGAAGCATTACTTAGGACCAAACATAGACATGATTCAATTTGGGTGATTGTGGATATGTTAACTAAATCAACTCATTTCTTATCTATACATCAAATAGATTCCTTGGATAAGCTTGCCAAGTTGTATGTTGATGAAATTGTGAGGTTACGTGCGACTCTATTGTCTATTGTATCAGATCAGGATCCACGGTTTACTTCTCGATTATAGAAGAGTTTACAGACAGCTTTAAAGACTAGATCAAATTTGAGTACTGCATTTCATCGTTAGTCGGATGCATAGTCGGAGCGTACAATTCAAACATTGCAGGATATTACGAGAGCTTGTGTACTGAACTTTGAGGGTAATTGGGATAGATATCTACCTTTGATGAAGCTTGCATATAATAATAGTTATCACTCTAGTATCGGTATGGCACCATTTTAGCCATTATATGGCAGGCGATGTAGAGATCTGATATGTTGGGATATAGATTGGGCCAAATTATTAAAGGGACTAGAGTTGATTCAAGAGATGATGGAGAAAATAGGGGTGGTAAGACAATGCTTGAATGCAACTCAGGATTGGCAAAAGAAATATCTTGATCAACATTGTTGGGAGATGGAGTACAAGTTGGAGATATGATTTTTCTTCGAGTACCACCCTAGGGGAGAATTTTGAGATTTGGTAGGAAAGGCAAGTTGAGTCTGAAATATATTGGGACATGAAATTGTACAACATGTGAGGTCATTAGCTTATAAATTAGCATTACCACTAGAGTTATCACAGATTCATGATGTGTTTCATGTGTTGATGTTGAGATAATACAGATCAGATCCTAGTTATGTTATATCAAGGCTTGAGATCGAAGTTACAAATGACATTAATTATAAAGAGGAGCCAGTGGAGATATTGGATAGACAAATTAGGAAAGATAGGAGATTCCGATGGTACGAATTTTGTGGAGTGATCATCGTTCTCTAAGAGAAGCGACAAGTTAATTTAATTTTAAGGATGAAATTCTTTTAAGAGAGGAAGAGTTGTAAAGCCCATTCATAAAATAAAACAAACCCAACAGGCCAGTCTATCCTATTACAATTAAGCTGTATAAAAAGACATCTGGAAATGCATTAAACACTAAGAAAAATCTTCTTCTTCTTCATCTTTTTTCTCAAATTTTACAGTCAATATATGTCTTATTGTGTCATTTTTTTCCTGCATGTAATACTTCCCTCACAGGTTCTCTCATCGTGTTTGCATTGCAAAAAATAAGGAGAAAGTTGTGAAGTTAACAATCCCAAAAGCACTTAGGTAAAAATTCCAATTGCTATATTATGTCATTTTTATGATTTTGATCATCCTACACTTGTTTATATTTGGATTGCATGCTGTGGTTGTTTGGAACAATAATTGAAGTCATGAAAATGGATAAAATAGATAAAATGATGAAAGAAGAAGAGATAGGAGACGAGGAGAGGGTGAAGAAGATGTCATATTTTTGAAATTTTAAGTTACATTTAGGGGCAAAATAAATGCAAAAAATGAAGGGTAAATCTAGAATTTACTTCCAAGAAGGGCATTTTGGTATTAATTGAAATAGATGAGGGTAAAATAGGACTTTTAATCAGTTAAGAGTATTTTGGTATTATGGTGGTTAGGTTGGTAAAGATATTATTTTTTATAATTAAGAATAAATTAGAAAAGAGGATAATATTAGATTAGTAAGTGTAATTGGGTTGGAAATTTTTCATAAATTAGTCTAATAGAATTTTGTAAATTCCAGGTTTGAAAGTCGGTCGAAAATTTTTCATAAATTAGTCTAATAGAATTTTGTAATTCTAGGTCCAAAAGTCCGATTTAGGAGTAATTTTAGACTATCAATTAATTAAGGTTGAAATTAAGGTAAGGATAACCTTAAACTTTACTCTTAAGATAGAGTACTATTTTTTATTAATAAATTTTATTTTGATTTATTCATTAATTAAATTAACGATAAATGGTTTCATACATGAATCACGAGGTGGTTTGTGATTATATTTTGTTATGTATATTAAGGTGTATTGATTGTTAATTCAGAGAAAAAAAATTAAATAGATACAGGTTGATAATATGTTGTGAATAATTGGTTAGAACCGAGAATCGATAGCTTGCCTAAGATAGGCTACATTCAATGGTCATTGATTAATATATTATTTAAAGATCAGCAAGGGTGGCTAGGTACTTGTCCGTGGAGCAGATATTGGAGCATCTTGAGTCCTGAGGATGTCTTGTGCTAATGACTAGTTATCAAAGTCATATCGAGATATCTTGAGTCTTGGGATATCCTGTGTCGATAGCTAGGTACTGGAGTAATACCAGGGTATCAAGAGAGATTGAGAAATTGAGGAGATTATTGATGAGGAGAGATGGGCTGATAAACAATTGGATGTAAATCTATTAGGTTAAGCAGGCCTGGAAATTCAATTAATTATGGGATAATTCATAAATGACATTTATCTATTAATATTTGTGTTAATTATTCTTTGGTAAAATTTTGAGATGTGTGTTAATTGCTCATATTAGAATGAGTAATGATGTATGTCTTTGAATTATATGAATGTTTTAATCACTTGACTAAGTTTTATAATTATTTATTGAGTTATTTGCTTTAAAGATATATTCAGTTACCCTTACTGAGCAAGTAGCTTACCTTTTGCTATTTTTTTTAGGAGATTAAGTTATTGTCGATAACTCCAGTGTACAGGATTGATAAAATGAAGATTAGGTGGGGCTAACAGATTAATTGAGTAAAATTATTTGATTATATATATTTTTAATGTGGCAATTTGGATAATTGTATTGTATAAAATTTTTTTGTATTTGACAAACAATTCTCTCTTTTGGATAATTGTGGTTTAAGAATTGTGTAGTGTCACCTGGAATATGCAAAATTTTCCCGAAGATAATTAAATTACGTATGGAGACCAGGGTCAACATTAATGGCAATACACCGTGCATGGCTAAGTTGGGCTATTGTTGAATATTTGTGTCGATGGTTTAATTTGAAAATTGGGGAAGCGTTGTTTTCATGCGACTATAAAGATGCCTAGGGTGGGTTAATGGAGTAAATTTTGGATGGATAGTAACATGGAAAGGCAAAAATCTCACTGTTAGGGTTTCGTGAGAATCAGCAAGAAGAAATAAGGTGCGTAGTCGATGATTGCGAGAATTAGCAAGAAGACTGTGCGGGAATTAGCAAGTACAGAGGAAAATCAATGGGCAACTGATCATTGGAGCAACTGAGACGAAGAATTGACGCAAGAACTAGAAAATATTAATGAATTAGCTGAAGAAAGCATATACGGCAGGAGACAATGAAAGGGTATCTACCAAACTTCAAAAAGCTTCAGGAAACTAAAGCTCCGTCTATAATGTTTCAACGCATAATGAATTGAAGGTCCATGAACACTGTTTGAAGAAGCAAAAAAGTTGAAACCTGATCAGGACCATAAGTTTACCAAAATTACAACTGGATTGCTCTTTGGAAATTGCCATCGAACACTTCATAAAAGCACCAAAATTTGCGAGGAACCCATCATGAAAATCGTTATTTAGGCATTTAAGGAAGATGAAAATTACTAGTTCTGTAAATACAAAACAATTATTAATTTTTCCCCGTATCATACAGTTCTAAAAGACATTTAATGACTTTTGGCAAGCAGGGTAGAATGCGGTCTGTTCCTTGTTACTAAATACGATTTCTACAGGTTTTAATTCTCCATTAATGACATTGTTACAGAGCGAGAGCGAGAGAGAGAGGAAACTGGCAATAACTGTGGACAAGTGGCATGACGTGTAGACTGTTATTGTTTCCCAACAAACCTAGCTACAATACTGGGTCCTAACTGCGGAAGGGCTGACCAGAATTTATAACCACGCATTGGAGTTCAATCGCCTAGATCTTGCCCTGGCGTCAGAAATTAATCCACTTGGCACCAATACCCTGAATATAAAATCCGAATTTGTAAAGTTCTTCCTCACAAAGTTTAAGCTATAACTGAAACCAACCAGTCATACTCTGCACTCGACTTAATGGCAAGCTTATCTTTTACAACTTCCCTTCCCACATATGGCAGAGTCGGTGCTCTACTTGTTAAGAAGCCTTGGAGCTCCATGGTTTTTGTCCCCAGTATCACAAGACAATTTCAGGTGTAGTGCAATTATCTCTCGCCAGCTCATAGTTTTATACAATGAAAAACAAGGGTACATGATAATTAGTATGTTTGTATCATTTGGCAGGCGTGCTTACGAAAGGATCTGACCTCAATGGCATTTGAACCACCAAAACAGGCGGCTGATGAGGCCAAGAAAGTTGGCGAAGAACTGAAAAACAAGGCTACTTCCGCTGCCGATGATGTAATTGATAGCTTTCATTCTTTCATGAAGAACCTTATGAAGCTCTAAATTATATTTCGAATCATCACATTCATTATAAACGTTCTAATGGCGGTGGGTTTTGGACTACTGCCATAGTTATAATTGATGTGGGTACATTTGCAACTATATAAAATGCTCAATTAGCATACTTTGGTGGTCGCAACAACTCTTTAAAATAAATAATTACGATTGTAAACTGCAATTTACAAGCACATATAATCGGCAGGTAACCCAGAAAACAAAAGACGCTGCAGGAAATGTGTCCAGGGCAGCGCAGGACCTATCAGAGAAGGCGAAGCAAACGGTGCAGGATGCTTGGGGAACAGTTAAGGATACCACAGAGAGAATCAAAGACTCCGTAACAGGGAAAGCTGAGGAATCCAAAGAATTTATCAAGGAAAATGCTGAAGCCGCCAAGCGCAGCATGAACACCAAGAATTGATCTTTGAATACTACTCTTGTGTGTTTAATTAATTACAACCAGTCATTCAATTCCTTGCTTCATTACATGCTTCCGCTCCTTCTTCCCATTTGTAGTTGCTCTACTTAGTGTCATATATATGTATTGTCATTTTTTTCTGCATTGGTCTGCAAGCTCATAAGAACATTAAAAAAACTGGATGTTTATTATTCAGATCATTAATAAAAATGACTATATATTACCTTGTAACGAAATTGATGATTGGTTCTATTTCAATAATATACTGAGTTTTCTCAATTGCATGTTCTATACCTTCGTATATGATTGATTAGGTATCAATTTAAACTTGTTCCAAAAAGTACCTTTATTTTTCCAATACCAACAAATTTTGTTGGTTGCACATATTATAATCTTTGACTTTGACTTGCATTTAATAAAAGTTTGAATTTAGATTGTTTGAACAATATTCTATATCTCTAGATTTAATCCATTACTGATTTATATGTAATTTAACACGAGTAGTGTTTTAACTAAGCAATAGGCTGTCAGTGATGTTACAGTCACAATTAATAGAAATATTTGTGTCCATGCAACGCGCATTAGGCAATTGAAAATTATCCTTCAATAACAGTTGTATCAATTGTAATTATTAGAATATTCACTACAACAATTTGAGTGTTTGCTATGTTATTTTTTTGTGACGATTTAAAAATCGTCGCTAAAAGCCAACTTTTGGAGATGAATTTTAAAAATGATGTCAAAGTGTTACCGTTTTGCGATGTTTTACAAAAGCTTCGTTAATTATAAGTCTTTGACGATGCTTTGTGGGAATTGTCGCAAAAGGCTCATCCATTTATATTTATGATGGTTTAGTGTTTTCATTGCCAAAGGGTTATCGGTCGGTGACAACTTTATAAATAGCAAAAGCTTAAATAATAAAATAACTCTCTTATTTATAATTATGAATTCATTAATTTTTACTTGATCGTTTTGTGACTGAACATTAATTGTGTAAAATCAAATTTAATATTATTGATAATGATCGTAAGTGTAAAAATAAATTTAGTTAACAAAAATGTCAAATCATTTCAATAATTTATAAAACTATAAACTCAAAATTAAATAATATTACATTGATTTATATTTATATTTTTTCTTTTTTAAATTATATGATTTGACAACTTTATATGGTGTCACAAAATTTTCAAATAATTTTAACATAAAGTTTGTAACATAATGATATATGATTCTCACAAAAAATAATACATATTGATACATGGTAAATAATTAAAATAATGATATACGGTAAGTAATACAAGATTTTAATTAGAAGTTTGACAATTCTTACAAACTAAACAATAAATAAAGTTTCTCGCCTATTCTTTCGAAAAAAATAATTATTTCTCCATATTCCAAGTGACATGAGACTTGGTAGACAAGGTAAAAGAGTTTTCTATGTCTGGATTCCCAAGAAAGCTCCTTACACATTCAAAGACATCAATTGAAACAATGAAATATCTTCTCCCAGGAATTAGTTTATTGACACCCTTTTCTAACAACTTCTTAGCTTTAATTAAACTAGCAAAAGATGCAATGAATGATTTTCCAGACGCAGTATGGATTACTAAATAAGATGAACTGCATGTACCATGCATTTTAACTAAGGAACAAACAATATAGAACAATCAAAGCTAAATCAAATGGTATAAGGAACCCAAATTCGAACACAATTATACCTGATTAGATGACTCTATCATTGTCATAATAAACAAACATAATTTTTTTAATCGATGATTATTCCAAAATAACTTATTTCCTTAATCCTGTATGGACCATCGGGACATTACCATAGCCTCCTTTTCCATCTATGTTCTCTTAAAGATTCGAGGAAGCTCTACAAAACACATAGTATATACTATCAGATGTTCATCTAATAGTTTCCTAACAGAAAATGAGATACAGATAATTAAGAAAGAGAGCCAATTCGGATTATACTTAAAAAAGAAGATCAACAATTGAAGGCAAGGAAAAAGGGTGATTAGTCTTTGATAAGGAGATTTTTTATGCATCGATTTGTTCTTCATTAAAGAGAATTTTGCCACATTCCTCCCATCAAAGCTCATTTCAACCATCAGAAACTAGTCGTCACATCGACATTCTACGATGAATTTATGTTATTAGTTTTATTATGGAAGTCAATAGAAACAAAAACAAGTAATCTTTTATAATAAATATAGAAGAAGAGTGTAAAATTTAATAAGGAAGTATAAAATTATATGAAAACATGTGCAATTAACAAAATATTCACAAAAAAAGCAATGATCATTGGAACTTAATTTTTTAACCATCCAAAATCTCCTACACAATCACATTCTATGTTTGCCACTCACTGTTAATAAGTCAATATAACTGGTTAAAGTTGAGCTTATAACCTATTGAATATCATATTTCTCTAAATTTATGAATATCATATTTTTGGAATTGTTACTAAAAAAATCAAAAATTATATATCATATTGTTAGCTCCCCCATCCTTTTTTTCTTTTGAAATTCAAGTTTAAATTAAGGTTAGCTTCTTCAATTGAAATTAATGATGTGTTTATTTTAATAACCTCACAAAAAATGTGTAATAAAATTCAAATTATAGGATAATAGTAATAAATTTAGCTTAAGGTTCTCATTGTAAAAAAAATGAATGAACATGATGATCCATTAATTGAGAAGTTCATATGTAGAGTTCCCCAACCAAGCTCTCATTGAAGTTATAAAAAATAATCCTTTAAAAATAAGCTATAAGTTTCTCCAATTTATAGGCAATCATCATATCAAACACCAATTCATTTTTAAGGAAATTAACATCTTTAAATATTAAGGTGTCTTTCGTGGAATGGAAGACTATTCCAGTAAGTTGATAAAGCTAAACACTCATAAGAAAACCTTGAGGTTAGCTTTCACCTGGGATGGAGTGATATGTGACCCCTCCAAGAGAAAGCTAATGACTACCTATTGCAGAACAACGATCAAAGGTAAAATGAAGAAGAAAAAGTGAGAAGCAAGACAAAGGAACCTATACCTAGCAAATTAACCAACTCGGAGAAGAAGATCACATTCGATGGTTCAACCTTAATTAAGAAGCATCTAGAGACTCTTTCAGTGGGAGAGGGTTTCAACCTTTGTCTTCTGTTTGGGTAATTAGGTTTTCAATTTCATAAAACGACGTGATTTTGGCTTGGTATTTGGCAACGAAAAGGTAAAATTTTTGCGATGATTTATAATTCGTTGCCAAACCCTATTCCTATATATTATACTGTATATATTATAGAAATTATATATAATATATATTATATATAAAAGTATAGAATTTATATATAATAAATAAAGAATTATGATTAAATAGACTAATATATTACATAAGTAATCGGAGATGCAGGCATGACTGGGTACATCTTACCCTCCCCATACCCTGCTTAGGCGAGAATTTGGGTAAGTTTGGTTTAGTTTGGTTTGATTATTACATAAGTAAGGAATGAGAAATTTTATCTATTATCTATACATCCATATATCATTATCCTTATTACAATTATTATCTATACATTTATATAACAATATATTAATTACTCTATATAATTATATATATTGCAATATAATTAAAAAATAACTACAATATGATATTAAAATGGAAAATATGATATTAAATATTACTATCATATTCTTAAAAATCAAATTTAACATTATTGAAAATGATTATCGGTCTAAAAATAAATTTGGCTAACAACAATGTCATTTCAAAATTTTATAAAACTAAAAACACCAAAATAATTTATATTAGATAAATATATGATTTTATTTAT
This sequence comes from Erythroxylum suave, assembly GCA_027563595.1. NCBI lineage: Eukaryota > Viridiplantae > Streptophyta > Magnoliopsida > Malpighiales > Erythroxylaceae > Erythroxylum > Erythroxylum suave. Next base: position 14,315,060 of record JAOSBN010000009.1, read on the forward strand.
CTCCTTTAAAATATATGACTTGACAAATTTATGTGGTGTTGCAAATCTCTATTTATTATATATAAATTCTATACTATTTTATAGAAAGTATATATTATAAACAATTCGTTAACTATGTGTGTGTGTGTGTAAAGAATTGACGATGATTCCATGAGTTAATTGCAAAGTGCTACCCTGTCTACATTGGCGACATGTATGGGAAATCGTCACTAATTGTCAACATTTCACCAAATGTTGGAATATTATTAAATATAACACAAAAATGATGTCCTTTGTTCCACAATAAACAACGTCATTTTTCGTGTTATTTTAAACACAATAACGAAGCCCCCTAAATTATTTTTTTTCATCATTTTCCTTCTAGTTCCATCTTATCCTAGCTTCTATCGTCATCTTCTTCGAGCTTTTTGGTCTTCGTCTTCGTCTCCAATTTGTGACATTTTTCGTCTATCAAGATAGGTCGTCCCTCCTTTGCACTTCAATTTTTATGTTTTGCTTTCTTTGTATTATTTGGGTTTTGTGTTCTATTAGGCTTTATGTTCTCAACCTTGTGTGTTGTGGTTCGGTTGATAATCAATGTGTGTTTTGATAATAATGAAGATGGTGATGAAGTAAGAATGCATCTAGAATTGGTTGATTAAAGGTTTAATAGATTAGGAAGCTTGTTTGAGTACTGCCTATAACACGTTTGATGAAAATTCTGTAAGAGATTTTTTGCTTTTGTTTGAATGTTTTGAATTTGGTCCTTTTTGCTTACAAAATTAGGGTTGGATTAGGGTAATCAATTTCCCATTCCATAAGAATGGTTTAGTAGAAATTGAGAGGATAAATTGGGAGAGGTAATTAAGTGTGTGTATATATATATATATAAAGAGTAGTTGTATAACGGGTTTGAACGTGGAAGCCCTTAACTATGATGTGTAAATTTTGTTTGCCATTTTAGGGTAAGGAAAAGTATGGGTTTTGATTTCAAGTAGGAAAGGTACATAAGTATTACCAAATTGGAGATAGAAGTGTTACTTATAATCAAATAAATGGCTCACAAAGATATTTCACATAAAGATTTGCTGAATATAGAATTTTAAATATTAATGTCCTACAAGAATAATCTTATTATTTGCAAGTGTGGTTGATGCTAACAATTTTAGATGATTACATAATTTTTTTTATAATTATGATGACTTATATACAATATACTTCTCTTGTTTATGTCATATGATGTAGAGTGATTAATATTTACATAAATGTATGAAATATTTATTTGTTTAATAGTTTTTGTTACGAATGGTTGAGTTGGTGTTATTCTTTCTATTTTACTTGTCTAAACATTCGTATTAATAATTGTACTACTAATTAATGTTTAATACATTGAGTCGGTATCTTACTTTCAAAATAGTTTTCATTATTCTTGTTCAATTACGCTCAACCTCCCTTGTTGCTCTGTGATTGTGATGTCACTCCATTTAACTTTAACAAGAGTACCTGTTTCTGACTTGCCCGACCAAAAAAAGGCCTTAAAAAATTTGTCAACTTCTTTAATGAGCTTTTGAGGTACAACTAGATGTGTTATCCTGTGAATGTGCATACTACTCAAGACTAAGATAATCAATGTGATTCTGCCAATATACAATAGATGCCTGTTTTGTCAAGAATTCACTTTGAATCTTTTTTTTTCTAGTTGAGGAGTACAATCGGACATCTTCATCTTTGGACTAATTATAGGCACCCCGAGATAGCTTAGAGATGGAGGACGGAGACCTAGTCCTGTTGCTTTACTGAACTCTATAGAGTTGTTTACATTTACTAAAGTATATAAACTACGGTTCTCCAAATTGATATTCCATCCTCACTCCTTCAAGAATGGTTTCAATGCCTTCATTAAGATGCTAATTGAAGAGCTATCGACAGCACTAAACAACTTAAGATCATCTACAAATATCAGGTGGGATAATTTGAGTACAGAAAATTTATGATGATATTTAAAATTCCCATTGGCAGCATTAAGTGAGTTTAGGAGTTTAGACAAACCTTCCATTGCAATGGTCAAGAGACAGGGAGAAAGGCGGTCCCCTTATTGAATTTCCTGTGTATTTGTGAACAGTTTAGAAGGGATAACATTTAAAGGATACTCATTGAAGAAGACTGAACATGTTCCACAATCTAACATACAAAGGTAGCAAGAATATCCAAGACTTCCAGACATGTGCGTAAAATTTCCCAATCAAATGTATCATAGGCTTGGTAGAACTCAATTTTCATCATATAACTCTTTAGTCTCTTCCCTGAAGCGTAATCCTTCAATAATTCTTAGAGGAGTAAAATGTTGTCTCCTATATTTGTTCCCAAGATGAAGGAATCTTGAGTAATGCCATTCTTTTTGCTGAACACCACCTTCGATCTATTGGTCAGAAGTTTTGCAATCACTTTGTAGAAGATATTACAACAAAAGATAGGTCTAAAATCTACCATCATTTGAGGACGTTTCTTCTTCGGAACTAAGCAAATGAAGTAGTGTTGGCCTCTTAAAGCATTTTAGTAGAAGTAAAAAATTCTAGTATTGCCTTTATAAATAGTTATCCTATGATTTCCCATATAGACTGGAAAAACCATGTTGAGAAACTATCTGAACCTAGTGCTTTTGAAGGATGCATATCAAATACTACCTTCTTGATAACTTGCTTTGTGAAGGGAGAGATGAGAGTGTCTTTAAGGTTTTGTTCAATAGTGCTTGCTAGCACTCTTCTCATGCTCTCTATAAGCTTTTCCATCTCAACTATACCTATTAATTGGGAGAATAAAATCCTTGCCAGTACAAGTAATTGACCCTGTTCATTATATACAATACCTCAATTGTCCTACAACACATTATTCTATTGAAATTTCGTATATCCAAGAGTGTGGAGTGAAAATAGTTAGTGTTAAAGTCGCCATCCCTTAGCCAATTCAACCTGGCTTTTTGTTTAAGAATGGAGTTGCGTAGTTGATGCACCTTTTGGTACTCCTTAAGTGTATTCATTTTAGTAATTTGAAGACATGTGTCATAGGTTGTATTAGTATTAAAAATATTTTTCTTTTTGATGTGAAGACAAGGAGAAATGTTTCGAAATGGATGTCTATAGAAAATTGGAACAATTTGTGTCATTATTAGGCCTTTCCCAATGTTCAGGTTTGTTTACTTTCACTTCGCATTTGCTTCCATTAATCTTGTTAAATGATTTAATGACTATCTTTTTTTCTTTATTTAAGAAAAATGTAAGAAGGTCAAGGTAAACAGAGGAAAAATGAAAAATCAAAACTAAGGCTCCAAACCATTTGTTATCCTACGAAATGCATATATAAGGTCTTTGCTTACAAGTTATAATTATGTCAATAACTATTATATTATTTATTGTGCACTGCATTTATTTTGATACAAAAAAGTGAGAAAGAACTACATGGACAAGAGTGTGATAGGATCATACTAAACAAACTCACTCACTATAAGCAAGGTCATGGGTGAATGTCTGATGAAGAACAAAATAACCATATAAGTATAAAAAATTGATTAAATTTTAAGTTTATTTATTTATGTAGTATTAACTAATAATATTTGCATTGAATATTGGTTTTGTTTTTGTTTCCCTAATTTTAGAATAGAATGTAAGAGTTACTGCAAACATCTATATCTAAGGGAAATGAGACGATGTAGAGACATTTACAATTCCATGCCTAGTACACGATCTGGATATATCAAATGTCTTGGGTTTGACCTTAAGCTAGATATTTCATCCTCATCAAGATCAACATACATTCAACGTCTTGAAAAGAAAAACAAGACATTTAAGATTGAATTACAATATACTCGAAAAAGGTTGGCCAAGCATGATAAATGCTTCAAAAAAATACTTGGCCCATATAATGAAAGTAGTGATGATGAAAACGAGGTTGAGTAATTTGTATTATATTTTGTAAACTAATCTTTGTATTTTTTATATTTTGTATATAAGCATTTTTGAAGTTGTAATTAAAATCTTGTATATAATCACATTTAGTGATATTTTATTTTGTTATATATAATGCTTCAAATTATCAATTATTTTTGTATTATATTTTTGTATAATAAATTAACAACAAAAAATCTAAATATTATATACAATAATATAGATTAAAAATATCACTAATAATTATAATTAATATGACATAACAATTAGTTATAATGTATATTAAAAATTTGAAGACATTTTACAAAGCGTAGCTAAAAATATTTTGCTACATTTTAAAAATCTTAGCGACGTTTATGGACTTTTAGCTACATTTCCGAAAACATAGCTAGTGATCTTTAGCTATGAAAACTAAGTGCGAAAAGAACTTACTGGCGACAATTTTTCAAGACGTAACTAATAGTTTTCACTATAAAAATAAAGAGTACGCAAAAATTATTAACGACAATGAGGTAAAAACGTCACCTATAATTTTTAGCTATGAGAATTTAGAGAAAATTTTGACGATGAATATATTCTATCATTAATGACTTCTAGCGACGATTTTAAAACTTTTAGTGACAATTTATTTTGTAATGAAATGTTGTTTCGGTTGTAGTGATTGTAACCGAAGTTGCTGTTTAAAAGCTAAGGTATGATATGTGAAACCACTTCTTGCATATCTCTAATGAATGAAGTGTATTGTTCGAATTTTAAGTTTGAGATCAATGTAATACGATACTTCAGCAGTACCCAATGTCCAACATAGATGTTAAATTCATTATTGTTTTGCAAACCCAGGTTCGCACTTCTGATCCCAGTTTCACTTTTTACTTTCGTAAAATCTTGAGTAGAGGAAATCATGTAGTTCCGAATGTTTTTCGTATCAGTGTAATCTAAAGTTGATCAATTGAAAGATATTTAGACATCATTTGTAAATAACAAACATCTTAACTGACAAATTATTCTTTATCGGATAAACAACTTCATAAACTTATGACCATGAATGCGATTCGATTACATCACGAGTAATTGTTTAAAAAAGGCATAATTGGCAATTACATTATGGTACATAATTGAATGTCCTTGGTATGGGATTGCGTACGAGAAATGACTACACGAAACGTACGACTATCATCGTCTACCGTGTATAATGGTCGTATGGTGGATACCGTATACAAATAATATACAAGATACGCCAGCTAGCTACAGTCTCCCTATCTATTCCAATATCACATGGCCTCTTTTCTGCAACGGAAAATTACCTTCATATGTGGCAAAATAATATTGGAAGGCCCATAATTATCTTCATGTGAACCGCCCGCCACCGTTCTTGTTGAAATCTACACAACAACTGAATGGAATCCGGAAAACCAAAACCCTAAACACAGAGAGAAACAATAAGGAATGACAGAGCCATTAACGTGGCAGCGGGGAAGACGTCTGTCAGATACCTTGCTTGTGGCCGCATGTGAAGTTAATAGATGATGTTCGGAATTGAAACGGAAGAGCGCGGTTATTGGTAGATTAGAGAGAAAATTAAGGATAAAGACGTAGAGGGATGCGTCAGGTTTGCATGGACACGTGGATCTAAACTGGAACCTGCGCCGCTTAGCCCACGAATCCAGACAAAATCTCCCACGTTAGACCAATAGATGGAAAGTGAGTGATGGACGTCGGTCCATTCTGTCTCTCTACTCTACAAAGCGTCACTGTAAAATGTAGGGAAGAGGAAGGGAGAGAGAGAGTTGAGAATGTGAACGCATGGATGGTAGAGTGTGTTGTTTGTCTTTGGTCCTCCTCATGAAATTTGTCTTCTACCTACAGTTTGTGTTTTTGGGTATATTAGCAGTCATAATCTGCTTCGAAGCTACAAAGTTACCATTAATTAACAGAGTCTACCTTTTTTGATTTTATTTTTAACCAAACAGCAGAAAAAGCGTTTCTGATAGATTTCTTTTATATCGAAAAAACTAATATTAAATCATACAACGGTGAAATTTTGTTCAGATAAACACACAGACGGAATTGTTGGTTTATGGGTAAATTCAGAAATATGGAGTCCAGTCTGTGATTACTTATTTAACTTAAAGGCAGAGGCACCGCTGGGGTGAGCCACTGAGGAGAGAACGTATGGTTGGAAGGCACAAAATCCGGAGTGAGGACTAAGAAAGTAGAGGCACGAGGTTTTGTTTTTTGTTTTCTTCTCGTATTCCTTTCTATATCTCTCTAAAACTACTTTCCTTCTTATCTCACTCTCCCCTTTTCTTCTCTTATGGTGAATTGAGTATTGACAAAATACCCCAAAACAAGTTCTTTGAATCTATCTGTTTAGGAAAAGGTTTAAAACTCTTTGAACTTCTTGGAACAGGCCAGAACACACACATGGGGCTTGTGGGGTTTGAGTACTTTTAAAAACATTTGAACATGTGGTTTATAGGTTCAGTTGCCGGAATCTGTGTTCCTCTCCAAAATCCCATTTCCGGTAGTATGGTCTGCGTGCAGAAACATATACATGGTTTATAGGTGTGGTTCTTAGTTGGACATTTTCTTTTTTGTGTTTTCCCTACTTGATTGATTACTGTTGGATGGTGTTGATAAATGATACAATTAAAATAGTAATCAAGGCAAAGATTAGCAGAGAAGGGTCGCTTTCTGATTGTGGTAATATGTATTTGTTTATGAAATCTCTGTAATATGTTTGTTGTTCAGATGGTTTATGTTGCTTCCCTGTTGATGATGGGCCCTTCGCTTCCTTTTGTTTCCTTAACCTGATACAGTCTTCCTCGTTGCACATATCCGTACACAGGAAACCCTATCCTTCACTTCTTATCCTCTCCCTTTTTTTTTCTCTCTCCGAATCTATTCGCTTGCAACTGGATCTAAAAGACCCTTCAACTTGCAATTTTTTTAGTTTTTTTATATTTCAGATTTTCAACTTATACTCCCGAAAACTAGAGATGAAGGGTTTGCAAGTGCATGCTGAAGACATGCATGAAGAGTTTGGAAATGAAGCAGACCCAACAACTGGATTTGATGCTATGGTTGACGACCAGACCTTAGCTAATGAAGATAGAGAGATCTGGTTGGTTAGAGAGCAAGACGATTTACTGGATGTGAATGATGCCTCAATGTTCTACGGTGACTTCCCTCCTCTTCCAGACTTTCCTTGCATGTCATCCTCTTCTTCTTCTTCATCAACTCCAGCTCCTGTCAATACCATGACTGGCTCGTCTTCTTCTTCTTCTTCGGCTTCTTGGGCCGTTTTGAAGTCGGATGCTGATGACGATGTAGAGAAAAGGAGTCATGAGTATCATAATTATCCTCCTCTTCATCACCACCATAATTACGAAACTCCAAGTCAACACGATCCTATGGATGCAAGCACGGCAGCCTTGTCTTCTACTGCCTCCATGGAGGTACTTCAGCCGCCCGATCAAGGGATGGAAGGAGTTGACTGCACGGACATGATGGAGAACTTTGGGTACATGGATCTGCTTCAAAGCAATGATCTTTTCGATCCTTCTTCTCTGTTTCAATCTGATCATGAAAATCTTCTTGAGGAGTTCCAACAAGAACAGCTGTCACAACAAAACCACCAGCCTCAACAGGGAAATGAAGATTGGTTGATTCAAAGCAAAAGTGAGCAGAGAGATCAGACCCAACAAGGAGATGGTGTAAACGGAGCTACGGATGATCTAGCGATGGTGTTTCTAGAGTGGCTGAAGAGCAACAAGGAGACTGTCTCAGCAGAGGACTTGAGAAAAGTTAAAATCAAGAAAGCCACCATAGAATGTGCTGCAAAGCGTTTGGGTGGCGGAAGAGAAGCTATGAAGCAGTTGTTGAAGCTCATTCTCGAATGGGTTCAAACCAATCACTTACAAAGAAGACGCATGAGAGAATCACCATCCATCCAGCCCTGTCAATACCCAGAAGACCCTCTTCATAACCCTAACCCTAACCCTAACTCTAACCCGAGCCCTGGCCTAATTCCTCACGTCAACTGCAATTCCGTTCAAGCTGATCAACTAAACCCTTGTTTCAATCCGACTCCATGGATTGCACCAACACCGAAAACACCATATATTGCCGACACTTCAACAGTGGTGCAGACCAGTTTTACACCAATGGTTGGTGGATATGTAGACCCTTTTGTAAATGGGGCACCAAACATCAACGGAAACCCTTACCCTTCACAAACAAATTATCCCATTATTGACTCTGCACAATCATGGCCAAACTCGCAATTAACTTTGGCTCCTCAGTACAATTCATTTCCTGACAGCAACAATTTCCAACCGGCTCAGCCAAATCCTCCCGCTTTTACTGGCTACGCAAATCAGTATCCTTATCAGTATGTTCCAGGGCAGAGTGATCAAACACTAGTGAGGTTAGGCTCGTCGGCGACGAAGGAAGCAAGGAAGAAGAGAATGGCCAGACAGAGAAGATTTTTGTCGCATCACAGAAGCCAAAATAACCAAACTAACCATCAGAACCAGCAACAAGGTCAAGCTGCAGATCAGAGGCTTGGAAGTGAAAATGGTGCTCCAGACGGTCAAACTAACCAGGGGAGTTGGGCTTTTTGGCCGACGGCTGGCGGAGGGTCTGGTTCGACTGCCCCTGTCCTACCTGCGGAACAACCACCGGGGGGTACGGTGGATCGACCAGCCATGCAAACTCAGAATTATCAGCGGCAGTTAACTTCAGATAGGCGGCAGGTGGGTGATCGGATTTTTTGTGATTGCAGATTGTCCCTGTTTTATTTGTAAAATTGTGAGTTTAATTTTATATAAGAGATCTACCTGTATTTGTTATTATTATTATTATTTGTAGGGATGGAAACCTGAGAAGAATTTGAGGTTCCTACTTCAAAAAGTGTTGAAGCAGAGCGATGTCGGCAATCTTGGGAGGATTGTTTTACCAAAGGTGCTTTTATTAGATCTTTTTTGTACTTACCAGCCATTGCATGTATAAGAATAAGATGTAGGTATTATGATTACACTGAAAATTTTAAGCTGGTAATGCAGAAAGAAGCAGAAACCCATCTTCCTGAACTGGAGGCAAGGGACGGCATTTCCATCGCCATGGAGGACATAGGAACTTCTCGTGTTTGGAACATGCGCTACAGGTATTAGAATTTAATCATGTGATTGATGCTCTTTATGTTGCTACTCTATAAACATTCTTCTCTAAACATCCAATTTCTTGCAAACTAAAACTCCGCTTTTGCCATTGTTTTTCTCCTTGTGGAGTTTCAGATTCTGGCCCAACAACAAAAGCAGGATGTACCTCCTCGAGAACACTGGTGGGCCATTTGCATTTAATTAACATATTTTCATTTATTAAATTTCCTAGTCCCACAGGCAAATAGGTATCAGAATTTCCATTGATATTATTGATTTCAGGAGATTTTGTAAGAGCCAATGGACTCCAAGAAGGGGACTTCATAGTTATATATTCCGATGTCAAGTGTGGCAAATACGTACGTTCAAATATCACAGTTTATATAGTAATTCAATACTTGTTCAGGAGTTGACGATAATAATAATAATAATGCAGTTGATACGAGGAGTGAAAGTACGGCAACAAGGGCCAAAATCAGAGAACAAAAGATCAGGAAAAGTGCAAAGAAATGGGCATGCAAGCTCCCCTTCTACTGCTAACGGTTCATCAGCCACACCCATCATCCAGAACCAAACCCAAAATCATCAAATGCAAGCTCAAACAGTGAAGTAGAGAAGAGAGAGAGAGAGAGAGAGAAGCCACCCTCTAACATTCTCTCTCTTTCATGCATGAACGTTCCATATATATTTATATATATTAATAGACAGACGAACGGTGAGCATCATCTGGGTTTATTTGGTGGCAATCCTAGTTTGTCCGCCGAAATTATCCAATAAGAAGTGATCTCTCTCTTGTATTCTGTGTCAAAAATGATAAAGAAGGTTTAGATGAAGCACATATCGCAACTGCCGAGACAATTAAGGAGGGTTTGGATTGAGGACATAGCATATCCATCATTATTCTGGTATCGGCGACGGTGGCATTGATATGTATTAGATAGAGAACAGTGCTTTGGTTGTGTTATTATGTTGAGGGATGTAATATTAATTTGTATGGTACTGATTATATATATGTGTGTGTGTGTTAATACTAAAACTAAGTAACCGTTGAGCATTGCCTCGTATAAATAATGACATTAATATGTTTACAATATATTGATGAAAATAACATACATATTTATATGCTAACTAACCGATATAGAGAGTTGCGTACTTGTGAAATTAGTGACGTTCTTATGGCGTTTCGACCAGAGGAGACTCGGTGGCCTGCAAACAAGGATTAGATGAGTTCTTAATTTCTTTAAAATGAACTGTTATGTGTTTTAAATCTTAAGAGGAAAACAATAGAAACCAGCAAGAATTATCATCCCATGGATTTCGACATTTCCAACTTTTATCCCCATGTGGATATGTGGTGATGAATGTCAATACTTTGTAGGCTTGTGATATGCTGTTACAGGACGCGAGATGAGCGCAAGCTTTATACACTGCCAAAAGATATACATGCACACAACTATATAGAAGCACATGTACGATAACTCCCCTATTAATCGATTGGATATTACTCCCATCATTAACCAAAAAGAATGAAGAAAGTTATACCCTTTAATCCATTTTAAGAAGTTCAGTTATGCACAGATCGACACCACACCACCTTAATCGCTAGAGAACAAATTGGTATATATATGTATTCTGGAAAAGAAAACCCAAGTGATATATGAAAGATGGCTTTATGAATAAGGACGAGACAGTCTATCATTTCGATGTAATCATCCTCTTTGTCCGCAAATGCTCTTCTTAGAAGTTTTTTTAAGTAACGATATGATATTTTGTCCTTACTATTTTCGAAGAAAAATGTTTAGGCCAAAATTTATGAATTCAGTGACAGAAAATGTATTAAATTCCATTTACTATTAAAACATAATCAAAAAGAAATGGAACAATTTAATCTAGTAAAATTATTTAATAACATTTTTATTTATAACATTATAGAATAATATAATAAAAATATAATTATCTGTAAATAATAATACTGACAGAATAAATTAAAATTATAATTTAGTTATAGGCAGATTATCAATAAATTAATTCATTTGATATTTAAAGATATGGTAAAAATCATACGAGCTTCATGTAATTAATCACAATATTTAAATTTCTATCCTGCAGAACAAGAAAACTCAACTTTATTCATGTATGCTCATGAGATGGAATCAACACGTTTGGCCCAGGCCAGAAGTTATCATACCATTAAACAAAGCTGGTCAATACAATTAATGAAGACTGTTACTATTGGAGTTTAATGAAGTCAGCAACCCATTAATTATTGTATTTTTCCTTATAGAAGGATTTGCCTGGACCGTCAACTCTCCTTTGCTTCTTGCATCAATTGTATGCCCGGTAATTCTTCTATATTTTATCTTTCTATAACTTTAGCACCGTAGGATTGGTAACTTGGTAGAGTAGAAAATTAAGGGTCAAAAAGTTTTGTATTTAAATCTTTTTATTTATACTCTTTTGATCGAATCTGTCGTACATGATTTGTCTAATGTGAAATATTCGATTAGCGTAGTTTATAGATTATTATGTCAATTTAAAGATTTACTTAATACACATCCAAAAAGTAACGACTACAGATTCTTTCATTAAAATTACGTTGAACCTGGTTTCTCAGCTGGAGGAATTGGAATTTGGAATATGTTGGAATGATGATTAATTTTCTATATATACGTGTTCATTTTCCTAGAGTAGTAGTTTGAATGTAGCTAGTAGTATGTTACAGGGGAGATAACACATGATTAGGTCAATAATAACAAACCCAACACCAACCCTCGCCGCCCCACCTTACCTTCCGCTGCCTTGACCCTTGTCATCCCTCCCTACCTTCCATTGCCTGTCCCCAACCCTAGTAACTCGCTCTCCTCTCTCCTTTCTCTTCCTAACAACCTTCTATTCCCCCTCCCAAACATTTATTATGTTACTCATTTCAACATTGTTTGCTCTCCCACTTCCACCCTGATTCAGTATCTTTAATCAGGCCCCCTTTCCCACCTCCCAACTCCTCCTGTCACCATTCCCTCATTCCAGACACTTGATCCCCTCACTTTCTCTTTCTCTCCTTCCCAACAGTGTTTTTTTTTTAAAAAGAAAATCGAATTAATAAATAAAAAGATGGTGTATAGAATGTCTAAGGGCTAACCCATTCACACAAAAGATCAAAGAGCAAAAAAACCTAACGACTATAGGTAACAGCTAGTAGTGGTAAGCTTGCGAGTCGGGGTTGTTAAGCTTCCCAATAGTTGTTATCGCCCTCCCTAACATTCTACTACTCACTGCCTACAATCCACACCAACTGCTTTCTCTCTATCTTTCTTTTCCTTATCCCCTGACAAAACTCAGATATGCTCAACATGTACCTCTGTTTAAACTTTGGGTCCTCCCCTTTCCTTGTTAACCTTAGCCGACACTGATAATGGAAACCTAACCTAAACCTATGTTTTACCTTCACAAAACAAAATTTTCAGCTTTGAAAGGGACCTCAAAGAAACCTATTACAAAAGCAGACATTGGGATTAGAGAGAAAATCAAATAAAGGACGATTGTAAGAGATACATAGACCATGGGCAAACTCCAGTTTGTGGAGATAGACACAGAACTGCCTATTCAGGTGCCAATGGAGGTACTGCAATAGGGTGCTCACAAATGGAACACATCTTTGGTGGGCTTTTTCTCAGAAAAATGACTGGATTTTCCCATTGTCTAGAAGTGGGCAAATGGAGTGTGGAAGAATAAGGGTTTGGTTAACACTATGGTGAATGAAGATGAACTCTTCGTCTTTAAGTTCAACTCAGCGAAGAATGCACAGTAGGTGCTTGGAGTTGGACTGTGGCATGTAATGGGGCATTCCCTACTTATTAAAAAATGGCATCTTGAGGTCACTATGGATAGGAGAAAACTAGAGACAATCCCTCTGTAGGTCAATCTTCGCAAGGTTCTATTAGAGTACTGATCGAATAAAGTATGAGTTGTATAACTAGTAAAATAGGTAAACTGTTTGGATTAGATGATAATACTACTTTGATGAAGAGAATTGGCTTTGCTAGGGTGTGTATTGATGTTAACATAACGAAGAAGCTCCCAAATAAACTAAGAATAATGAAGATGATAGAAAGTGGGGAGTTGGCAGAAGACACCATTGGGATAACTTATATGTGGAAGCCTAAGACACGAGAAGATAAACAAGTTTGGCGACTGAAGGTAAACACTGAGGAAAAAGCAGTACCAAAGTCAGTTAAACCAACAGTAGAAGACAATTAGGAGGGGCTGCTAGTTATAGAGGAAAACACAGGAACAGTGGGAAATCTCTAAGAGGAGAAGCATAGATCTGAGGGGAGCACAACAGTAGAGGGGGATGATAGAGTCGAAACAGAGTTTCTCAATACTGGTCAGTTGGCGCAGGCAATTGAAGTAGAGGATACTAATCTGACAGCAGTAAGGAAACATATGTTTGAGGAAATAGGGTTGAGCATTGAGGAGGAGACAGTTGGTACACCTGTCTTGGAAAGAAGAGAAGCTTCAGGTTCAAAGTAGGAAACAAATTCCAATTATTCAGGCATTAATGGGAAGATTAGGAGGAGAAGGCCAAGGAAAAACAAAAAATGATGAAGATAGCAGCCTAGAACATTAAAGGACTTAATAACCTCAATAAACAACTAGTTACTAAAGAGTATATTAAGAGAACTAGAATCAATTTTGTTGGTTTATTAAAAACCAAAATAAAGGCCGATGGACTGGAGAACAATTTATAATTCCTATTATAAAGGCCGATGGACTGGAGAACAATTTATAATTCCTAGACAAGGAATGGAAGGTGCTTACCAACCATGCCTACCATGTGAATGGAAAAGTAGTTATTGGGTATAATCCTAGTAAGCTAGAAGTGGTGAATAGTTTTGTGAATGACCAACTCATCCACTATGACATTTTGCTAAAAGAAACTATCAAGGAGTTAGCTGTGACAATGTTGTATGTAGCAAACCATAATTTTTTAAGTCAAGGAGTTTGGACTGAGCTAGAAAGAATAAGCAACTCCACTAGAAAACCTTGATCAGTACTAGGAGATTTTAACTGCATTCTTAAGTTGTCTGAAACTAAGGGTGGAAGGCATTGCAATTAAATAGATTTGTAAAAGCAGGAGAAGAAAATTGTGCTAACTGATTTAAAATCATATGGCATTGATTTCACTTGGAATAATAAGCAAATTGGTGAATAGGCCCTTATAAGAAAGCTTTATAAGTGTATGGTCAATAGATAATGGCTCGAGCAATATTTCTTAAGTCATGCTTTGTTCCCAATCTATCAGATCACAGTCTAGTAGTAGTGGATGTGTCGAATAGAGAATGGAAATGGTGTGCACCCTTTTAGATATTCAACCACCTGATGGATCATCTAAGCTTTAGAGGGCTAATTAGATGGAAGTTAAGATTCTTGGATCAAAAAGTTACCCTGAGTGAGAAGTTAAAAAGCTTGGGAAGTAAGCTAAAGCAGCTAAGTAGAGACTCACAAAGCCCAAGCAGATTGCAGCAAACAAAGCAATGGAGGACTTGAAGCTTTGCCATACAAAATTATTACTCTCATTAGGTGACAATCAGTTAAGGCATAAAGAAGCTGAACTGATTGATTGGTATTACCAAATACTGGCCAATACCAATACATTATTGAGATAAAAATCACGAGAGACGTGGATGAAGAAGGGAGAGAGATTTACTAGATTCTTCATTGGCTCAATCACTGAAAGGAGAAACATAAATGCAATTAAGATGTTGGAAGATGAAGCTCGTTTGCAATATGAATCCCAAGAGAGTAAGAAAAATATCACTTTTGAATACTTAACAAAACAATATAGTAGTGAAAATAGAGTCGTGACAATTCCACAGGAGGTCCCAGTTGGATTTAGGCAGGTGAGTGCAGTAACCAGGGAGGAACTAGTGCAAGTGGTTTCAAGGGAGGAGATTAGGGGAGCTATCTTATCCCAGCATCCTAATAAAGCTCCAAGTCCAGATGGCTACAATGGAAGGTCTTTTGAAAAGAATTGGGATATTATGGGAGAGCAGTGCAGGAGTTCTTTTAACATAAATCTCTATTAAAGGATTAGAACAAAACTTTTATGTGTCTAGTTCCTAAACAGGGCAATGCAACACGATTGGAGTAGTTTTAGCCTATTGCCTATTGTAACTTTCTTTACAAGACAATCGCTAAGATTCTGGCCAACATGATCAAAAGGAGCCTATGAGAGATTATTATTCAGGACTAGAATGCTTTCTTGAAAGGGAGGTCAGTAACTACAAATATTCTCCTTTTTCAGAAATTACTAGAAGGATACATCTCTAAGAGAAAAGGGAAGAATTGTACTGTAAAGATGGATTTAGTAAAGGCATATGACTCTATTAATTGGATTTTCCTCTTCAGTATACTAATAGTGGTAGGATATCCAACATTATTTCTAGAGTGGATAGAAGAGTGTGTCACAACGACAATGTTGGGTATTTTGGTCAATGGTGAACGTACAAGACTTATTAAAGCTAAAATGGGCTTAAGATAGGGGGATCCTCTATCACCCAACCTATTTGTACTCTGTATGGAAGCCTTGTCCGTTTTTCTTGCAAGGAACCAAAGAATTCATCCTAAATTCCAACATCATCATGGGTGTAAGAGAATGAAGATCACCCACCTAGCTTCTGTTGATGATATTTTACTATTATGCAGGGTTGATAAACACTCAATCCATACCCTAATGCAGACTATAAAGGAGTTCCAAGAGATTTTTGGCTTGAGAAGCCCTCCACTGAAAATTTCATTCCATTTATCTTGCAACTTTGACAAAGAGGCGGCTTTAGAGGCTATGGAGATAGGGTCGACATAAGGTAGTTTACCTTGAAAATATCTTGGTGTGCCAAATTCCCAAAAGAAGATCAATGTAGGGGATTGCAAACCTTTATTGGACAATATAACAGACGTAATCAATCAACAGAGAAACAGGTTTTTAAGTTATAGGGTAAGGCTACAGCTCATTCAATCTATAATGAGTCAAATAACAACCCACTATTTTCTTACCGAAGAGTGTGCTTAAAGAAATTGATAGAAAAATTAGGGATTATATGTGGAATGGATTGAGTGAGGGTAAAAGCAAAGCAAAATTAAGTTGGAGCAAAGTCTGCAGATCAAAAAAATAGGGAGGACTTATGATATGTTAAACACGCCTACTTAGTAAGGTTAGTATGAGTAAAAGCTTGTGGTGCTTATGTAGTAAGAAGGATAATCTCTGGGTTAAATGGATACATAGCACATTCATAAAGTCTAGTAGCATTTGGGTTTCGAAACTTAAGCAAAACATGTTAGGGATTCTAAAAGAGATCTTAGGAAAATCTTGGATGTTGAATCTAGTGGTCCACCAAATTGGAAATGGAAAAAATACTTTCTTTTGTTTCTATAATTGGCACTGTAAGGGTCCTCTTTATAAGAGGCATGGACTTCAACAATTGAGAAGGCTTGTGAACAATGAGACCAAAGTAAGCAAATTTATAATAGGTAGACAAGTTTGGCCATATCTTAGCAGCAGATACTCAAATATGTTACTAAACCAAATGCCTAGATGTTAGGAAGGTAAAAAAGATAAAAATTCAGTGGATAGCTAATAACTCTAGGCTATTCATCACTAATGTTTACAAGACTATGATGCAAAAAGATAAGAATTTAAAAGTAGGTTAGGTAAAGCTAGTCTGGGATTCAAACATCAAACCAGAACATGCCTTCATATGCTAGTTAGGTATGAATCGAGGGCTACTCACTAAAGATAGGTTGAAGTTCCAAATAAGACTAAAGTTCCAAATTAACTCAGTAAATTGTGAATTATGCATAACATAATCGAAAAATCAAGAGCATTTACTATGTGGATGTACCTTCACTAAAGAGTTTTGGGCACGACTTCAAGCTATTCTAAACATTACTAGTCCTACTTCTTCTTGGGAGGAAACTATTAGTTGGTTAGGGTGATTGAAAATTTTGAATCAAGCAGATTATAAGGCAATTGAGATTAGCTAGAGCACAAGGACTTACTACATTTGGAAAGAGAGAAACTATCGAACTTTTAGACAACAAAATCGAAGCTCAATATATGTATTCCAAGATATTGTTCTCCATAATAGACTAACCCTCATAGCGAGATGAATAGCAAGTATTATATCTGCTAATCTAAAATTAAGGTGGTGTATTTCATAAGATAATTTGTATGCCCAAAACTAGGAAGAGTTTCTTATATGTTTTGTTCTCTAGGGCCTTGACTATGAAAATATAGTCATTCTAGATTTTTGTTACTAACTAGAAATGGTGTAGCCTTGTACGTACATATATAGTATGAATGAAATACCAAATTAATTTTTGAAAAAAAGAAAGGTTAAAAAACAAAGGCATCATTTAATTAATATGGCGACAAAATTGTTTAATAAAATGACAACTTTTTTTTGATAGAGTTACTTGTCATGTAGAATGGTCCTATAGGATAATGACATTATATATACACTCAATATTACTATTTTAAATGGAAGACCTACAAAAAGAGGTTTTACATGTAAAATTTGCTAAAATGAAAATATTATATTTCAAATTTAAATCATAGACTTGTATTATAATTCCCAAATCATATAAGTGTACAGAATTAATTTACACTCTAGCAAATAATATACTTTTGAACAATGAAATTTCAACTACATTCTTCAAGCCATTCTTTTATAACTACTTATTTATCTGTAATCTTCTATGGTTAATATTTATTTTATAAAATAATGAATCGTATTAATAAATTAGAAGAATATTTTATGATATAATAATAATAATAATAATAATAATAATAATAATAATAATAATAATAATAATAATAATAATAATAATAATAAATTGTAATAAAATTAGTATATTAATATAAATTTTAATATTAACATGTATTCTTATATATCTATATATATATAGGTATGTCATTTAATCCCTTTTAATAGTAAAATATGTTATTTTATACTTTTTAAGTTGTAATTGGATATCCAAACTATTTTAATAGTTAAATTTTCGAGTTTTATAGAGTAATGAAAAAGTTAGACTAGAAAAATAAATGAATAACAAGTTGATACAATGGTTGGAAAATTTTCTAATATAAAATAATATTTGTACATTGAAGAACAAATTTAGATGTTACTTCATACTTTTTTTGGACTTATTTTTATGCAATATGACATAATTTTATTAAAAGTTTAAAAACTCATAATTAAGGTATATACATTATATGAGCTAAAAGGATTAAATTTTGATTAACTTGTCATAAGTTAACCTCTCTCTCTCTCTCTCTCTCTCTCTCTGTGCGTGTGTCCGTGTGTGTGTGGGTGTGCGTGTGCATGTGTGTGTGTGAGATATATATATTTTTGTGTAGGGCATAGACAGAGGTTAGTGAGTGTTAAAATATGTTATAAATTTTTAGAGTTTTTAAATAAAAAATGAAATTAGAACAATGTAGAATTACAATTTGACGCTAAGGATTTTATAAAAAATTATGATAAAAATCTTTAGATTTTTGGCATTAGTAGATAAGCAAATTACTGAGATTTGAGAAGAGTTAAGGTTGGCTAAAGTATTGACTTAGCCATATACAAATATGTATGCTTATTTCATAATATGTGAATGAATTCAGAATATCCAAAAACTACTAGAACCATTTTTAATGTCTATCCTGCTTTCCCAACCTATTTCCTATACTACGCTATAACTATTATTATTCTATTTTTTTAATTCCCTTCATTAATTGTCTCTTGTATGCAATCAATATCAACGTGTCTCATTATTACCTTTTTCAATTTTTAAAATATTTATTTTCTAATTATTCTTTAGTGAAAACCATTAGTGGTATTAATGATAGGTTTTATGGTTACACATTTTGCTAACCAATTTCAATTCTAATTTTTTATAGTGAAAACTATGCATTTTGGTCTATAAAAATGAGCACAAATGTTAAGCCTAAAAAATTTGGGGCATTGTTAGTGAGGGTTACACTCTCTACTAACACTACTAGGTTGGATTATATCCAAAAGAAGCATTGTTCATTCTACAGCAAGCTATGGCAAACGAAATTTTTCTAAGAATTATGCGAGCCAAAAGTGCAAAGGAAGCGTGGAATACCTTGTAAGAGGAGTTTTAAGGAAGTTTAAAGTACGTTATGTAATTTTACATACTCTACAAAGAGATTTTAAGAATTTAAAAATGAGAAACATTGAGACTGCTAAAGATTACTATACAAGAATAAAAGAAATAGTTGAATCAAATTAGAGCTTTTGGAGAAGATATCTCTAAGAAAAGAGTAGCTAAAAAAATATTAGTAAGTTACACATGCAAATATAATGAAGTTATCAGTTTTACTGAATATTCAAGGGATTTTGAAAACTTGACAGTCATAGAATCAATGGGCTCTCTAGAAAATATAAAAAAGACTGAGTTGGCAAAATGAAGATACGTTTAAGAGCGTCTTCCAATCTAAAATAAATATGTTGTCTCAAAAAGATATTCACTATGCTTTGAAAGAGACTTTTGCATAGGATAAATGATGGAGAAAGGATATTCATTATGCTTTGAAAGAGACTTTTGCACAATATATGATAAATATAATACAACATTACAGACAGCAAAATTCAAGTTGTAAAAAAATATAGCTTTTCTAATAAAATAGATACATGCCAACTAAGTGGCCATTAAATTACAAGTTGATAGGTCATGTATCTAGTACAAGAGATTTGCATATTTTCACTTTCACGACCTGAAAATTCTTCATCAGAAAAACAAAATAAGTAATTTACTTACAATTGAAGAAATCAACGGTACTTGTAAAGCATGTTTGCAAGGAAAGCAATATTTATAACATTTTCCAGCATGTATAGCATAGAGAGGAAAGGAGCTTGCTCAAACTAATTTTTATCAATGTCTGCAATCCGATGCAAACTCTATAACTATTCCAAAGTGTACTTAGGTCTATTTTCTTCAAGAAAGATCACTTCTTTAACATCTTTAAAAACTTTAAAAATCTAGTTGAAAACCAAAATGTACATTAGATCAAAACTATTTGAAGAGGTAATGGAAAAGAATATACTTATAAAGAATTCAACAAATTTTGCAGCGATTAAGGCATAAAGCATTAATTGACCATTGCTATGCTCCAAAACAAAAAGGAGTATCAAAGGAAAAAAAAAGGGACTATTGTGGAGATGGATCGAACTATTTTAAGGGAGAAAGGTTTTCTTTTGATGTATATTAGCATTATTATAATTCACTGTTTGTACTTTTGTATGCAGATGTTGTCACTTATTTTTTAGATTTCACATTTATTTCTATCACTAGTATTCAAGTTTACATGTGATCTAAAGGCTTTAACTTTTAGTTTACGTATCAGTCATATGCCTACTTGGCTCATAACAAAGTTGGTGTCAAAGCCAAGTTAAAAGATTTAAGGCCTCAGGTGTAGTTCTACTTGTCACTACAAACATAAGGAAATAGATAAGCATGATTTCTTGCTCGATTTGACCAGAAGGCTCACAATTAGGCCTCAACACAAAACAAGGCATCTGCCCCTACTGCCTCAACTAGAAGGTGCAATAGGCACAAGACTTACAAGGCACTAGTAGAAGAGTCAAAGCTGTCACAGGGAATTCCTAAGTTGCCTGCGTTTGACATGTAAGCATTTCTAGTGGGAATAAAAGCTAACAAAGCTATGTTTTAAGATTCGATGATGATAATGTAGCAGATGATGATGATATAGAAATAACAATAACAATCCCCACCACCACCTGTAGCCCCAAAGCAGAAAAGATCATATATGTAGTTGTCAATGGTGTGTTTGAAGTTCCATCTCCTAAACTTTGACAAGACCAAACTTAGGGAATTGGTTTCCTCTATAAGGTGGAGATGTCTTTACAAAAAGTGGCCAAGGATTGGTATCAAGACCACATCTTCCATGCTTACTTGTAATGACATGGTCACAGTTTAAGGAGAATTTTATGGATTATTTCTTCTCCTTAAAAGCTTAAAAGGCACTGATATTAGATTTCTTGAATATACATCAAGGAGATAGGACAGTGGATGAGTGCACCATTTATGTCATCTAGTTGAGTCGATATGCCTCGAAGATTATTTCAAATGAGCTGAAGAAGAACATTCAATATATACTTAGTTAGGATCTCCCTTTATCAGCATGACTACTGGTTATCAGAAAAAGTTATCTGCTCTAATGGTTATGACTAAGTAGTTGGAAAGGATCTTTATAGAGCATGGTGCTTTATCTATTAAAGATTATAATGGGAGATATTTAACAAGACACTCCAGTTTTTAGCAACAACAATCAAACTTTTTTTCGTGGTATAGTCAGAGTGGGAGCTCTCAATAAAGGGTTTTTCAAGCACATAGTAAGGTAAGATTAGGTTGTAGATATTTGAGAGGATTTGATTTTGTGCTTAGAGCAGGTAGTAGTAGTAGCGGAAAAAGCTCTTCGTAGCAATTCAAGCTTGACATCCTCTATTTGCTAATAGTGTGGTAGGGCGCATCAAGGTTTATATTACACACCACTAAGAGACTGCTACATCTATGACCAACATAAGAATCCGATGAAGGACTGTTCAATAATAGGATATCAACAGACCGCTTTTGGTGTGGTATAACCTTCATTTTAGTATCCATAAGGGGGATCATAGTTTGGTGCCCAATAGGGTCAAGGTTTTGGAGTATCAAAAGGTAGATTTGGAGGCAATTAGGGACAGTCCTCTAGCTCTCAACTTATAGGTCGTAGTTAAGCTAGAGTGTTCACTTAAACCTTTAATATGTATAGGCTCCAAATTCGATACTTTTCCCATCTTTAGAATAAAAGCTAGAATTCTAATAAATTCGAGACTGACTTATTCTTTTATGTCACCTAACTTTACTATAAGACTAGAAGTAGTATTAGAAAGGATGGAAGAATTTTTATCCGTATCCACATCTCTTAGTGATGTCATAAAGGTGGATTTGATCTATTACTCATGACTTGTAGAGATTAATTGTAGGGTATTGGTAGGAATCTTATAGCACTGTCAGTTATGGATTTCACGTAATATTAGGAATGGACTGGTTGTTTAGTCATTAGGCCAACCTGGATTATGGAAAGAAGAAAGTGGTGTTTCGAATTTCAAGTAAGCTACAGTTTATTTTTAAGGGATATAAAAGGACATCCCATCCAACATAATTTTGGCACTCGTGGCCAACAAGATGCTCAGACAGGGGTGTCAAAAATTTTAGACATGGTCAGGGGTACCTTTAAAGAAATTAATAGCCTTCAAAGAGTTCCACTCGTTTAGAAGTTTCTAGATGTATTTCCTGAAGAGATACCATGGCTATATCCAGAGAAATATCAAATTTTGCATTGATCTAGTACTGGTACAACTTCAATTTTTATACTTTTATATAAGATGGCACCTACAGAGTTAAAGGTATTAAAAGAAAAATTATAAGATGTATTGGTTATTAGGGTTAGCACATCACTATGGATTGAATCGGTACTGTTTACAAAGAAAAAGGATGGTTCTCTCTGGTTATGTGTTAAGTATAGGTAGTTGAATAAAGTGACCATCTGCAGCAAGTATCCATTACCCTGAATCGATGAATAGTTTGATCAACTTTAGGGTGCTAACTATTTTTATAAGATTGACCTAAGATTTGGATATCATCAGTTAAGAATTAGAGGAGAGATACACCTAAAACTACCTTTAAGACTCGATACATCCATTATGAATTCCTAATAATTTCATTGGCCTTACCAATGCTCTAACAACTTTTATGGATCTAATGAATAGAGTGTTCAAACCTTTTGTAGATAGGTCAGTGATCATCTTTATCGATGACATTTTGATGTCTTCATGAATAGATAAAGAGCACACCCAACATTTGAGAGTGGTATTATAGACACTTTGAGAACATTAATTGTATGGTAAATTCTTAAAGTGAGAATTTTAATTTGAGAGTGTCACATTCTATGGGTATATGGTATCTCAGGAGGAGATATAATTGGAACAAAAGTATGGGTACATGGTATCTTAGGAGGAGATATAATTGGAGCAAAAGAAAATGGAAGTTGTAACAAACTAGGAAAGACCAAAGGCAGTGATAGAAGTATGAAGCTTTCTGGGTTTGGCAGGCTACCAAGATGATAGCTCTATTAAGACATTTGTTACAAAAGAATACCCACTTTGTTTGGTTTGATGATTGTGAGGAGGGCTTTCAAAAGCTAAAAGGGAGTTTAACTACAAATCTAGTCTTAGTGTTACTAATTGAAGGTGGAGGCTTTCAATTGTACTATGATGCTTTGACAGTTTGCCTAAGCTACATATTGATGTAGAATGTTAGGGTGATTGCTCATGTTTCCAAGAAATTGGAAAGCCGTGAAGAAAATCACACTACTCATGATACAGTGATCTTTGCCTTAAAGATTTGGAGACATTATCTGTATTGTGAGATGTGTGAAATTTACACAAATTACAATATTTTAAAAAATATATTTCAATAGAAAGACTTAAATCTGAGGAGAAGAAGGTAGATAGAACTACTAAAATATTATGACTACATAATTTAGTATCATCATGGAAAGGTAAATGTCATATTAGATGCACTAAGTAGGTAGTCATCAGGTAGTTTAGCATATATAGTAATAGAGATGAGAGCTTTGACTAAGGAATTACATGATTTGATGGACTAAGACACTTAGCTTCATATTTCATATTCAGGAGTACAATTAGTGAGCATCAGAGTATGATAATTATTATTGGACAAGATCAGAGCTGAGACCCTAAGCTCTAAAAGCTTACATGTGAAGTATGATAAGGTTATCGCACCTATTTTGAGGTTGATGGGGGAGATTGTATCGCACCTAAGGAAGAATAGGAGATTGTATGCTCCATATGTAGAAACTTGAAAGAGGAGATTTCAGAGGAAATGCAATATACACTATACAATGTACATCTAAGTTTCACCAAGATGTACTGTAACATTAGAGACGCATATTGGTGTGATGGTATAAAAAAGGATATGGCTAAATATATTTCTAAGTCCTTGACTTGTCAACAAGTAAAAGTAGAGCATTAGAGACCCTGGGTAACCTACAATTATTGTCAATTCCTGAATGAAAATAGGAAAAGATTACAATGAATTTCATGGTTGGCTTACCTTATACAAAGACTCGATGTGATTCAATTTGGGTGATTATAGATAGGTTGAAGAAGTCAGCCCATTTCTTATCAGTAAAGACCACCACTCCGTGTCTAAGCTCACATGAGTGTATATCAAACAAATTATGTGTCTCTATAAGGTGGTCGTGTCAATATTCTTTGACCCAGGATCATATTTCACATCTAAGTTCTAGAGGCATTGAGCACCAGATTAGATTTTAGCACAACATTCCATCCTTAGACTGATAGGCATTTTGGGGGGACAATTTAGACCTTAGAAGACATACTAAGGATGTGTGTGATAGACTTTGGTGGTAGTTAGGATTTGCACTTGCCTTTGATTTAGTTCTCTTACAATAATAGCTACCGTAGTAGCATTGGGATGGCACTTTACAATACAGTATACAAACAAAAATGTAGATCACTAGTTTGTTAGGAGAAAATAAGTGAGAGGTAATTAAAGGGCCTAGAACTAATTAAGATCACGTCAGAGAAGATTCAATATATCAAGTAGAGACTAGAGATAATGTTTAACAGATGAAAGTACTTCGTATTTCTAAAGGTATCTCCGATGAAAGGTTATGATGAGGTTTGGAAAGAAAGGGTAAATGTCTTTAAAATATGTTGGACCTTACAAGATAATAGAGAGAGTTAGAAACGTGGCATATTGATTGATGTTACCTCTAGATATGTCAT
This sequence comes from Erythroxylum suave, assembly GCA_027563595.1. Taxonomy (NCBI): domain Eukaryota; kingdom Viridiplantae; phylum Streptophyta; class Magnoliopsida; order Malpighiales; family Erythroxylaceae; genus Erythroxylum; species Erythroxylum suave. The sequence goes on from JAOSBN010000009.1 coordinate 14,340,053, forward strand.
AAGTCCACCCAGTATTCTATCTTTCTATGCTTCATAAGTATATTTATGATCCTTCTCATATTCTCTAGCTATGGAATGTAGAGATGAATAAGAACTTGACCTGCAAAGAGAAGCTAGTAGGTATTTTGCATTTTCAAGTGTGCCAATTATGATTAAAGTAGATTCCTATAGTTAAGTTGATGTGGAGGAATGGTAATAACGTGGAAATCACTTGGGAAACATACTGAGAGATGCGAGAATTGTATCTGTACTTGTTTCCTCAATAAAGCATTGTTGTAAAATTCAAAGATGAATTCTTTTGTGAGGAGCGGAGATATATATCTCACTTCAACCCTCATATTTCCTATTTTTCATTTTCACCCCCTAATGTTACTATTCATAAAACTATTCTCTTCGTCTATTCTTTATTATCGATGACTATAACTAGCTAACCATATATACCAATAAACTTTTTCTCTTCAAACTCGTCAAAACCATACCTATTTTACCTTACAATAACATTAGAATCATCAAAAAAATTGAAAAGAAAAATTAGAGAAAAAAATCAAATCTTTGATAAGTCACCTTTGATGAGTGTTGTCGACCATCGCCACCACCATTAAACCCCCTTGATGTCAAGAGAAAAAGCCCTTTGTCTTGATGCAAGTCACTATATGTATCACTGCTAATTAATAAAAATAGAGGTTTAGATTCCAAAATAATTGTTCTCTAAATTTGTTGAGATTGGATGAGAATCTAAGTTTCTTACAATTATGAAAGTTTTTCTGCTCATTATGAGCTTTCATTTGGTATAAAAAAATTGTCAAATTCGAAGACTAAAAGAAATCTCCAATCATTATAGGAATGTTCTGAGGAATTAAGGAATATTTTAGTGGTCAGAGATACTGTTCCAGTGACCTCCGAAAACTTTTATTTCAAAAAAATTTTTGAAAAATCCTATAAATCATGCTAATCATTTTTTCCTTAAGAATCATAGAGAAATTATTAACATTGTGTGAATTTAAAATCACATAAAGTTTAGGTGCGAATATGATCAAGGGTTGAATCGCATAATTGGACCATCCTAACAAACCTAATAACTCCTAGATTGTTAGTTAAACCTTGACTTATAAACGACACTAATTAGAAACTTCCTTTCCCATTTACAAGTATATTAGGAGTGAGACTCATATCGCAATGTTCAGACTGACAAGTACATCAATTAAGTAAGTTCATATCTATCTACTAATACCCAGTCCATACCCTTTATTGAGTATGGTTATAAATTGATATGACTAATGACATGTTAAGCCAAGATAGATGTCATTGTCCTTATACACGTGAATATGATATGATATGATATGACACACACATATACACCTACAAGTATATACATGTACATATGTAATTTGAGTATTCTGATGGTAACCTTACTAGAAGAGATAAGGTCAAGAATCTAATGGTAAGAAACAAATTAAAGGTGGCTGGTATTAATGAAAAATTGCGAGAGACAAGGCTTAGGTGATTCGAACATCTTAAAAGGAGACACCTTGACTTTCCAGTGAGACGATGCGGGAAAATAATACTTAAAAACTATAAGAGGAAAAAAGAAGGCCTAAAAAGAACTTTGGGGAAGTGATTAAAAATGATATTGCAAGGTTAGATCTTACTGAGGACTTGGCCTGTAATAGGAAACTTTGGCATACTAAGATAAGGGTAAAAGATATCTCTTTAAAAGAGCATTTGCAGTCTTGTAGGTTATATAAATTCGTGTACTATGCATTTATTGCTTAGTATTTACATCCTAGTTAGTTTAGGTTAGTTAGTTTCCTATTTAGCATAATTAATGTGTTGACAGGCATTGTCACAATTCCTCATACACAGGTCTTATTTCTTTTTGAACTAGTTGGAGTTCACTCTTATACTAGTATTATCTAATATGTATTCCTATCTTACCTTTTATTGTTAATCTTTGAAATGTTTTGTACGTACACTATTATTGTATTGCCTTACCTATTTTTATTATTAATGTCACTGTTGTTTCTCTTTATTAGTTATTTGTATTTATATGGTTACGTATTTTTGTTCTTAGTCATTTTATTACATTTTTATGTTTATTTGACTTATTTACTTAGTATTTTATTTTATTATTTTTGTTTGGCAAATGTACATATAACCATTTTTAATTTTGTAGTATCTTTATGACACATTACATGAAGATCTATCAGAAACAGCCTCTCTACTCGATAGAGGTAACACTACGTACTATTGGACCTTTCCAGACCTTACTTCTCAGCAAGACTTCAATTGGGTGTTGATGATGATGATGATGATAATATGTACTTTGAGTAGTAGTTATTGTGATGCCTATGCAAGTAACACTATGATATCTAAATATATGGATACGTGGATACCTATATGCTACATGAATTTATCTTGGTCCTCACATGATTGAATGCTTATTTGAGAGATTGTGTGATTGATATTTGATTTGTGTGTGTGTGGATATGTTTGATTGTGATTGTGGAGGAAGAAAAATCTATAAGATGTGCCATTTGATGGTTATACTTCAAGACCAGAGCACACTAGTTTGATTATGAGAGATGTTTGTGATATTATATTAAGATATGATACAGACCAAGCCTGGTTGTTGCTTGACTTTTGATCAAGTCCTTGTTTGATATGTGTATTATCTACATGATTGTGGCTTTAGATGCATTGAGTGAGGATTAGTCCATTGGTGATGTCTAGTTCCCCGCAGCCCTTTTAAACTAAAAGAGCCTTATGGTTATAAAAACATAGGTGTATGGCTAGGCCATTGGTAATACTTAACTCCCTATAGCCATTCGAGGTGTAGTATTATGAGGATTAACCTTTGGAAATTAGGATTCTAAAGATATTCATTTTCCATGATTTATTGTGTATTTAATATGATTTGTTATGCCTCTTATATATATGTTTATACTAATATAATATGTATATTATGTAAACATCTCATTAGTTATTATAGGGTGATATGAAGTTAATCAATAAGGTTTGACTTCCCTCAACTATAGTTTTTCAGGTCAACTACCATTAACTTCACAACAATGACTCAAAGGAGTATTAACTGCAATATATCTACTTCTATATATGCTTTACATTTATTTTCACTTGTCCCTTGTTGTCACCTATTTTTGAAATTTTGCAATTATTTATGTCATTAATAGTCAAGCTTATGTGTAATCTCAAAGCTTTTGCTTTCGAGTTTCATGTGCCTGTTTGAGTTATGACAGAAGAGCAATTAGTAAACATCTTCACCATTTAACTATCAAGAGATAAATTCAATTCAATACAACATAGAATTTGTCACGACCTTAAACGGGCATGTGATCAACACGTGGCACCCAAGGTTCGAAACCCCCGATCACACATAGGCCTACCACTAGTGATAAAATAAATTCAAACTCTAAGAACGTAGCAAATCCATATAATACAATAACAATAGTGCGCGTTAAAAAGAAGTTTTACAATTTATGAAATCTTATCACTATAGACGCTATAATACAAGATAAATCAAAATAAAGAAAAGAGACACACAAATGTAGGTAGGTCGTAGCAGATACATTACAGGAGTCACTGCTACAAAGTCGGTGATAGATGACCTAAAAAAAGGTTAGGGGGAGTTAAACCTTGCTAAGTAAGCTCACAACATCTTATGATACCCAATATTATGCGCACAGTTATGCATGAATATCAAAATACATACACATCATGTTATACATCCAATCACATCAACAACACAAATAAATTGTAGGGAAGAATATCTGTAAGACATTAATCTCCAAGGGTAAGCCCTTAAAACTCTAAACCTTGAATGGTTGTGGGGAGTTATACATCACCAACGGCCTATCTATACTCCTATACTCATGTAGCTGTAAGGCTCTCTTAATTCGAAGGGTCTGCAGAGAGTCAAGCATCACCAACAGCCCAGCCCTCGCTCAAAGAGTCAAAGTCATTAGCATCACAAATAAGGCTCTGACCAAGAGCCAAGCATCAACCAAGATCGGATTGGCCCATAACATATCTTAATATCATAAACAAAACAATGTTCACAGTCATAGCTAGTGCGCATCTGGTCTTGATGTGTACCTATATCCTAGAGATCTTTTCTTCCCCACAATCGAACATAGCAATGCATATCAAATTATTAAGCACGCAATTTATCAAGCAAACATTCAGTTATGCAATAACCAACGCATGTATACAATACCCAACCCAATATATCCACTTAGTTAATTCGATATAAAGGATTATACTAAAGTAGGTGTATATATATATACACACACACATGCAATTGAATGTGATTATGCATTACTACATGATGTCACCCATACCAGCACTGAACAGTATTCATTTGCTGGCACAATTACGGTAACAGTAAGTCAGTATGAATTTACTTGATAACCGAACTTGTCCATCCGAACCTTTCGAAGTGGGTCTCGCTCCTGTTATACCTAATAAATCGAAATAAAAACAAGTATCTCAATCAGTGTTAATTAGGAGTTATTAGGCTTAAATAATAATTTAGGCATCATCCGAATTGCCTAAGCAATCCATTTATGAAATTCGAAAATTTCTCATATTCTCGTCTAAACGTTCCGTGGTTTTTAATTCGCAAACCGTTAAAAATCTCACAATAGTTCTTTAGAGAAAACTTATCGGTATAATTTTTAGAATCTTTTCACAAAAGTGACTAAAATAGTCACTAAAATAGTACTTTCTACGACCAAAATATTCGTCAAGTCATTGAAAAATCTTTAGTTTCATAATTTAACAATTTTATACCAAATGAAAGATCTTGATGAGTAGAACAATATTCTCCAAAGCAATATAATCAGATTCTCAACCTACTTCAACGAATTAAAGAAAATAAGATGAAACCATAATCTCTTTTTCAATCAATCGGCAACAATTCAGGTGGCGGTTGGCGACGAGACCATAGGACTTTTGCTCTTGACGTCAAGATGAATTGAATGGTGGTGGTGGTGATCGGCAACAATCACCGGAAGCAATAGATAGATTATTGACATTTTTGTCAATTTTTCTCCTCAATTTTTGCTACAATTCCGATGACGATGATAGCTAAAACGGGTATGGTTGTGACGGGCTTGACAAGAGAAAGAGATTGATATATAACACTAAAAGGTTTGAGTCACTGACAGTGAAGAATGATTAAAGAGAGAAAATTCGTGAATAAGCATTTTTGGGGGTAAAAATGAAAATATAAAAAAAATGAGGAAAAACAGTTATCTCTTATATATAAAACATACGAGATGTTACAGAATTAGAGTAAAAAAATGGAAATAGAGGAATGTTAAAATATGTTGTACATCTCTAAAATTATCAAATAAATAAAATGAAACTAAAACAATGTAGAATACTTGAGCACCAAGTATTTTGTAGGCAATTATAATAAACATCTTTAGATTTTTTATTTTAGTAGACAAGCAAATTGTTTGAAGTTTTAAGAAAAGCTAAGGTCTTTTAAATTTCTTAACTATTTATAAATGTGTATGCTAATTTTGGAATCAGTAAAAGAAGTGAGAAACTATCCCGAAACTGCTAAAACCATTTCTAGTGACTATCCTATTTTCCTAACCCATATTCAATATTATCCTATAACTATTATTACTCTCTTTTTCTAAAATATTTGCTTTCATTAATTGTCTCTTGTATATAATCAATGTCAACGTGACCATCAGTGAGAATGGCGCTGAAAATACATACAAACATACTTGGGATAGGCAGCTACTTGAATCATGAGTTTAACCTTGGAAAAGAAGAAGAAGAAGAAGAAGAGGAGGAGGTTAGTATTATTATTATATTATTACTGGTGTGTGGATACAAGTGTTTGCTGTCTATTCATGTTTGATGATGCATGCCTCTCTCTCCTCCTGCCTTATTTCCTTGAGCATTGCAGACACATCTTTCATTGTAGGCCTATCATCTGGGGAGGGGTTTACGCATAGCAAAGCTACCCCTAAGGTTTGCAGCATCTCCTCCATCTCTGATTCTGGTCGACCCCGCAACCTTTGATCTAGCACTTCTTCTATGCCACCTCTCTGTCTCCGCCTCACCCAGTCCACAATGTGGATTCCGTCCGGTATTGTTGGATCAATTGGTTGCTTCCCTGTCAGCACTTCCAGCACCACCACTCCATAGCTATATACATCACTCTTTTCTGTTATCTTCATCATGTATCCGTACTCTGAAATCCAAGCAATCATTAATAAAATGGCATAGGACTGGCTGTAATGAAGAAACCAAGTCTATCTATTCTCACCATAGATTATTACCTGGAGCTATGTAACCAAAGGAACCAGCCACAGTGGATGAAGAATGAACAAAATCCCCATCCTCCACGAGCTTGGCAAGCCCAAAGTCAGCTATGTAGGGTTCAAATTCTGGGCCAATTAGAATGTTGTTGGCTTTGATATCCCTATGAACGATAGGAGGAACACAGTCATGGTGCAAATATGCTAGACCTTCTGCTGCTTCCAAGACTATCCGATACCTCACATCCCACTCCAAACACCCTTCACTTCGCTCATGTAGAAGACTTCCTAAGCTTCCATTCGGCATGTAGTCATACATAAGCAACCTTATGTTTCGATTCCAACAGCATCCTAGGAACCGGACAATGTTCCTGTGGCGAATTGAACCAAGAGTTTTTACCTCAGTCGAAAAGGAGTCACGAACTCCACCAGTTCCTAGGATGTCATTTTCACAAACTTGGCCTACAGCTATTTTTGTTGACCAAAGCTTTTTCACTGCAATGACTTCGCCATTTTCCAGTTCTGCTCGATATACAATTCCCGAACATCCCTTTCCAATCACATTACCATCCACCAGACATTTTAGAACTTCTTCAACTGTAAAATTCAACTTTTGAAATGGAGTGAATTGCCAAGGCCGTGAACCACCTCCTGCCTCGGATTCAGAATCATCCCCATTCATTTTCCGACTACGTAACACTGCAATAGTTCCAAAGATTAACATTATTATAATTAAGGTAACAAGTGATGCAATGGCCAGCTTAATCCCTTGTGATAGCTTGAAACTGCCACCGGCAGGCATGCCCATCGCCGTACTGGTCAAGAAGCACGAGTCATGACCCGTTGCACACAATCCTCGGTTTCCTGTCAACTCTGCTGCTGATAGCTGTCGAAAAATTTTGCTGTCTGGAAGATACCCTTTGAAATTGTTGTAGGAGATGTTCAAGGAAACAATGTTTTCAAGTCCTGCCAATGGGACCAAGTCTCCTCCCAGCTTATTGTGAGAAATATCAAGAACTGATAACTTGTTAAAAGCAGAAATTTGTGCTGGGATGATTCCTGATAGTGCATTCCAACTCAAATTCAAGGCTATGTCAAGTCCGACAATATTAAAAAGTTCTACGGGAATGTTGCCAGAGAATCCGTTGCTGCTAAGATCAAGAAACTGAAGGTTCGAACAACGGCCAAGAGTGGAAGGGATTGCCCCAGAGAAAGAGTTTGTACTGAGAATCAGTCTATTGAGCGAGATGAGGTTGCCAAGGTTCCATGTAATTGGTCCCTCAAAATCATTAAAGGAAATATCTAATACCTGAAGCCTTGTAAGAGATGATAAGGAACTGGGCAAAGTACCTCCAAGGGTATTGTTGCTAAGGTTCAGCATTTGCAGCTCCCTGCAATCACTTATTTCCTCTGGCAGTGAACCACTGATATGATTTTCAGATAGGTCGAGGAAATTGAGGTTATGCAGAAACCCAATTTCTTTTGGGATTTCTCCTCCGATATTGTTATTTACAAGCCGCAGCCGAATAAGAGAGCTGCAGTTACCTATCTCCGGAGGAATTGAACCAGAAATATCATTTCCAATCAAGAGAAGCTTCGTTAAATTCTGAAGCTGAAATAAACCTGGAGGCAAGCTACCGGTCAGAGCATTGTGCGACAAGTCTAGAGAATCAAGGCTTTTGCAACCAGCCAATGCTGCTGGGATGCTTCCTTCAAGTTTATTCTGCCAAGCAAAGAACACTGTTAAACCTGTCAACAACCCAAGCTCTGCCGGAATGGGACCCGATATCTGATTAGTGTCAATCTGCAACTGTGAGAGTTTTGTGGCATTTGAAAGGACAGTGGGGATCCAACCAGATATATTATTGTTGCTAAGCATAAGCTCTTCAAGACTGGAGAGATTTCCAAAAGACTGAGGAATGACTCCTGTGAAAAAGTTGATGGAGATATCAATAGTTTTCAAGCTTTTGAGATTACCAATCTCTTTAGGAACTGTGCCATCAAAATTATTCTGCCACAATAACAGCTTCTCCAACTTCCGAAGCCTACCCAGTTCTGGTGGCAGTGAACCTGAGAGATCGTTCTCATATAGAAACAAGTTGACAAGCTCCGAGCAGTTGCCGAGATGAGGTGGAATCTCACCAGAGAGCATCGTAGTATAAACTGATAGCGTCTTAAGCTTGGTTAGTTTACCTAATGAATGAGGTATGGAACCAGAAATTTTTGTATCAGCTAGACCCAGGACTTCCAAGTTCTTGCACTCCCCAAGTTGATCTGGGATTTTTCCTACTATATCTTTGTTTCCTCCAGCACGTATAAACTCCAAGTTTGAGAGTTTACCTAGTTCAGTGGGAAGATTCCCGCTGAAAAAGTTATCGAATATTGCAATGTTTCTGATATTGGAGCAATTGACAATCTCAGCAGGAATCTCCCCTGTTAGCTGGTTAGAGTTCAAGATCAAGTCCTGGAGATTCCGAAGTTTCCCAACACTTGAAGGAATAGGACCCAAGAGAGAGTTGGAACTAACATCAATAACTATTAGCTTAGTACAGTCCCCAATATCGCGTGGGATGGTTCCTGTGAGATTGGCACCAGTGACAATGAACTTTTCAAGGTACAAGAGGGAGGAAAGATTGGAAGGAAAGGGAAGAGCTATCTCAAGAGACTGAATATTGATCTCGGTGACGAAGTTATCAGAAGAACAATATATGTAAGACCACTTACAGGGGTTAGTGTCAGAAGGATTCCAATCAGAAAAGGCTGAGTGAGGTGAAGGAGTGCTGTGCAGCCATGAAAGTAGAGCATTAACCTCAACATTTTCTGCAGAAACAGCAGATAGTAACAGTGCAAGGAGTAAAATAAACAGAGAGTAGTGGCGGTGTTGGGTGCTGGGGAAGTATAGGCTTAGCATTGGTTGACGGTTGTAGGGATTGAAGTATTGCATCGGCATTGGCAATTTGCCTCAAAACCCAAACCTCTTGTTTGGGTTGGGCATCGGGTCTTTTTGTCTTGCTCTCTCACGTACGCACTTTGTGTTGAAACTTCATCCAGAACTATTAGTGCAGACGCTGATACTTGAAGTAGTAGACTATACCAAATGCTATCATACTTTCTTTGCAGACAAGCAAGAAAATGGAAAAACGATAAGATATTTCCAACCACGCCACTATCTCTACCTCGAGGTTCTGTTCTTTTGCCGTGTCCTGCTTTTCTTTATATCAGAATAGAATAGGTCCTTGGGGTTTGGGTTGCAGATAGCCCCATGTGTTCTTGCATTGGTTTCCTGATATTGCTCCCATTATTAATCGTTTCATCTTTCGATTACCGGGCCATCCTTTTGAACGGTAGTCACAATAGCTTTGATTCCCTCTGTTCAACTTCCAGCTATAAGAAGACTTGTCACCTGAAACTTGGTTTCAGAATTTGGTAGAAAGCTGTTTACTTTGTCCTAGTTTTCTGTTTCTCTTGGCTTTTCCTTGTCAGTGAAATGGCTGAATAGGCTCAGGAATTTGTTCAGAAAATGGGTGCAGTCTTCACCTGATTTTTAGTAATAACATTGGATGATGGTTTTTATGTTATGACATAATGCCTGCCTCAAATTTCTCTTCATCATTTGTGATTAAGGCCATGACTTTGATTTTCTCGTAGAAGGTATGGCCAAAATTATCGTCCTATCTTTTGAGGTAGATGATGAAATGATAAAACTGAAACCATACTCAGGAAAAAGAGGGAGACGTAGCCCTTAGAGGGTAGATTTAAAATTTATATAAAGATAACCTAAGGAACCCCAAACTTGTAGACTTCAAATCAGTGTTTTCAAAATCAGACCGAACCAATCGGTTGGACTGAAAAATCGGTGAATCGGAGCATGAAACGGTCCGATTTAGCTCGTATTTTTTGTGAGTGATTGACCCATTCATTTTACGATCAGATCAGTAAAAACCGCTAAATCGGTAAAAAAAAGAACCGGCCCGTCTATTTAAAATGCCTTGATTTTGATGATTTCAACTTGAATGAATATTATAATTAGTAATCTTTTTTTATCTTTTGATGAAATATGACTAGTGAGCTTTATTATCTTATTTTATGTTGTGCTAGTGAACTGTTAAAAAAAACTTGTATATTTTGAAGTTTGAAGGTTTAATTGAAGTTTACAATTAGATAAATAATTAAATAGTATGTTTAAAAATTATCTTTTATATATAATATATAAAATAAAAATTTATATATTTATTAGCCACTGATTTGATCACGGTTGAATTCCGGTTAAATCATTAACTCTTGAATCAGTTGCTTCTCCGATTCAGTCACCGGTCCAATTTTTAAAATATTGCTTCAAATCACTTGTTTAGTTTTATCGCCGAAGGGAATTATCTATTAGCAACAGCATAAGTTTCAAGTGACACAGAAATTTCACTCCAATTCCTCTCGAACCAAGTCAAGGAAAATAGATCTTTTATTTCAGTTATGATATTCTTATCATGTTCTATTTATATAAACCTTATATAAATATATGAATAAGATTTAATAAGGATGTAAAATCTTCTCAAGCGGCGCATTAAACCAATCCCCCTCAAAGTTCAATAGACACAATATGGGCATACAATTTTGAAGACCATAGCTCCAAGTTCTAGGCCGTGACCTTGGGAATTCCAGAACTCTTAACAAGGGAATCTATACACGTTCTGTTTTGTCAAAATCCTCAAAAGATCACTCACCTAAAGCAGACATTATAACATTTTAAAATCATGTGTCATCTTATTGTGTTGTAGACTTGGAAGTCCACGAGTCTTTGAATGGTGTTAAAACCAGCTAGCCATGAATTTCTCATAGCTTTAAAAGACACGTCGTAGTCGTAGACTATCAGGTTCAGATTTATTTTGTCCTTTTTTAACAAACTTTTTTTATTTTTAGTGATTCTTTAATTGACTGAAATTATTAAAATTAGTATGATTTTAGATGGAGAATCGTGTCAGTAGTACACTCACCAAGACAAGCTTAGATTTATCAGCACATGGAAGATGCCCAAAAACACAGGACACGAAAGCTCCCAACTCATCGAGCTCCGATCATGGTCTCTTGACTTGGGTTGCTTCTGCACATGGACCAT
>JAOSBN010000009.1:14366811-14377072 GCA_027563595.1 Erythroxylum suave
CAATTATAATTTTCATGTAACAAATTAATAACAAAATAACATAAATTACTTACCCAAATTCCCAAACCCAATACCCACAGCATTCTTCAACTTCAATTCAATCCAACAATTTCAAATTATCAACTTCAAATTTCATTCCAAAATTTCATTCCAAAACAATTCCAAATCCATTCGGTATTCAAAAACTAAAAACCAAATCCATTCCTCTACAAATACGGCAAACGCAATTCCAATTCCAATTCCTCCACAATTCCAATCAGTATTCAAAAATCAAAAACCAATTCTATTTTTATTTTCATCAACTCATCAAAACCAATACACGGCAAAAACAAATCCAATCCATTCCATTTCCAAATTCCAATCCACAACAAAAAAACAAAATCCATTTAGCACCCAAAAAAATTATTTAACCGTTGGATTGTCTCGGGTCCTCACTTAGGTATTCGGGTTGTGCCTCTGTGAGCAGTCGGAAGGTCGGCGGTGGTGCGGCGAGGAGGAGAGGTGACGTCGAGGAGGAGCTGTCGAGGCTAGATCTACACGGATCTACACGGATGGGGCCAGATCTACATGGAGAGAAGGAGAACGGAGAAAAATCGGGGCAATCATATATGTTAAGTGATGGTGGTCCATGCAAACATATATGTTGTGTAAGTTGGTAGAAATGCCAAATTTGTGCTATTTCTTTGACATTGTTAAGTGAGTTTAAAGGGTTTAAGTGGACTTTATCCTCTTATAGGAAAATGGTTTATGATAAAAACAAACGAGTTTGTGAACCCATCATTGTTCTCTGCAAACAAAATTTGTAGGATGGTGAGTTTATTAAAACTGCGACTATAACCTTTTCACATATTGAGATATCAAAAGAGAAAAAAAAAACACTCATTTCACATATTCATGGTTTTTTCTTTGCAAATGGGCACCTCAAGAACAGATGAATTAGGGCCCAAATTTTGCTGGGTTTAGGCTAATGTAATAGTTGATGGATCCTGTCTAGTCCAAAATCTTTTTGGATCAACCTTGTTCATTTATATTCAAATTATCTAATAGATTGTAATGCATTATTCAAAGTATTAGCGAATATATAAAATCAATTAAGTTAGTTTCACACAATAGTTTAAGCTACTGTAGTGAATTGATCACTTAACATGGTATTAGAGCTTCTATGATCAAACGGTTTTGAGTTCAAATCCTACTATCTACTTATTTATCATCAAATTAATTCAACACAAGGTAGAGTGAGCCTATGCAAGTTTCAAGCTCAAAGGGCTTTCACTTGAGAGGATGTATTAACAAATATATAAAATCAATTAAGTTAGTCTCACTCAATAGCTTAAACTATTGTGGTGAATTGGTCACTTAACACAAAAAATATATTTATCTAATATATATTTTCCGATATAAATTTTTTCAACTCTTATGTCACCAGATTTGCTTGTGTTTTAGAAAATTTGGAGTGTAAGCAATAATGAACTCTTACCATTTAGGCTACAGTGAGAAGCATTGGGCTTCTAACCCATTAATATGTTTGTGGATAGCCTTGGAAGTCTTCCTTGTCTTTCGACATTCCACAAGCGTAGCATTCGTGGTAGTTAGGATGATTTCCCATCCTTGGATCAGTTTAAATATTGTAATAAGTTGAAATTCATAATGACATATCGAACTAACCAATAGCTTATAATTCAACTCTGGTCAGGAAAGAAAGAGGCCAAATTTACTTTGCTAATTAATCACCTCAGGCCACTAAATCCCTGTAACTGAGCTATGACTTGGTTCAAGTCTCACGGCGTCTCAGGCTCTGGAAAAACAGTCTTCTGCTCTAGGCATTTAATATTATCATATATCTAACCAAGTGAAAGGGTGTTCAAACCTTACCAAGAGATGAGGGACGTTTTCCTCAAAAGACAAGACATGTGTTATCATGTTACATGCAGCATTCCAAATCATAACGAACAGGTTGGTGAGAAAATGCCACTGTTTTGTTGGCGAAGAATAGATCACATGCCCAAGATGACCCCACCCCACATGCAAAAGCAATTTGGAATCATCATTAAGCACACAACTTAAGGTTAAGGTAAGCCATGAACTAGGTAATTAACTAAGATTCAAAGCTTTGTAACACATATATGTAATTTACTCAGATTCAGAGCTATGTAATGTATAGATAGTAAAAATTGCCGAATTCATCATTGCATTAATGCCACAATCCAGATGACATTTGTGTACCCACTAATTACAGGAACATTCATAATTACTCGAGACAGAATAACTAAAGAGGAAAACCTCAGGCCTAAACATATAGTTGACACGGATTTCATAGTACTCGAATAGGGAACTCGTAATCTTTTCGAGTTCACAGAAGCAAACGGGACAAGTTCATTCTGCGAGAAGCAGAAAGGTCAAAGGAGAAAAAAAGAACAAATGTGGGATTTAAGCAACACTCCGGCGGTTGAAGGAAGCCGAGGTCGACGGGATGTGGCTGGTGATGATAAGGTGGTATATTTTTTTAAGGGTGTGGAGTACTGAGGCACATGTAATGATTAATGTACATTTGCCAAGTATTTGGAGGGGACAGATACAGAGAAATGGACCTCAACAGAATGACTGCGAACTCATAGGACAGGACAGGACAGTGCTAGGTAAGGGGAATTTGATGTCCTTTTCTTTTTCTTTTCATGATGTTGAAGGGAATTAAGAATCAACATTGGCGACCTCTGCGACAAGACAGAGCACCGGCGTTTGAGGTAATAACTCCGACCGTTGAAGAGGATTTGGCACCTAGACTTGATGCCCTGGCATAGCTGGAAGCTGCTCCAGCTCCTGATGGAGTGAAGTAAGCTCCATTAAGCATGAGGTCTCCTTCGGATCTCCAATTCCAGTTTTTCCATACACCATCTGCTGTATCGACCCTCTTTGTTACCTGCCCAGTATCGATTTTGTTACTTTCACAAATTAGTTAAATTTGTTACCAACCCCTTCTTGGTTATAACTTATAAGAGATGGGATTTATCTGGGATACCTCTTTAGCATAACGGTCAGTAGGGGCTAGATATCTATTGCCCTGGCTGTTAATTGTTGGATTTGCACTTCCACCAATGGCATACATTTCCCAGTGAGTATAATCATTATTCACTACATGGAAATAACCATGCCTACACCTGCAAGTATAACAAGAGGCTCGATTATATTATCCGTAGATTAAATGAGATGAAAGAAAGATAATAACGGCGCATTTATATGTTTATAGCTAGTTACCTAGGCATTCTTTGAATTAAACCCTCGCCAAAATGATTGTAGGCAATAGTGACTTGCATCTGCTTGTCTCTTTCATAGGAGTCACTGTGACCCAATAGCATAACCTGTTCATGGGTTTTTAAAAAATATTTAGCCTTTCTGTAAGATGATCAGGAACAAATTTGACACATAAATAATTAAAATGTGAAAATTACCTCATTGTGATGGGTGAAGTAGTTGTTTGAAATAGTAATGGCAGTAGACCCCATTATAGCATCAATTAGGCCATCGGCGCAGTTGGAGAGGGAATTGTGGTCAATCCAAATGTGACTAGAGCCGAAAATGGAAATCCCATCTCCGTCAGCCATTGTCCTCCAGCCGTAATGGGTAGGTGAGTTACGAACCATTGCATTACCAGTAGGCTTACAATCGTGAATGTGAAGACCATGGATGATGATGTTTGTGACAAACTGAATGGTGATGCAAGCGCCATTAGCAATGTGGACATTGGCTCCACGAGCGTCAATTGTCTTGAAGCTGTTCATCATAAGCTCTTGTTTTAGGGTGATTACCATGTCCCTCTTGAACACAATCCACAAAGGCCTGTCTTGAATCACAGCATGGCGCAGTGTTCCAGGTTTTGGATTGACAGGATTATCATCGCCAGGGTTACTCACAACATAGTATCTGCCGTCACGACCACCAACGGCATTGCGTCCAAAACCAATGCCACAATCAGCAAGCCGTTTCCTGTTTCGCTGCCAGTTGGGGTCACAGCGCCAACAATCGTCGATAGGATTTCCAGTTCCACATGAAAAATATCCCAAATTCCTCCTTGTGCTGCTATTGCGTATACTTCTGCCATAACCAGATTAAACATATGAATTAAAATTTGTTTATATCGTCATTTATTAACCGTATTATCCTATTCTCTACACTCATCAAGCCATAAATTTCTAATCTACAGAACTCAAGTCAAGCATGTGAAGCAACCGTAATAATATAATGAAGGCAGCAAACAGTGGCGGACCATTAATATGCCAGCGTTAACTAGTTCCGCCCTGCAATTTTAGTGGTGAAAATTTAATTCATCCAAGACTTTTAAAGATACTGCCTCCTCATCAAATCACATACGGATATAAAGTTACGGTTCATACGGAAATTTGTATGAATTTCTATCCCACATTAAACAGTTTAAGAAATCAATTTTTATGAAGTCTGTCGTGTGCCCCACTGTCGGTGTACGACAAAAAAGGGGATTGAGGAGGGAGATCATTCAATGGGTAATGTCATGTCCAACTTCGCTACATGAATTGAGATGCTACATCTACTGGATCAGGCACAAAAAGAAGAATTCTGACAAATAAAAAAAGCTTGCATGATCTGAAACCCGATCTGTTATATCTGCAGCTCTTTGGCTCTTGACAGGCTGGAGAACAAGAGCATTATTTATGTAAGCTACCCCACTTTTGTTGGATGTAGGCACAATAGATCAAATCACAAAGTGAGAGTAAAAGGTCAGTGAGAATTTATGATAGCGTGAGAGTAACCAAGTAGCAGAATTTTTTTGGTGGGGTGGGGCAAAGCAGTGATGTGAAATCGGTGATCTTATTAAATACGGTGGAACAGACGTTGCAGAACAGAGGATCCCAAAACTCCAAATTCCACGATTTAGTTCATTACGTGCAGTGAATTAATCTACACTCCCATACAAAATGGGCCGTCATGATATCGCCTGTCATTTTTTAATAGTTTTAATTTGTGAAATATAATTAAAGTGGTGACTCTGAGTTCGAGATACTGAATTGTTTACGAATATAGTGTTAAAATAGGACAATCATTTTAAAAGACAAATTTTGATAATACACATGGTTAGGAAAGCCAAGCCATAGGAACTTAGGAGATTTTGACAGGAAAAGAACAAAGACAAAAAATAGATGAAGTGCGTGATGCACGGATCGCCAGGCCATGGGCATGTGCAATAAAAGGTGGAGGGATTGAAACACTACGAGAACATGGTGGTTGCACCCACAGATTCGTAGGGGGAAGTTGTATTTATGAATTAACCATGTCTAATAAGATAACACAACAAGGCCAAAACTGAACTCTCCCCTGCCGAATTTCAATACCCAATCTAATCACGTTATAGCCTGTTCTTCTTGTCTATCCTGAAACTCACTAAGTTACAGCTTACAGTTATTAAATTAAGAGAAACGAAAAATTCTTTATTCCTATTATAGAAAAAGTATTCCCATAACAGAAAGTTTTAGAACATGTACAAACTCCATTAAATTTGTTTACTGCGGAAAAACGCAGAGAGGATAAATCAAAGTGGTAACATTATTTTTTCCATTTGACTGGGGTCGTCGATGGGGACCGGCTCAAACACAAGGTTAGGCTAAAAACTGACATGTTAAAGCCAGAGGCACGGTGGTCATGTGCGCATTGATCGGAATAGAATTGAAGAAAGCAAAGTCTTGATTTATATTAAATGCATTGTGTCATGTGATGCCTCTGAAAAGTAAGTATCAAATGGAATATCTTAGCTTATTTAAGTGATAAATTCAGAAATAAAACTCACTCATCAACCATTGCAGCTATCGTCTCTGGATTTTCCACAGCATGCTCGTTCTGTTTATCATCATCACCCCTGCTAAATAAATACAGTGATTCTCAGAATTCAGCCTCATTTGAGCATCAATTCAACATTTTAAAGAAGAAACCGTTGGACTCTGTATCTAAGCATAACACCATCCAATTAAAGATTCACCAATTTTCTACCTGTACGGTCGTGATCTGATATGAGTAGGATGGAAAAACTTGGAACTTACCTCTGCAGCAGCATTGACGTGTTACTGGAGCTCTGTATCTCCCGAGTTTCCTCCAATCTGAGAACAAGCACCACCAAATTAAACAACTCAATGAGTTATCAAACAATGCAAAACAACAATAATCCATTTCCTTGAACTTTAAAGCAAAATAAAATAATGCACCTCGGCGTTAGCTCCTCCTTCTCTGTTGTGGCCTTGACGCTAACCAACAGAGCTAGAAGCAGCAATGTCCATATAGGAGAAAACCTTAGCCAAACAGCCATTGTTGCTTCAGAAACGCACGCTCTCTCTGAGTTTCCCTTTGTTTTGTTTGTGTCTTAAGACAAATGAGAAAGGGAGGAGACGAACAACGTGAGAGAGAATCGAATACAAAGCTCAAAGTGAAGACGTGACTTTATAGCCGAAAACGAGAGCGCCCAACTTCATTACCTGCCTAACCCTGGTTAAGTCCAATTAACCACAGAGTGGTAAACCTCAGTTTTTAACCACCTTTCTAACCGCCACTAACTGTCTCTCTCTCTCTCTCTCTCTCGCTCTTCACGTCTCATAAGTGTCGGTCCGTCACGTGCCTGATCATCTCCCTTCTCACTTTTCTCCGGGACCAGCCCTTGCCATGTAAGCACACTCATTTCGATACACTCGCGATGACCCCTGTAATGTCATACTCGCTCGGTGTTATCGCCACGTGGGGAAATCTCGGATGAGGGAAATTGTACGTAATCGACAGGTGTCCTACGACTCTGTACGGTAAACGACTGTACGATCTTTAAGGTTACCGGTTCTTTCGGTAAGTGTCCCCCTGTTATAAACTTCCCCACATTCATGTTCCCGCCCAGTTTATTCATTTTCTCGTTTTCCTCCTCTCTTCCATGTCTTCAAATTTTACTAGGAGAGACAATATCCCGTAAGAACTTGCCGTCTATTTACTCTAAGGGTAAAACCGTAAATTATATTTTAGATTTATAATTTTACTCAATTTTATAATATTAATTAAATATTATTTTATATACAAATATGTTTTACATTTAAATATTATTGTTAATATAAAAGTTGGGTAATTTATAGTGAAATATAAAAATAAAATATCTAATTTTAGAATTTAAATATATAATTATATGTATTACTATAAAATTATTTATGATATAAAGTACAACTATTAATGTGACAGATTATTTTTAAGTATTTTTAATACTTTTTATATTAAATAAAATTAGTCATTTACTTTATTTATTGCTATAGTTGGAAATTTAATAAAATAAATTATTTTCATTAAAAATATTAATGTTGGTTTTAATAAGTATTCGGTTATAATAATTAAATTTATATTTTAATTAACTTCCAATTGTATATGATTTTACGCGCACAAATACAATCATAAGATACATTAAAGATGCTGAGCTAGCTAGAGATGTGTTTAGATTATCTCCAAGGGAAAGTGTACCAAACCTACCGGTGCGTTACATCCGATACAATTCCAGGATGAAAAATATCTCAAAATAATTTCATACAAGACTATTAATAATGTTCTGCCGGCCATTTCACCGTCGATCTCACCCCATATGATTGAACAGATGATGGCTACCGCCCCATACTACTGTGTTTGGGTCTAGATTGGTGGCTACCAGTTTAGAAGCCACCGTGGATTCAGCATCACCATTACGTCGTGCGTAGAAAACTCTTTATTAGTTTTATTTTAATTGTGATTTTTAGTTTTTATTTTTTAAATAAAAAAACATATTTAGTACCTATTTTGTTGAGCTTATATTAGTAAAATTTTTGTCAGTATAGCTTTTGTCAGTAAATTTTTTCTAAGAAAAGCATTTTTAAAAGATCAGTTGACTGTTTGACTGTCAATAAAAAAATAACTTTTTAAAAAGAGCTTCATATAATAGATCAGTTGGCAACATAAAAATAAAAAACACTTTTATTAATTTTAACTATATTTTATTTTATAATAAAATTATTTATGCATATAAATATTATTTAAAATATATTAAAAAATATACAAAGCACAATATATTAATTATTATATAATTTTAAACCGTATGAAACATAAATAAAAATATATCTAACTAAATTTTTTGTATAGATTATAACATAAGTAAAACTAATTTCAAAAATAAATATTAAAATAGATAAAAAAATTCAAATAATATTATATAAATCTTAAAATAAACGTGAAGATGTGTTTGTGGATATTGTGGGAATTATGTATAAAGCATAAGGGTAAAAGGAACTAAAAAATAGGCTCATTAATTGATATAAAAAATTTATCTGAAAAATTGATTTTTTAAAAGCTCCAAATTTGAGCTTTTGAAAAAGATATATTTTAGTTTTTTAAAAATATATTTCTACTCTAAAAGTGCTTTTGAAGTTTACAGTCAAATACTTATTTTTTTTCTTAAAATAGCTTTTGCAGTGAAAAAAAAGCTTTTTTACCTGCCAAAAGCTGAATCAAACGCACTCTTAGTGTTAATGTCAGTGTAATTATACTTTTATTACTGCTAATAATTATATAGATATTCCAAATAATGGAGAGATTGACTGAAAATATAATTTATCGCATTAGATTAGAGTGACTCATATGGAAGAGGGCGTCAGGAGTTTTATGTGACAAAAATATATCAATCAAGCTTAAAGGTAAATGATATTGCTTAGCGATTAGGGCAATCATATTATATAGAACAGAATATTGGTTCATCAAGCAAATACTCAATAGTTTGGTGACTGAGATGAAGATGTTCCGATTGATATATAACCTTACCAAAAGAGATAAATTCAAATTTTTAATGGTAAGAAGAAAACTAAAGGTAGTTAGTATCAATGACAAATTGCAAGAGACACGACTTTAGTAGTTCGAACTTGTTAAGGGGAAATACTCGAAAACTCTAGTAAGAAGATGCAAGAAAATAATATTTAAAAACTGTTAAAAAAAAAGAAGGTAAAAAAAAAAGAAGTGATCTAGAATAATATGACTCGGTTAGATCTTACCGAATACTTGACCTATAATAATAAACTTTAACGTAATAAGATACGGATAAAGGATTTCTCTTGAAGAGAACATTCGCATTTTGTTCTTGTCGGAATTACTATTGTACAAGTCTCTTTTGGTTGATATTTTGTTTACCTTATGGCCAATTTGGCGTTACTCTTATACGGGGCTTTTCTAGGATGTATTCTCATAATGTCTTTTACTGTTAATCTTTGACATGTCCATAATGTGCGTTATTTTGTGTTGATTTGCCTACTACTTTTTTTTTTTTTTGACAATGACATACCTGCTTTTTCAGTATTATGATTGTACGATATCTTTATTATTTATTTGTATTTTAGTATTTATGTATTCATTTATTTTTAATACCTTTTTTATGTGAATTTAATTAATTGATTTCTTTATTTTTTTTATTTGTTTGTGCATCTATTTATAATTTTGTAATATCTATTCTTCATGATACATTATAAGTGAATCTATCATAAATAACCTCTCTACTAAATAAAGGTAAGGTTGCGTCCTATCGGACTTCTCTAAATCCCGCAATTTAGTGGAACTTCAAGTGAGTATTGATGATGAATAATTATATAGATAAAATCTAAAGGTAAATTTTTTAATTAAATTATTTTATTTTAATCTCTTATGTAATACTTATTATCAAATTAGTAATAAAATTATTTTATTTTATTAAAATAAATAATTTAAATTTTGACTTTTATTTGTAAATTAATATTTATTTTAAATATATTTAAAATTTTAAATCAAATTTTGTTTAAAATTTATATATTTTAAAGATATTTAAAAGTTAATTATATTTATTAATAATTATTAAATTAAAAAGTTTAATTTAATTACAAAAATTAAATAAAACTATTAATTAAAATTATGCTATTCATAATTCTTATTAATAATTAATTTAACTAATTAAATATAATATCAAATTAAATTATTTATAATTTTATTAAAAATTGATGTATTAAATAATTAAATAATATATATTTAGTTAAAAAACAAAAATAGAAAAAAAATCACTTTTTGTAGTTTTCATAATTTTTGCATGAAAATTACCTATTTTCAACCAATTACTTGTTTTTTTTTAAACTTTTGCATGAAAGCAATCATCTCTATTAGGAGAAAACCAAATTAATGAACACATAATTTAGACATTGGCTTTGGTTCCTAATTGTGATGCTCATGACTGAGATGA
>JAOSBN010000009.1:14391478-14407216 GCA_027563595.1 Erythroxylum suave
ATTAGGTATAGATACCTTAGAAAAATATAATTGCCAATTTGAATTGCAAATAGAAGATAGTAGAGTTTGAGCTTAACCAAGGTAAAAAGGTAGTATTTGTGGGGGACAAAAAAGCAACCCGGCCTAGAATTATTTAAGCTCTAACAACAGAGGAAAGGATGTGAGGCATTCTTGGCATATGTGGTAGACACGAAGGTACATGGAGGAAAATTAGAAGATATTCCCATAGTCATGGAATTTCTAAATGTCTTTTCAGAGGAATTACCAGGACTACCACTACCTAGAGAGATTGAGTTTACCATAGAGCTTCTTCATGGCACGACACCAATATTAATTCCACCTTATAGAATGGCTCCGACAGAATTGAAGGAGCTTAAAGTGTAGCAACACCCCACTACTATAGATTTTATACCGGGATACTCTGAGGACATTCCAGTATATAATCTATAATAATGGCGTGTTAATTATCTTACCTTCACTTTATAATATGACAACATATCTAACTTAATCATGGCATCAACTATATATGTAAAAGTCATCAAACACAATACTTAAAAAAAAAAAACTCAACTTCTCATTTCATTCATTCACAATAGTTTACATTGAAGTCAATAAAACCAATATTTACAACCTTACACAAGTTTTACATGACATATGTAAAGTACTTAAGACAATTATAACTCCTCAAATGCCAGCTGACAGACCTTTGAGCCATATCTTAGTCCAAAATGTACTTCTAGAAAATCTTAGGAGTCTAGGTCTCCTGTCATGTACCTGAAAAGTCACGTTGCAATTTTAGATGAGTTTTGTGAACTCAATGAGTGAACCATCATTAATGATCTCACTCTAGGTTACATATAAATATCAAACAACCAATCAAATTCACAACATTTCACATCACAATAAGACATAATAAATACCATACACTTCACATAACTTCCTTCATAATTTATACAACCCAATTAGTCACATTATCATGACATATCACTGTAACATCACAACTTCAGAAAGAATTCACAAGCATATGTTTCATAATTATAAATATACAAATGCAGATGATATGAGGCTCTAGATTCGTTATTATTTGTTATGACCGAGTGCCTTTTAGATACAGAAACAGATACTAGCCCATTGGGCTCAGTCAGAAATAGAAATCACGGAGCAGAGCTCTATGTACAGAATACTAAGCTTATAGCTCTTTCAGACTAGCTACTTTGATCACAATGCCTTTATCTTAACATGCAATTTATGAAATGCATCAAATAACAGAATATGCCATGAATAGCATTCATTTGTAAAGTACAGACAGAATCTTATAATTCATCGGACCTTAGTCTGGCATTCAAATTTCATTGAGCATTCGGAATCCAGTTGCAAACATATGTCATTCAAATTTTAGATACAAACAGAACACTTCCAATACATTCCCAACTATCAAACTCCTCGGACTATTAAAGTCTGGAATTTACAACAAGATCACAAACAGTTTAATAATTGGAAGTTAAAAAAATCAATCAATCCTAGGAAGATCATTTAGGTTGACTCACAAATGCTCTCTTTCGCTTATTGCCTTGAAGTCTCAGCAATGTCTGGATGTTATTTTTCAATGTGTTCCTCTAAAGCATATCATATATACACATATCACAATTTTGCACAAATATGAATTTATTTATGCACATTCATGTATACTGAATACGTATAATGCATGTTCATGATAATTCTGGGTTCCTTATCATTATTCTAGTTACATTATTCATTCATATATCAATATTCAATTTAACCATCCAGACTTGTCTGAAAACATACTTTAGGGTCTACTTTGCATGATTATTATCATCAGTAAAGTGAAGTAATTTGGAAACACTTCCTTCTGGACAATTGTTCTTCCATGGATTAAGTTTCGAATGATACCAAAATCATACAATTTGATTCAGTATTCTATGAGTTATACTCATGATACCATAAACTATGTACATTTGAACTTTTGGCTAGACATGATTATACCCTTGAAGGTGTAGAGCTCATATCTCTCAATTCCCATATCAAAAAATTATAAACATTATACCAATCAAAAGCTAATAGAATAAACTACAAAATTTGTGAAGACATATTTGTCTAATTCGGCTTCTATCAATATAGTTTATTCAATATCAATAGGACATGATTTGTGTCTTAGGTAGTACTAAAGTCTTAGTCAAGACTCAATTTCAAGCCAGATTTTGAAAGGCTTAGAGACAGAATTAGAATTCTACTTTCTTCAAGAAAGTTGTATCCATATGACTCTAATTTAATATGAATCAAGAATAAACTCATTTAAAAGTCTAAAGATGAAGATATACTCAAAATACCAAAGCATGTTCAATGAAAATATTCCAGTTCACTTCCTCATTTTGATACTAAATTCATCAATCAAATCTTTCCTTAATGACTTTAGATGGATCTAAATTTTCATGGAGAGGAAGAAAAATGTGTTAGGAATCTATTGGTTCAAGTTTCAAGTCATTTGGAGCTTGGATGAAAAAGGTATAGCCGAAAGACTCAAAGCTATTTAGTGAAAATACTCTAGTTCATATGCAGACTTCAAAAAAAAAAAAACAAATTCATACACGCAAACCGTCACCTTTTTCTTCCTTTTCTCTTTTATCCGAAATTCACATACATTTTAACACCAAGTTCAATCCCATTTTCTAGATTACTTTACCACAAACACAACATCATTCCATACTCATTCACAAACCAATTTGTTTTCATGAAATCATCAAACTCTAATAAATTGATCATTCATGAAACCTATCCTTTTCCATAACATGATATCCCTTTTATCAAACACTTCATTATCAAAATTCTATTATTTTTACTTCAGTTTTAGATCAGTAACATCAAATACACATTTCAACAATTCATGATTAATCATAAACCCTAAAACAGTACCTATTCCATATTTTTCCATATCACATATTCTACAATTTTTTCCAAATTTTCTTAAGCAAATTTCGAGCCAGATTTGTATGACCATTTTGACCTAGACAATGAGATATTTAGGCAATAAATTCCACTAAAAAAATGTTCCACAATGTCTTAAGCGTCTAATGACATCAATTTCATGCATTTTGGTTCAGTATCGTGCAAGTTATAATAAAAAATCTATAGACTATTCCCAAACCATGATATAACACAATTTTCAACTTCAAGCCAAATTCCTCTTAATAACATATTTAAAATTCGATTCCTCCATGAAAAATATAGCCCTATGTCTCTAGTTTACTCTGAATTAAACTCCATCTAATTTGGATATTCATATAGAAAGTTATGTTCTAAATACAGATGTATGTTCAGTAAAACACTGCATATATCATGCTCCAGCTCACTTCAATCTTTCATCTTGTTAAGCATATCACCGAACTGCTTCTTCCTTCACCACCCACACATGTATCAACACCATTCATGCAAGCATTCATTTATCTTCCTACACCACTCATGTATGCAACCATTTACAAACATTAAAACATTATCAAATTGTCATTTACACTACCCATACAACTTAAAGCAATAAAACATCACTTACTTGATTCACACTTCAAATCTTCCAGTAGAAATTTCAAAAATGGGGAGAACAAATAATGGGTTTCGGTGATGGCAAAGTAAGAAGGAAGATGGTGTGTTTGGTGTAGACAAAATAAAGGAGCTGCAGAAAGTTTCTTTCTCAAGCATGACTTACGTGGCTTCATCATACAATGCCACATGTCACCTTTGCATGTAGCCCATTTGTCATCAATGTAAGGCTACCACTTGTCACTTAGTAATTTGTCCAATTCTAAATTCTTAATATGTCCATTTTTCACACTTTTATTTGTCTCTTATTTCTATATTTTTCCTAGTCTAAATTGTCTCAAAATTTTGATAAATCTCCAAAATATTTGGAATGTCTCCAAAAATACGAAAAAATTCTATTACACACCAATTAAAATTTCAAGACAATTAATCCATAATTCACCAAAAATTCCGAAATAATAAATATTATCACCCAATAAATTTTCAACATAAATAATTCACGATTCACATTTTAATCACAATAATACATCATTCATATTCGAAAAATGTCAATGAATGCATGTATAATTTTTTCATAAATAACAATATTATTTACATGCATGGAATACAATGCATGAAATGCATTTCTAAATTCTTAATAAACTCTTGTATATAAAACATCCAAGGGTCCTAACCTTAATAATAGGATAATGAGATGTTATAATTCTCCCCTCCATAAGAAATTTCGTCCTCGAAATTCTTACTTGATTCATGAATTAGTTGGGGATATTGCTTTCTCATATGTTCTTCTTGTTCCCAAGTTGCTTCTTCACTTGAATGGTTCCTCCAATGTACTTTCTCCACTGGGATCACTCGATTTCTCAATTGTTTATTCTGATAGCCAATTATCATTACTGGTTCTTCAACATAACTCAGATTACCAGAAACTTCAATTTCCTGAGTTGGTATCACATGAGTTGGATCCAACCGATATCTCCGAAGCATACTCATATGAAATACGT
The DNA here is from genome assembly GCA_027563595.1 of Erythroxylum suave. Lineage (NCBI taxonomy): Eukaryota > Viridiplantae > Streptophyta > Magnoliopsida > Malpighiales > Erythroxylaceae > Erythroxylum > Erythroxylum suave. The sequence continues at coordinate 14,396,032 of JAOSBN010000009.1, forward strand.
TATATATCTATGCCATTTCAGAAGATAAGGCTAACTTATAAGCCAAAGACCTAATTATTTCAATCATCTCATATGGACCAATGTATTTCGGGCTTAACTTACATTTTTTATTGAACCTCAGCAGACCTCGCCAAGATGATACTCTTAAAAATACTGTATCTCCCACCTAATATTTTATATTTCTCTCGTGTTGATCCACATAACTCTTTTATCGGTCTTGTGCCATTTTAATTCTATTCGGATTAATTTCACTTTATCAACGGTATCGTGAATCAGTTTTGGGCCTTCGACAATCCTTAGATCCTTTTCATCCCAATATAAAGGCTTGAGTTTTGAACTAGTATAGGACTAGTTTGGCCTAGGCCTATTAAAAGTACCTAAATTGCCCGTCTATCTCCATCCCTAAATATATTTGGGTATTCTATAAACATATTACAAACAGCTTTTTAAATGAGCATTAATTGCTGCACTGTGAAGTGTGTGAGCCTTTCAATTATCATAGTAAGCAAGCAAGGATCTTTTGAGTTGTAAATTTCGTTGGTGAGTTGAGTTACTCTTCAACTAAGTAAGATTGCTCTTTACCAAAAGAAAAACAAGATTAATTATAGGAATATTTCTCATTGTCTTGCTAAAAAGAGAGACCTAATAGAATTCTAAAAAATATTTTAGAGAGTGGAGACAGTAAAGGATCATTCGTTGAACCACTATAAAATTATTGTACTTTTCTTCTTCCCTATACTCTTATGTTTCTTTACTTTTGAGTTCTCTTTGACAGTGGAAAATATAAGTAAAGAATAGACTGAAATGAGCGAGACAAATCCAAATTTGGGTAGTATGAGTTGCTTTTAATTCTCAAGCAAACTTTGTAATTGGTAAAATACTCGTAATAATTTCAAATTACAACATTATTCTTTAAACATTGCTATTATAATTAAAAGAAACTTGTGTGACAAGTAATTACTACAGGTAACTACTTTTATTCGGATCCAAGTCATAAATGAGATCACTTTCTACAAAATAAAAAAAGAATGAAAGGGAAGAAACTATTCAAATAGACCAAATTCGCAATCCTATCATCATGTTATTAATGAAAAATAATGATTTATTAAATATATAAATTAAATCAGAAAATGCCTTGACAGTAGAAGTGCTGCTCTTGGTACTCCAAGCTAAATCTAGTGTTCCAGTCTTTTAACTCTAGAAGCTGTTTGAGATCCCAACATCACCGTCACCTTCTGCTAAACATAGGAGAAAACCTCGCTTGGGCAAGCACAAGGCACCATCCCGTTGACAATTTATATAGTTCTGCAAGCTAATCATAGATTTGTGCGAAGTTTTGTCAACAAGCAAATCGAACAAAGCGTAGCAATTAGTTGTTATCACTTGTTTACTTGACAGCAATTAATGGTTACATTTACTTGTGCACCCACTTCGAATACCAACGACGCTTTTATTAAATGGACACAGCAAATTTTCCACGGGTAAGAAGAAACCTTTGACAAAAATGGCCATTGATCTCTAGCCACCGTTCTTGTTCACAAATGGAGGGATAAATCAAGTTTTTTATCCTTATCTTTACCCTCCACATCGGGATTTTCATTGATCACAGATGGCTTTTGGTTCGATGGCCCATCCCCATTGCATCTTTTGCTTCTCTGCCAATTCAACAAGCTTTGCTCATCTTCTTCGTACCAATGATACCTATTGCTTGAACAACTCCCACCATGAAACATGACGTTGTTAAACCTAGCTGCACCGTTGGATCCAAAACGATCGGAAAACTCGAGACTAGGGTGGCATTGGAAACTCGCTGCATGTGCAGTTATGTACATTGAGGGATGGAATAGGCCTACATGATGATGACTCGGAGCAAAAACCATCGGCAACGTCGCATGCGCTTGTGACGGTTGCGCTGGTGGAGGTGGCTGCTGGGCGTATTCGGATGCTCTTTTGGCTTTTCTCGCTGCATTTCTCTCCTTCTTGTGAGCATTTTGGTGACCCCCTAAAGCTTGAGAACTGTAAAACTTTCTTGAACAAAATAAGCAAGGAAATACCCTTGTAGTAGCGTCTTTAATACTGGGTTGAGAAACTTTTTCTTCAACTTCCATGTTTGACTGCCACAAAAGATAATAAAGGTCGAACTTTTATGGCGATGTTACAGATAATGAATTATAAAGAATGTAAAAGAGAACCTTTTTGAACTGGAGTTAGAGAGTACCAGGTGATAAAGGAAGGACCTGCAAAATGCCTTGAAGGGAAATGGCAGAAAAGATAATATTTGTGACTTGAACCAAGGGAATGCAAATGCTGATATTGAACTTCTTGGGTGTTTGATCTGGGAAAAGAAGAGTGGAAAACAGAGTTGAGAAGCTAATAAGTTGTCTTGGAGTTGGAAAATGAGAAGAGAGTATAAGTGTAATAATTAAATAGATAGGAGTGCTCATTGTCATACAAGGTGCTGTATGGGCTCGGCTTGGGAAGGGAATAGATAAGAGAGAGAGAGACAGAGAACAGAAACAGAAAGATTCCATTTCCCAATCTATGGCATTCCTTTCCAACCAATAACTCTCTCTTTAGCTCCGCCTGCAGCAAGTTCCCACTTCTTTCTTTTCCTTACTTTCCCTGACATGGACAAAATGGGCCGGCTTTTACTGAAGTTTTACTCCACCTCCACCTACGTTTACTTGGATAGTTTTTAAGTTTCAATCTCCCAGCGAGTGAATAAGTTCTCTTTGGAGTCGGTTTATCTTCCAGCAAATTAGGTCCCCTCCTGTTTTAAAGGCAGTCTGTAGGTGTCCTACACACACCCCAATAAGAACAGGCATTCAATGAAGTAAGGTGCCATACTAAATTGTCATATGCAACCTTGATACATTCTGTATATGGGAAATTAAATCTTAGGAAGAGATAAAGACAGAGATGAATCAAAGGGAAGTCAGATTATTGTCAGAATAGCTAAGCTTGGATGATCAGGTAAGGTAATTGTGATCTCCAATGGCCAAGTTGGATGACTTCAAGAAGTAAAGTAGGCAGTCCCCACTTGGGTCTGTAACTCAGAAGGTGGGCTGGTGTTAATTTTCATTGGCTCCTCTGTTGCATTCCTCTGCTTTTTCTATAAATAGTTATGGGGCTAATAGCCACTAGTCCTTCATTCTCCACCGCCAATTCCTTTGGAATTTGTCACTTTTCATCCATTCCCCGTTACATGCACTGAACCCTCCCTGTCATCACCCCAATGCCTTATTTTAGCATCATTCAAGTTTCACGCCTTTTTTTACATCCTTATTCTCTTGTCAATCTTTTCAATACTGAAAGCACGATTGCTCTATAAAACTTTGACTACCATGTCTGCTACAGAAAGTTCATCCCCTGATCTCTTTAACTTTGGCAAATTTCCGTCGGCTAATTGCAATAAAGTAAACAAGTTTCCTGTTCCACAGGATAATATTTCATATCAACAGGAAACTCAACTTTGCATCTTCTTTTCTTGGTAATATGTTGCAAGATAACAGCCGATAAGTGTTGCATACAAAACATCATCTTTGGCATTTGTGCATTGTTTTCCCTCCATAAGAAACTCGAGCAAGCTTTACTATTTTTATTTTTCAGTTGAATATGTTCTAAAGAAAGCACAAGAGATCAATATCATAAAAGAACCCTTCCTAACTTGTGTCAATTTTGCAACGAAGGTTAAAAAAATGCTTATATTATCAAGATTTGATGAAAATTTTGTTGTTCTTTCTATGCATATATCAAGAAACTCCAGCCTATTGGATCGAGCCTAAAATTTATTGCATCAACCAACTTGGAAGCTAATGGATTCTTCCACTCCTCTGGCATGCACCTGGTCGCCAAAGAAAGTTACAATGGTTGTTGGCCACTACAATGTAGAAATTGTATGAATTAGAACAAGACAGGAACATAATCCAGGAGTAGCAAAATTTGTGAAAAAGAAAATATGTAATCTGTAGCCATTACCGCAGCTTTAAGATCAGCAGCTGTTGTACCAACACCTCCTCGTGATGCCTGAATCAATGAGAGGATCATTGCATGAAGGGAGGAGAAGATGATGCACTTCATTGCATGGGTATGCATGAAGGTCTCGGTGGCAGGAAAACTTTAGTTTTTAACCATGTCTGCTAGAATAAAAATAAGTGACTAGTGTATTGACAGAAATAACTAACTCGGCTAGCTGCAAAACAACAATACAACGGAAAACTAAATCATTATGAAAACTCAAAAGAATAAAAAGATCCAAACCATCCAAAAAAGGAGCAAATGGGTTTAACTCTTCCAAATGAAACAAAATATTTCAAGTCAAGAAGTCCCAGGACAAATCAGACACGCTTACAAAACTTGCACACCATGTGACAAATGACAATAGAACAAGTCAGTTGCAGGCTGCAGTCGCACATAACTACAAGGCAGACAGATCGTGTGATTGTTTAGATGCGTGTCAAATTCCAATGGCAGCCTGCTTTTCAATATAACATAGAAGAGTTATGGTGGGATGACAACTTCAAGGACTTGTTTGGTTGACATGAATTCTTGCTTGGGAAGTAATCTTTCTCCTAAAATTTATATTATCATATTTGGTTTATTTTTTTTAGTGGTTAGGAAAGAAAAAACTTTCTCAATATAGGAAAAATAGTAGCACTTTATTTAGATTCTAAATCTCATCATCCCCTTGTTATTTAAATTATTTTCCTCAAAAATTTAATCTAAAAATACACTAGCCAATTAAACCCTTCACTTTCTCTCTCAACTCTATGAAACTCAAACTTCCTCTAAAATATGACTTCTTCGTTACTGCTGTAGAGAACCGTGAATCCCCTCAATTTTCTCTAAGTTATGAGCCAAACTGCTACTTCACAAACAATGCTTGTTATTCCTCCATCAAATTCCACCAGACGTTGCCTTCACTGATCAACATAGATGTCATCCACTTCCTCACTGTAGCGGTAGCAGATCATCTTCCAACCAATGAAGCATGTATCTATAACAAGAAGACCACGTTAGAAAAAAGGAGTTCACGAAGCCACTGAGCGATTCAACAACAAATTTTTGGGCCTTTGAAGGAGGAGAGGTTGTTGGGATAATGAAAGTGATGGACATGTTATGTTGATCAACGAGACGCTCCGTTAACTCGGCGAATGGGATAAGGTGACCCATCGTAGGAAGCATTAGAATTGCAACATGGATCATATGGGTTTGTTCAGGGCCGGTCCTAAGGTTTTGTAGGCCCGGGACAAAAGAAAAGATATGAGCCCCTAATTTTACTTAAAAACAAATTTAAAAAATAATTTAATATTTATTTTTTATTTTTTTATAAATGGGGCCTTGGGCATAGACCCAGCTCGCCCATGCCCAGGGCTGAGGTTGGGTTTGTTCTTCTGCCATTGAAGCTTTAGCCTTTATCTTGAGTGATGCTTTGACCGTAGATATAACCTAATGCAAATATTTTAATATTGGTTTTGTTAAAATTTTAATAGTACAACGTAAGATGAATACTCAATATAATATAATTTATTTTAATATTAACTTTTTTCTTATGAATCTATTACAATATATATATATAATTTATTTTAATATATTTTTAATATTTTAGGTTATTACTAAGATATCACCTCAACAAATGAATATATTTAACACTTTCAATTTTTATTCGATTTGTAGGGATATAATTGGAAATATAAGTCAAAATTAAATTACATTCCATGAAATACTGTTATATACTAAATAGTATGTATGTATTATGTTAATTACATTTGATGATTTAATATTAAAGGTAATATTTTTGGAATAATTATTGTATAATTGAAACTATGAAGAGATTATAATTATAAGATTCAATTACATTTATTTATTATTCCTAAATATTCCTAATGGTAGTTTCATTAAGATAGGATATTGATGAAGCAGTAAAACTAACACATATTATGTTTCTTTCTTATGAAGAAGTATTTTATCTCATAAATTAAAGTATGAAGCTACTTAATGTTAGAAACTAACCATTATCAAATCAGGGGCATAGTGGAAAACAAAATTGTATAGTTTCCATTTAGATTCGATAGGTGAATATCTTGAATAAAACACGAATACAAATTGTAAGAAATCATACCTTATTTGCATTCCTGTTGAAATCCTTTGGAAAAACTTTTCACCATGTCAACTATAAGTTTTTTAATTGTCCAATATTTAATGATATCCACAAAGCAGTTTCTCAATGCTTGAGAGGAAATAAGCAGAAGTGCTAGCTCTCTGATGCTTATTCCTAGTTATAGAAAAATCATTAAGGTGATTTTGTAATTTTTATTAAACTTAAATTCCTTAATTATAATTAAAGCCACACTCTAATTATAATTAATTTAATTTTAATAAAATCAGATATCCCATACTTGATCCTTAAAGTTTCTCAATCTTTACAAATAAGTCCAAATTAATTAAAATTGAACTTTCCTTCCCAAGATTCTCTTTAATGTGTGACTCATTAGATTCCTAATATATTACCAGTGATTATAAATTATAATTTTAATTCACATTTACAATCAGATAAATTAAAACTACTTTTTTATCTTATGTTTAATTTTCCAATTAAACAATTTATAATCATAGATTAAGATTGATATTTAGCAACTTGTCATGATCACCTAAATATTAAGAAAGTCAAAGTGATTTGATAACATTTCTATGCATGATTATGATGTATAATTTAATTCTTTCATTATCCAATGTTCTAATTAGACATAGTATGGATTCAACGTCTACTCTTTTCTTCCAATCATGTTCATTCTTGCTAATTAGTAATTGATTTATAATTGATACTTGAAAACACCTTTTTAAATGTCAATTCACTCTAGCAAGAGAATTCTACAAATCACTACTAATCAAAAGCAGTAGACATTCTCTTTAATTACTTTAGAGCGACGAATCCTTTATTGACTTAATCAACTATCTCTGTATGATTCATACTGCATCCAATTACTACGAACTAAATTATCCTATGAAGGTTTATAAGTAACATCAAAACATAGTAATTTCCACGCGACATACTTTGATAATCTCAAGTCCGAGGATATACAACCATCATTATGAGAAAATCCATTGAGACATAAGCAATATTCTATTTAGGATTAGTTTAGTGACTTATTTTCTTATAATCACCCACACATTAGTTTAAGTATCTCTATACTTTAATTTATGAGATAAATTATTTTCTTTATATGAAAGAAACATAATGTATGCTAGTTTTACCATTTCAACAATATCTTGTCTTGTTGAAACTATAACTAGGAACAAATACGTAAATGCAAATTGAATTTTATAATTATGATCTCATCATAATTTCAGTTATATAATAATTATTCAAGGGATTTTACCTTTAATATTGAAACATCAAATATAATTAATTTAATACACAAATGTCATAAATTAAATTGCAACCAACCAATTGGCTACAAGGGTATATAAACTAACACTTAAACTAATATATGGGTGCTTATTAGAGAATAAGTCACTGATTGATCCGACTATGAGAATCTTAAATAGAATATTACTTGTGTGTCTGTGAATTTTCTCATAATGATAGTTGTATAATTGATCTTTAGACTTGAAATTACCAAGATATCTTACATGGGAATTACTTTGCTATTATGCAACTTATGAATTATCTTAGGATAAATCAATCGGTAGTACTTAGATGTAATAAGATCTATATGAAGATAGTTGAGTAACAATCAAAGATTTGTCACTCTAAAGTAATTAGATAAAATGTTTTACCTTTCTTGATTAGTAGTGATTTATGGAATTCTCTAGCTAGAATGAATTGACATTTAAAAAGGTATTTTCAAATATCAATTATAAATTAATTACTAATTAGAAAGAACTAACATAACTAGATATAAAATAGTATACACGATATCCATATTTTTTCCAATTGGAACATTGGATGACGAAAGGATTAAATTATACATCATAACCATATATTGACAGGTTAAGTCAAACCACTTTGACATTCTTGATATTTAGGGGGTCATAACATGTTGCTAGACATCAATCTTGATTTATGATTATAAATTGTTTAAATGGAGAATTAAAGATTAATTAAAAGAAGTTTTAATTAATTTAATTATAATTATGAATTAAAATTATAATTATAACAATTGCCAATATGTTAGGAACCTAACAAGTCACACGTAACGAGCAATTTATAAGAGAAGAATCAATTTCAATTAAGTTAAACTTAATTATAAAGTTTAAGAAACTTTAGGGATTAAATATGAGATATTTTATTTTATTAAAATTGAATTAATTATAATTCGAGTTTGACTTTAATTATAATTGAGGCATTTAATTTTAATAAAATTTAAAAAACTAATATATTTTTTTATAAATAGGAATGAGAATAAGGGAGTTAGAACTCTTACTTAATTCCTTTTAAAAGTTGGGAAACAACTCTGTAGATATCGTTAGAAGTTGGACACGTGAACAGCTTATGAATGACACTTCAAAAAGGTTTCAAAAGGATTTCAATAGGAAAATTGAATAAGCTACAATTTCACATTTTATGATTCTAGTTTAATTATTCAAGTTATTCAATTATCGGGATCTAATTAGAAATCATAAAAAATTATTTTTCTGTTGCATATGAAATTTGATCATGGTTTGCTTACAACAATAGTATCAAAGCCTCCTTTAAATGTTTAACTTGAATCAAGTACCTGATTGTTATTGATTTGATAAAAATTTAAGGCTTTAAATCATGGTTCTTTAACCAAATGCTTAGATTGGGCGAGGAAGTACAGGACTAGATCACTTGCAGGATAGGGGCAGGGGATCGAATTTCATAATGGGATGACATTTGAACAGGCCAAAGAGCACTAATTCATCATTCGATAGCTAAGATTGCTCTTGATAGATTTTTAAAAAAATTAAAATTCAAGAATTAATTGCATATGGCAATTGGGATCTTTCCCTAGAGGAAATTAGATTTCTTTCAATACCACAATATAGACACAATGAAGGAGAATATATATATTTATAGAATGGTCTAACTGTATCGGACATGACCAATAGGCAAGTAAAACAACTGAAGTATGGGACAAACCTAAGCATTAGATGGTGTAAGTTGATCTAAAGTAACACTCTTAAACCAAATGCCAGCTTCTTGGGTTGATTAGCCATGAAGGACAGACTAAGCATTATGACAAGATTAAAATTCCTCCCTTACTCTAAACAATATATCCTTTACAATCTAGAGGAAGAGAATAGAGGCTATTTATTTTTCAGGTGTGATTATTCTAAAAGAGTATGGCAGCTAATTTTCTCTCTATGCATACTTAATTGCTATCAAAGCAATCTGAATGGCATTATACAAGAGATATTGCAGATCCACACGTCCAAGCATAACAACGATGTTTACATAGTTGCCATTACAACATGTATTCAAGATGTTTGGAGAGAGAGAAATAATAGAAGAGTTGTAGGAAGGGAAAGAGGCATACACTCAGTCACGGAAATCATTACTAACGATATTAGAGAACAACTAGTCATAAATCAAATGAAAAAGAAACACAGTGAGAGGCTAGTAATGTCTTAGAGACTTTGATGAGACTGCAAGAATACTCAGTAAATTTTGATCGTTACATATGTATGTCTTACACAAGTAAGAAACCACACACATAACATTAGCAAGGGAATCTAAAGTTGGAGTTATTCAATCCTTCGTGAGGTCTTAGTGCTTTGATCCTTTACATCTACCTCTGGTATTGAAGATATCTCAAGTAGAGAGAAAGACCCATCGAGTAACCCTAATAAGAGAATTCGTGAGTTAAAAAGAACATGAAGATGAAGAAACAAAGCTCAAATAAAAAATCCCTTACCTACATAGCTATTTCCTGGGTAAAAAGTCGAAGAAAGCTTTTGAATTACCCTAATTCGGAAACTTCTTGAGGTTCTTTTCGATGGGGAAATTTTGTAAACGCCCAATAGGAAGTTCCGAGGCACCTTACATGAGGTTGTTGTAAGTTATAAGAGGTCGTTTTATGCCTTGAATCACACGATATCTTCGGATCAATGTCCTTTTTTTTCCTTGTAGTAGGATAAGTGTTGAACTAATTCTCATTTATTAATTCAATTTAATTTTCAACTTTTCAAAAAAAAAAGTCGAAACAGTGCTTGTGAAAATTTTATTCCATATCTCGTTGTTTTTTTACTATAAAAATTTACATTTGATGAAGGTTTTTCAGTTATTTTGTTTCGAAAATTGCTTATATGTTTGCCATGAGTTTGTAAATCAATCACCCTAAAAAATCAGAATGTATGTCCATATATGTTTATTTTGGTTGTTTTGTTCTGATTATATGCTTTTATCTATTCTTAAAATTTTAATTTGCATTTTTTACTCTTACGTGTGTTTATACTAGTTGGGTTTTGGAAAATTACTAATGGAAGTCACCACTGGTGATGGATAGAACCTATGGCAAATCACCACTGGTGAGCCAAGAACAAATATCTTAACCACCTGTGAAGGGCATTTATATCTCCCATAAACAAAAGTAGAGGAAGCGTGACGGAAAGATAATTTGTAAGTTGGAATCACAAGCGAGGAAAGCAGAAGGCAACAACAAAAAAACACAGAAACCTTAACTGTGAAAAGACGTTAGGTGTGTTTAAGGGCATTGAGGAACAACATTTGCACGTGCCAATCAACGCTTAGACATTGACTCCTACATGTGACTCACGGAAAGGGTTTCGATTTGAGCAGTGCATGCGCCACACGGAAAGGGTTTTGGTGTTTGCGGTGCACGCGCCAAATAGTCTCCCACACATTTTTATTTTATTTTTAATGTTTCTAAAGCCTTAGCTTCTTTTATATTAATTTAATGGAGATTAAATTTTTTATATTCCTGTTAAAATTAAAAAAGTTTTTTTTTCTAAATGATTGAAAATTGTTTTCAAAGGATAATCTTTGTTAGGAATATTTTGGAATTCAATTTAATTTTTCAAAAATTTGAATTATTAAAATAAATTAGTTTTTAAATCAATAATTGAAATCAAGCAAAGGTTTTAAATTATTTCTTTCATAATTAGATTATGCTAGAAATTATATTATTTTGATGAGATTTTTTTTGAAAATTTTAAATCCCTCAATTAAATAAACACACGTTAAGAATGTGATAATTGC
>JAOSBN010000009.1:14407316-14418820 GCA_027563595.1 Erythroxylum suave
ATTATTTTGATGAGATTTTTTTTGAAAATTTTAAATCCCTCAATTAAATAAACACACGTTAAGAATGTGATAATTGCCTTCCCTTATTTATGAATAAAATCAAAGTTCTGTTTATTATAAAGATTATTGAGCAAACTTAAGGCCAATTTAGCCCAAATATGTTTTATCTTAAATTAATGGGTCCTGCCTAACAAAATTTGTATGATTTGGATGAGCAAATTCATGATCATATGGATCTAGAGGCAGGGTTATAAATAATATATATAATATATTTTGATAAAGAGTTCTCACCTCATTGGTCTACGAGTCACATAAGATGTGATTGATAAAGTTGTTATCTACCTGATTTAATTTTAGTTAGTTTATTGAGTAAACACAAGATCAACTATTTTTGAATGAGATCCAAGCTGATTAGGAAATTATTTGATACTTTCTCAATTTAATAGTGAGGGCTCTTATTTAGAATAAAATAGCGGTAGTAATCAAATCTTCATTAAAGTCCCTATTTTATTTGATTTTTAGGTATAAAATGGTACTTACGCCTTTTATTTCCTTCGGTTATTGAATAAGAAGATGAGTACCAATTTGATGTTGAGGAGCATAATGGATGCTAGTAAGCTGACTAGACCTAACTTCTTACATTGGTTTAGCAACTTGAGAATTGTTCTTAGGAAAGAAAAGAAGTTATATGTTCTTGACATTGTTGTTCCATTAAAGCATAATTAAGATGCTTGGGAGAGATATCAACATTATATTGAGGATGTTCAACAAGCTACATATATGATGTTGGCTAGTATGTCTCTAGAGCTTCAAAGGTAACATAAGAACATGGATTCTCCTGCTATAATTATGCATCTCAAGGAGTTATTTGGAGCACAAAACCAGTTGGAAAGGTATCAAATCTCTAAGGAATTATTTCAATGAAAAATGACAGAAGGATCTTCAGTGAACTTATTCACATGTTGAAGATGATTGGGTATATTAAAAAATTAGCCCAATAAGGTTTTGTCATAGATTATAAGTTAAAGGTTGATTCGGTGTTGTAGTCTCTCAGTTTAAGCTTTTCATAGTTTATTATGAACTTCAACATGAATCATAAAGATATTTCATTGCCCAAATTGTTGAAATGCTCCAAACTATAGAGGGGTGCCTTAAATTCTTCCATGAGCAAGAAAAAAGGCTTTAAAAAGAATAATGACAAGAAACAGAAGGCTCCAACTAAAGTAGTAAAGCCAAAAGGCAGCATCAAGAAGAAAAGCAACGACAAGGGCACATGTTTTCATTACAGAGTTAATGGACACTGGAAGAACAACTACCCAACTTATCTTTCTACATTGCAAGATAAGAAGCTTAAGTTCATGTATCTTTATAATCGAGATCAATCTTTTTACTTCTATTTCATATTTTTGGGTATTAGATACTAGTTGTGGTTCTTATATATGTAATAACATGCAAATGTTATCATAGAGTACATCATTAAAGAAAGGCTAAGTGGACCTAAATGTGGGAAATGGAGCAAGAGTTATTGTATTAGCTGTAGGAACTTGTAGTACAAGTTTGTCTTCTAGCCTTGTATTAGAAATAAATAATTATTACAATGTTCTATTTGTTACTAGAAAATCATTACTATTTCTTATTTAGATTTGAATGGATTTGTTTTTATTATTAAGAATAAAAGTTATTCATCTCATAAAAATGATGGTTATTATGGATTTAGATTATTTATAAATGGCTAGTATGAGTTAGACCTTGAATTGGTAATATAAATAGCAAGAAAAGAAAGACAACTGACCAAAATCCATCTTATTCATAGCATTGTAGGTTAGGTCATATCAATGAAACTAGAATCACAAAGTTACATAATGAAGGATATTTGGATCCTTTTGATTATGAATCATATGAAAATTATGAATCTTATTTTTTAGGAAAGATGACCAAACTACCCTTTAGAGGAAAAGGAGAGCATGTCAGTGAGTTACCAGAGCTTATACATTACATTCACAAATGATCATTCCAGATATGTTATGTACTTAATGAAACAAAAGTTTTAAACTTTTAAAAAGTTTAAAGAATTTAGACTTGAGGTTTAGAAGCAAACTAGTAAAGTATTAAGACACTTAGATTAGATTGAGGTTGTGAAAACTTGGACCATGGGTTTCTTGGTTACTTAAAAAACAATGAGATTCTCTCACAATGGACTCCTCCTAGAACTCCACAACTAATGGAATATCTTAGAAGAGAAACTACATTCTATTAGATATGGTGCATTTCGTGATAAGTTATGCAGTCCTTCCTATTTTCCTTTAGAAATATGCCATTGAAACTACTGTTTACCTTCTAAATCAAGTTCCATCCAAATTAGTTAACAAGAAACCACATGAGATATGGACTGGTAAAAGACTAAGGTTGTCACACTTAAAGATTTAGGGATGTGATGTGTATATGAAGCGTGCAATATTTGATAAACTTTAAGCCATATCAAATAAATGTAAATTTATGGGGTATCTAAAAGAGTGTATCATATATCAATTTTACCTTCCTCTTAAGCAAAAGGTGTTTGCCTCAAGACATGTTACATTCTTAGAAAGAGAATTTATTCTCAAAGAAAGTAGTAGGAGTGAGGTAGAATTTGGAGAAGTTCAAACGGGAAAAATTCACACCTAGATGGAACAAAAACCTCAACTAGATACGTGTGATGTACAATTGAGGATTCAAGAGATACATAATCTACGATGCATTACTAAGATACGTCGTCTCCCACAATAGATTGGATCTATATATTAAAAAGGGTAAGGATAATATATCGTTCATATAAGATGAGCCTACTACTTTTAAAGAAGCAATGTCTAACATTGATTTTTTATAATGACATGAAGTCATAAGATCTAAAACAGAATCCACGTATACTAACCAAGTATGAATTTTAGTATATGTGCCTGATGTTATTTAACCTATTGGATGTAAGTGGGTTTTTAACAGAAAAACTAATATGGATTATAATGTATATATGTACAAAGCAAGGTTAGTGGTTAAAGGTTACAAACAAAAACAAAGAGTTAATTTTTATGAAACCTTTGCTCCAATAGCTATGCTAAAATCCATAAGGATCTTATTGGTTATAGCCACATATCATGACTATGAAATCTAGTAGATGGATATTAGAATAACATTTCTAAATAGAAATTTGTAGAAGGATGTGTATATGATACAACCTAAGGGTTTTGAATCCAAGAGACTTCCTAATTAAGTATGTAAGTTGCAAAAGTCTATTTATGGACTTAAGTAAACATCACGGAGTTAGAATATTTGTTTTGATGAGACAATCAAAGAGTTTGATTTTATAAAAATTGTACATTAATCATGTGCCTATAAGAATGCTAGTAGGAATGCAGTCGTTTTCTTAGTGATATAGGTGGATGATGTATAACTAATTGTAAATGACATACCAATGCTTTAGTCTATAAAGCTTTCATTATCCAAGAACTTCTATATGAAGGATATGGGAGAAGTAGCATATATTCTAGGAACAAAAATCTATAGAGATAGATCAAAGAGGTTTCTTGGGTTATCCCAATCTATATACATAGTCAAAGTCCTAAAGAGGTCTAGTATGGAGACTTCCAATAAAGGATTATTAACCATGTCATAAGGGATTTCTCTCTCATAGAAAATATGTCCTAAGACATTGCAAGAGATTGATAAAATGGATTGTGTTCCATATATTTCAATAATTAGATTAATCATGTCTCTTACATTAGACCAGATGGCTCTTATACTTTGAACATAATGGGCAAGTTTTAAACCAGATATTAGACCAGATGTCTCTTATACTTTGAACATAATGGGCAAGTTTTAAACCAATCCGGATGAGTGTCACTAGATGATTATGAAAAACATCTTAAAGTACTTAAAAAGAACTAAATATGTTTTCTTTGGTCTACAAAAGAGCTAAACTAAGAGTTCAAGGTATTCACGTGCTAGTTTTTAGTCAGATCCAAATGATAGTAGATCACAATCAAGGTACATCTTCACTCTTAATGATGTGGCAGCAATTTGAAAAAGTTCCAAATAGCCAACCATTGCATATTAAATGACCGAGGAACAGTACATTTTAATGTTAAAGGTGGCAAAGGAAGCGATTTGGAGCAAGAAGTTCATTACTGAACTTACAGTGGTTCCTAGCATTATCGAGCCTATAGTATTATACTATGACAACAACGGTGCCATTGCACAGGAAAAGGAACCAAGGTTTCATTGACGATCTAAACATGTACTTAGAAAGTTTCACTTGATCAGGGAGATAGTGGAGGGGAAAGACTTAACATTATAGCAAGTTTCCAATAAAGAGAATCTTACAAATACTCTTCACTAATCTGGTGTCTCAGAAGAGACATGATCGATATATGGATGAATATGTTATTAGATATAGCAAGTTTCCAATAAAGAGAATCTTACAAATACTCTTCACTAATCTGGTGTCTCAGAAGAGACATGATCGATATATGGATGAATATGTTATTAGATACGTAGGCAATTGGCTTAGTACAAGTAGGAGATTGTTAGTTTATGTCCTTGTAGCTAATCAATTAGTTGTAATTTGATGTATGCCTTTATTGTTTATTTAATAAAGGCATTTTTATCTTTATATATTATGTTAATTACATTTGATGTTTTCATACTACAGGTAAAATTCCTAGAATAATTACTATGTAATTGAAATTATGATGAGATCATAATTATGAGATAATATTACATTTACATATTATTCCTAAATGTTTTTAGTTATAGTTTCATCAGGACAGGATATTGATGAAACGGTAAAACTAGTATAAATTATGTTATTTTCTTTGAAGACAATAATTAATCTTATAAATTAAAGTGTAGAGATACTTAAACTAATAAGTGAGTGCTTATTAGTGAATAAGTCACTAAATTGACCTGACTATAAGGATCCAAATAGAATATTACTCACGTGTTTGTGGATTTCCTCGTAATGATAATTGTATAATTGATCCTTAAATTTGACAGTGCAAAGTTATCTCATGTGAAAATTATTGTGATTTGAAACTACTTTTAAATTGTTGTAATATAATTTAGTCAGTAGCACTTAAATACAATACGAACCATATGGAAATGGTTGAGTAAATCAATAAAGGATTTGTCACTCTAAAGTAATTAGAGAGAATGTTCTGCCATTCCTGATTAGTAGTGATTTATGAAATTCTCTGGCCAATGTAAATTGACATTTAAAAAGGTATTTTCAAATATTAATTATAAATCAATTACTAATTAGAAAGAACAAACATAATTGGATACAAAAGAGTATATGCTATATCCATATTTTATTCAATTGGAACATTGGATGGCAAAAGGATTAAATTATACATCATAACTATGCATTGACAAGTTAAGTCAAACCACTTTGATATTCTTGATATTTGGGTGGTCATGACATGTTGCTAGATATCAATCTTAATTTATGATTATAAATTGTTTTTTTTAGACTTAAAGATAAACTAAAACTCCTTTTAATTATGAATTATAATTATAATTATAATTATTGTCAATATATTAGAAACTCAATGATCACACATAAAAAGCTATTAATGAGAGAAAATCAGTTTCAATTAAGTTGGACTTAATTATAAAGTTTAAAAGACTTTAGGGATTAAATATGAGATATTTTATTTTATGAAAATTAAATTAATTATAATTAGAGTTTGGCTTTATTTATAATTGAGGTATTTAATTTTAATAGAAATTAAAAAACCTATGCTTTTTTATAAATAGGAAAGGCCATAAAAGAGCTAGCACTCCTGCCTAATTCCTGTCAATAGTTGAGAAACTACTTTGTGGATACCGTTAGATGATGGATGTATGAACAACTCGTAGTTGACACATTAAAAAGGTTTCAAAGGGATTTTAACAGGAAAATCAAATCAGGTAAGATTTCATATTTTATTATTTGAGTTTAATTATTCAAGTTATTCAGTTATCAAGATTAGATAAAAAAACCATAAAATTTTATTTTTCTACTAGATCCATGATTCAATCATGGTTGGTTTCCAACATCAATAACATAGAACAAAGGGTACCTATGTCCAATTATAAAAATATTTCTCTTAATTTCTAAAAAAAATGATATGTATGTATAAAGGATTCTCAAGATCTATATAACCAGCACTACCCTTAGATAAAAACAATAAATCCTAATTACATTTACAACTATACTTCTAATACCCCTCTCACATTAGCTCATGCATATCATAAATAACTAACTTGTCAAGCAAGTGCTGAAACTAAGATTGTCTAAGAGCTTTGATGAAGATGTCCATCGCCTAGAATTGTGTCCTCATATATGATGTAATAATGGTTCCTGTTTGAACTTACTCTCTAATGTAGTGACAACAAATGTTGATGTGTTTGTTGCTTTCATGAAACCCCTGATTAGCTTCTATACGAATAACACATTGACTATTACAGAAAAGGGGCATGGGTTCATTAAGAACCACACCCAAAGAAGCCATGATAGTTACAACCATCACCTTATACTCAACTTTCATTGATGATCTGGATATAGTACTTTGTTTCTTTGTTTTTCATAAGACTAGTGACACCAAGCATTGTGAAATAATCAGACACTGAGCAATATGAAACAAAATAACTCACCTAGTTCGAGCTGTAAAAAGCTCAGAGGCATAAATCACTATTAGCCTAAAGGAGAATTCCCTGACCTGGTTGCCCTTTAATAATTAATATAGTGCACAATACATATAGCTGTTTCAAAACTTCTTACGCAATGCTTGACAAATTGTGACAGCACATGGACTGCATACAAAATCTTGGGCCAAGTGATTGTGAGATAGAAGAAACATCCCACTAGTCGTCAATAGGGTGAATTGTCCATTACTAATTCACCATCAGCCAAATCTAAAAGATGTTTGCTCTATTAGAGTGTCCATTGGTTTGCTTCCAAGTAGTATTGTTTTGGACATTATATCCAAAGTATATTTTCATTGACACAAAAATAACTCCTTGGATGAACGACCCACTTTAATCCCCAAGAAATACTTTAATACCCCCATATCTTTAAGATTGAAGCACTTATGTAGGTATCACTTAAAAGTCGAACAAGCCACTACATATTTCCCCATCAAAATGATGTCATCCACATACATCAATAATCCAAAAAATATAATCCTTTTTCTGAAAAGTAAATAGTGAATAATCTACTCAGGAATGAATAAAACCTTTCCTCTTTAGCATTATAGTTAACATGGTGAACCAATTTTAAGAAACCTATATATATAGCATATAAATTGACTTGTGTGTAATCGATAGACTTTGTCTTCATGACCTTTCTTGAATCTAGAAGGAAGCTTCATATATACTTCCTCCTCTAAGTTTCCATGCAAGAATGCATTACGAAAATCTATTTAATGCAATTCCTAACTTTGCACAATTGTTATGGACAGAAAAATATGAACGTTCACAAGCTTAGCAAACATGCACACATGTCTTGTGAAAGTCAAAACTTTCAATTTGTATGAAACCTTTCACAACCAATCATGCCTTGTATCTCTTAAATGTCTCGTCTAACTTATATTTGATCTTGTATACCCATTGATGTATACCCATTGATAGTCAATTGGCTTCTTTATAGGTGGCAACGTCACCAAAGACCATATTTGTTCACTTTAAGTGTAGAAATTTCTTAGGCCATTGCATCTTGCCATTTTTCACTTTTCACAATCTCTAACTAATTCTTAAGCTCAGCCTCCAAGGTTATAGAGACCAAAAAGGCTCGATGATCCTAAGAAAAATTATCAAGCATCGCATAATTTGCTAAGGGAAAAGGAGTCGCTGAGGAGCTTTCAAGTTGTGGTGGCTTTGGAGGGGGTCTTAAACCAATCTTTATTTGATTGTTCTTCAAAAGATTTTTAGACAACATACTATAGGGCTTGAATTTTTGTTTGATTTTAGAACAGTTTTGAATAAACCCCTTTGTATATACATGTACAAATGTGCAAGTTCTTTGTGCATGCTGTTGTTGTAGTGTCAATCTAAGAGGCTCAATTTTGGTCAAAAATGGCCTTGAAAATCCCTTAACTGTAGAATAAAAACATAGTCCCTAATTGAGCCAATTGACAATTTGTTTGCTATGGTCTACTCTCTGCTTCTTAATTTATAGCAATCGCCTTACGAGAACCACTTGCACTGCACTTTAACTCTAAATTTTCGCTCTCAGTTTCATCTTTGCTCTTATTGCTCGTCTCTATCATATCAAGACTTTCCTCAAAGGAGTGACTAACATCTCTAATTTGATGCTTAACCTATTGATCACTTATAGTAAAAGGAAACATGTTTTCATGAAATGAAACGTCACGGGAATAAAAGCAATCACTCTATTCGAGGTTATAAAGCCTTCAATATTTCTTTTGTGTGGGTATCCTACAAAGATACATCACCTAATTTTTGGCTTGAATTCATCCTTTAGTCTTAGATTATTTTGAGCATAACGCAGATAGTTAAACACTTTAACATGTTCGTAGGATAACCTCAAACTACACAAAAATCTTATGAGGAGAATGTTTATTCAATTTAATAGTCGACGTTCAATTTATCAGATAGCTCATAGTTAAAACAAATCCTCCCCAAAAACAAATAAGGTAGCTTGAAATTGTATCACCCTTGCTACCTCTAAAATATTCTTATGTTTATGTTTACCCTTTTATGAGCAATATGCTTCTCTCTATAAAATTCTCACATTGGCCCTAGATCGAACTCCAACCTATTATCACTTCGTATGCACTTAACAATCTTTCCAAATTGAGTTTCTACCAATTAACAAAAATCTATTAGGTATCGACTAGCCTCACTTTTTTCTTTAAATAAACTTAAAGCGTAATACTATGATCATCTATAATAGTATTGAAATAAAATGCACCATAAGATGATAACTCACAATAAGATATCCATAAATCACTTTATATAAGATCAAAACAACTTGGAACATTTTTATTACTTGCTTAAAGCGTAATACTATGATCATATATAATAGTATTGAAATAAAATGCACCATAAGATGATAACTTACAATAAGATACCCATAAATCACTTTATATAAGATCAAAACAACTTGGAACATTTTTATTACTTGATGGGAAAGGACATCAAGTTTGATTAGTTAGAAAATGGGCATTACAGATATTATTGTTCTTAAAATCTATCTTATTAATATAAGTAATAAAAGAAAAGTATTGATTTAACTGATGTCTAAGACGTTGATGTTATACCATGAAGGAGTCCATTCTCTTTGTCTTTATAACTAAATACAGACTCATATACTTGAAGTAGTAGACCCCCCTACCCACTCTAATTGCCATTTTGAAGGAACAATCTTGTATCGCACAAAGCTCATTAGTAAGCAGAATATGACAATTTAACTTAGTAATCACTTGATTATGGAAATCAAATTGCAAGTTAAACTAGAAACATAAAGGATATTAATCAAAATCACATCCTGACTTAATATGACTTGTCCCATCGTTGTTGTAGTTATCTTTGCCCTATTGGACAAAATCACTGGTAGAGGGACCGCTTCTTTGACATTGTATATCAATCTAAGCAACCTATCATACAATTGGATGCCTCGCTATCCAATATCTACATAAAGTTTTTAGAATCCTTACTAGGATGTTTCTTGGAATTATCATAATCAAGAATTGTTAACAATTTTTGAAACTATTCACTCGACACAGTTGTAGTGCTGCCACTTTGAAATTTTCCTTATATGGCAAGAAAAGCTCGAGCTCCACTACGGCTTGCCCACCTTCTAAGTTGGTCTACTCTCGATCGTAGGTTGGCTCAGTGTGATTAATGCCTCGTGACCCTTTCAACTAAGTAGGATGGTCAATAACCTCAAAACACTTTGTAACTTCACAGCTAGTCTTGTCACAATGCATGCACCGCCTCTCTCTAACCCCTTTTTGCTGCGATTGTCCAACCTGAATAACTTGCTTTGGCTTAAACATGGTTTGCACTGCTCGGGCCACCGTCTCCACATGTTCTTCTTGGCCTCACAATGGACTTGTGACATTCTTCTCTAGTAATTAAGGCATAAGCCTGGATGATTAAGTAGAATATCCATGCTTAATATATGAGATTGAACAATTCCAAAACTACATCATCTAACCCTATAAGGAATTGGTGCAACTTCTCCTCTTTGTGCTTACAAAAGAAATCATATGCAGCTCGATAGGTATAATTCAAGATCTTACAATAGCTACCAAACTCATCCATGTTTCCTTCAATTTTGTATAATAAGCCATCACATTCATGCCCTATTGTTGGAACAAAATGATATCACCCTTTAACCCATAAACCGATGGGGCATTCCCAATCAAAAAATGATCTCTTAGATCATCCCAAATTGCCTTGGTGGTCTCGTTGTAAGCATCACTAGGTTGAATGGATTTATTGATTGAGTTAAAAATCTATAAAATAAACATAGAATTGTAGGTTTCCTAATAACTCGCTTCAGGTAAATCAACAGTTGGCTTCTCTAAACTACCATTAATGAAGCTCAATTTATTTTTCGCCTTGAGGGTGTTCATCATAGCCTCTCCATTCAAAAGGCACATTGTAATCATCACTTATAGATTTTCTGACAGATGCAAGAAAAATAGCGATGACAAATCAACCGTCTTCTTTGGTGTCAGGATATTGGTTGCAATATCACCCATTGACCATAATGACATGAAAAGAGAGGAGGGAGAAGGGTTGTTGACCAGTTAGCAAAATTGCATTGGAACAATGGTGTGGATGGCAACTTTTGGGAATATTAGTTTTAGGATTTTTCTAAACTTGCATTTTTGTGTTTATTTTCAACATTAGAGATCAACCTATGAGTTTTTGCGTATAGATATAGTTGTTTCTACCCTATTGGACTCAAATACCATATAAAATTAGAAAAAATTGAAGAGAAAATATTTCTCATTTCTAAAAAGTTTTATGTATATACGAGGGTTCCTAAAGTATATATAATCAATACTATTCCAAAATAAGATGAAATACTAACTCCTAATTATGATACATTAACACTTAATTATATTTTAAACCATATTTCTAATAACCTCGAGGTACATAAGGCAGACAATTTTACACGGAAAACTCCAACCTAAAAATCGCAACAAACTCCTTGAATGAGCATTGGGGGGCTTTGTACCTGTAGCAACAACAGGAGGTTCATTACTAGCAACTATGCTACATCACGTCTGCGACAAGGAGATTGAGCTCCAACATCTGCTGAAACTTCAGATTCTACAACTCCACACACAGCTTCATCAATGGAATTATAGTGTATTTGGTTCAGCTTTTGGCAGGTAGAAAAACACTTTTTTTTCCACCGCAAAAGCTATTTTAAGGAAAAAAATGAGTGTTTGGCTGTAAACTTCAAAAGCACTTTTGGAGTAGAAATAGCTTTTTTAAAAGCTAAAATACAG
>JAOSBN010000009.1:14418920-14452822 GCA_027563595.1 Erythroxylum suave
ATTTTTATATGTTTTAATATTTATTTTTGAAATTAGTTTTACTTATGTTATAATCTATACAAAAAATTTGGTTAGATGTATTTTCATTTATGTTTCATATAGTTTAAAATTATATAATAATTAATATATTTTGTTTTGTATATTGTAAATAATATTTATATGCATAAATAATTTGATTATAAAATAAAATATAGTTAAAATTAATAAAAGTGTTTTTTATTTTTATGTTGTCAAACAGTCTACTGTATGAAGTTCGTTTTAAAAAGTTATTTTTTTAATTGACAGCCAAACAGTCAACTGACTTTTAAAAAAAGTTTTTTTCAAAAAAACTCTACTAATAAAAACTCTACTAATATAAGTTTAATCAAACAGGCACTTAATCTCTATGGTCAACAGAATAAGATGCCGATGAACGTATACATACATAGATATGAGTGCTAATAGCTGCCATTGTGATTGACAGACCTCAAAGTTAGTGCAGAAATAAAAGCAATCATCATGAAAATAACAATAAAAAGAAAGATTAGGCGAAACTGTATTATTCCCTCACTACTAAAGCAAAAAACATAAGCACATGAAAGGGTTAAACGTGAAACAATAATGAGCGTCATCTTAAGTGTTCTCAGAGCAACAATTCCTTGAAAACATCTATGCTAGACTAAATTTCATTACTATTGAGTCTCACCACAACTCAAAGCATGACTTAACAGGTTTGGAACTGCTTCAGGCCAAATTAATGCCCTCAGGACAAGGGCCTTTCGCTCAGGTTGTCATAGAAGCGAGATTGAGTGTGACCAAGGAAAGGACTTTGAACTTCAAGAGAAGGATGGAGTTATCATTACCTTGCTTGTTTAGCTATCCAGCGTCTTCCTCGCAGCAGCCAAATCGCAATATTTCATAGAAGATTGTAGCAAGCATCAGCTCGCCCCTTCGCATGCAATCACCAAACAAATATATTTCAGGTTGAAGATTTCGTAGGATTTACAGTACTATATTTCAAATATTTTAGAAAAATATAAACACTTAAAAATGATAATTTCTTTAATATAGATTATTATTTACCTCATAATGTTCATAGAAACATTGTTTCAGCAATCAATTATTTGATAATTTATATTAAAATAAGTTAATAAATAATTAAAAATCATTCTTATCATTGCTACTATAATATGTTCTTCTAATCATTTTGATACATAACGAAAATTTTAAAAAAGTGGAAGTTACCAGAGAAATCCAATTTTTTTACCCTAAATTTAAAAATATAAATAATAAAATATATAACATATCTATTGTTATTTTTTTCTTGATATATGCTTATTTATATTATTAAAAAATGATAATTTACATTACAATTATATGGTAACAAGATGTCCTTGGGATATTTCATAAATTTAGGTACCTTTAATATTATATAATTAAAATTATAAATAGTAAAATATTAAATTAAAATAAAAAATAAAAATTGAGAATAAACTATGTGATAAAGTATAATTGCTCTCTATTAGTTGAGGGTATAACAGAAAATAATAATTGTCAGAAGGTTATTAATTGAAAGTAAAATTTCTACCGCAGAAGCACTTTTCTATTGTAATCTTTTTTTTACTTATCGATTTTTATGGTAATATCGCACTTTCCTCCAATCTCTGATTAGTCGCCCGCATATTCAAATGTAATTTTCTCTAACCTTCGATCATTCGCCCGCAAATTTAAATATGTGATTGTTTTAAAAATTATGGTAAATAAATATTTATTTCTACCGTACTGTAAATCCAAGCGGAGCATAGTTTACTTTTATAATCTAACGCTGATGTCTACTTTCATATGCTTTTTAATCTAAACTAATTACATCGGCCGCCCTGTGCTCAACGGAAGAGAATGATAGTTAACCTAGGTGTCGTGTGTTTCGTGGTGCGGGCGTGTTATGCTGTTTGGATTCGGAGAAAGTGGCGGCTCGGCTATGGAGAACGGAGGATTTCGTATCTCTTTAAAGCGGAAGGACTTTTCATCAGTTCATAATCATCTCTTCTTCACTTCTACTCTCTAGCACACGTAACGCAACGCGACTCGTTGCAATAAACTTGTATGCCTGTCTTTTTATTATATGTCAAGAATTCGAGATTGATTGGATACTTGTAAAGACAAATCATAAACAAATCACAAAACTCAAAAGTATCAATGTATATTCTCGTCTTCCAACATCCCCCTCCACTGTTATTAAAATAGGCCATCTTTTACTGGTATAACTTCTGCATCAATTTTGAAAGAATAGTTACGTAGTAATTTTAATTTTAATAAAGCCTGGAAATCATCTTTTCAGAAGTAAGAAATATTTCTGGAAAATTTGAAACTACTGCCGCTTCATTTATGAGACTTGTTGATGTTCCAAGACACCCTACTATGTTGAACCCTTATCTTGGAAACGACGTCTCAAAATAGCCATTGGAGCTGCTCGAGGTCTAGCCATTCCTTTTTGTTTCCCTTTTTGTTTTATGATTTAGAACTAAAACGCAAAGATATCGGATTTCGGGTTAGCAAAATTGGGACCTTCAGCTGGGGACTCGCATGTAATCACCAGGGTGATGAGTACCTATGGTTATGCAGCACAGCACAAGAATACATAGCTGCAGGTAATTCTGTATACTTGTAAAACTTTAGCATTGTAGTTTAGAAGTTATCTTGCTTGGTAATTAAGGTTAAGCAGTCCGAAACTGGTAAGTTGACTATACTTGGTTCAGGATTAAGTCATCGTGAGAGGCACGAAAACTGTAAAAATTAAATGCTGTCATCAGTTTTTTCTCAGGTAGTAGGTTTATACAGAAACCAGAAACCTGAAGGGAGTCCATTGACACGCATTTTCCAGGAGGTTCTAAGTACCTCATGACAGGTCCCTCCTATTTGAGATAACAGACGGAAAGGCATAAAGGTCTGAGTTGGAGACTATAAATTAAGGAAATCATCACAACTTCGGAACTTAGGGTAGGAAGTCAGAAATGTCATTTTCTTCATCATGAAGGGATTAACATCAAATGTAAATGGTAAAGATAAACTGCACTGTTAAACTACACTTAGTCCGATGTCTAATTGTTAAAGCATTGGTATGGTCGGTCCTTAGCTTCTCTCTCTCTTGTTTCAAAGTTTTTTAATTTTTTTGATTGGCTTTCCAAATGCGCGTGCCCACGTGACGGAGAGCGACTGGTACTGGGACTGAGACTGGGACGGTGATAAACTCGAACAACTTCAAAAAGTGGCCAAGCCCCACCAGCCACGCTGGCTGCATAATGTGTTTAGCGTCTTATTTAATTATTTTCTCTAATTTTGACTTAGCCTGATCACATATTGATATCACTTAAAGCTTATCTTTAATTTGCTGATTATTAATAGGATGTGGTCGGGTCGGTCATTTCTTAGAATCACTCTCGATAATAGTCAGCGGTACCTGAATTTGTGCCGAAATACGGTATGAGAGGGGTAACGTGCATGGACGAGTTAACGTGCACACAACCACATCCATCCCTGATGATGATTACAGGTACCTGCTATATAAACTCTTTACCTCTTCACGCAACAAGTATGATCTAGAAGAACTCTATTACTCTGGATCCATCTACGATCGAAACTCTCACTAAGAGACTAACTTGAGCGTCGGAGAGGCTTCCTGGGAATCCATTCCAAGCGTGCCTTTGTTGTCTTGCAGGTACCTACGTTGCCGCAGTCGGCTAATCCATGGACCACAGTGGTAACGCCCAGCCCCAACCAGATCCGACAGAACCAGGATGAATAAAAATATAATATTATTTTATTATTGGGAGAATTGTTTATAATAAAATAGAATAGAACATAATATAAAAAGAGGATAAATTTCACATTTTATTTTATTTTAAACAATAAAAATAATTTATCTCTAATTTAAAAAAATTAAGATAAAATATTAAATTAAGATAAAATTTTAAAATAATAAATAACACATTATAATATTATATTATGAACCTTTCTTTTAAATAATATTATACTAAATCATATTATAAACCTTTAATTTTTTTCAAATAATAATTTTTTAATATTTTATTTTTTAATATTTTATTCTATTATATGTATAAATTTTTTTTGAAGGTTCTATTATATTTATAAATATCATTTACTTTACTTGTCCAAAATATAAATTCCGTTCTAATTAAAATAGTGGACTTTGGTCAATATTTATTAAATATTAATACGCTACGCTAGTCTAGCCAGCTAGCAGACTTCTCGGCGATGTCGCTCTTCAATACTCTTTCTTGTTCTTGTTTTTTATCTTTTCCTTTTGCCGTATTTTCCCCTTCTTCAAAAAAAAATCCAAGCACTTACCAATGCGTGTTCTCAAACAACATCGATAAGTACACCTATAGAGGAAGCCGGCCATGACCAGGTGCTATTCCCAAGTGAACTTCTAGAGCACGGGAATTTCGTTTGGCTTTTTGTTTGATCGTTGTCTCTTGGTTTTCTTTACATAATGTTCATAGAGGATCGGTTGCTTCGCTTTTGGTATGTGTTTCGATCTGTGCATAAGTATTGGTTCGTGAATGTGGAGGACATGGTATTTCATATACTCGGAACAGAAGGATATTCTTTTCTCCGTAAAACTTTTGGCTCCATTTTTGAAATTTGGGTTTCGGAGCTTACAGTTATTTCTTGTATGAAAATGGGGGAATAGTTTAATTGGTGTATTTTTATTGGAATTGGTTGGGATTTTTTATTATGTTCATAAAATATCTATATTGTGTTGATTTTGGGGCTAAAGAATTGGTTTCGCTTATATCATAGTGGAAGTATACGTTATATTGTGGAGTGAACGGATTTTTTTAACGTTGAAGTTAAGAGTTATCATTTTTTGGGAGACACTGAATCTGCTTGATTTTGCTGGTGAGAGATGAATTATTGCGGGAATTAGATAGGGTAATGTTGTAGGGATAAATAGGTCCAAGAACTTCTCTGATCCAATGAAGAGTGAGCCAGATGGTTCCGCCAGCCAATGGCTCCCGCAGCAGCAGCATAGATTAGCACCTGTTCTTCCCAATTCAGGGAAAAGTGCATGCAATGTCTCGGTCCAAACAGGGGAGCAATTTTCAACGGAGTTTCTCCAAGATCGCATTGCCACAAGAGGTACTCCAGTGATCCCAATGGCAGCACCGAACTACGAAAAAAGAGTTATGAATATGAATGATCAAAATCTCCCGCTGGGTTATGAGGATCTTGCTCATATTCTTGGCTTAAAAAGAACGGCTTCTGAGTGTCCATCTGATGTTTCAGCTATTGCATCTGCAAGATGTTCTTTAAAGGAGAATGAAAATGGGGCTAATGTTGAAAAGTTCAGTAGATATGATGCAGAGGATTGTGAGAATGTACATAGAACTAGGAGAGCTTTTGGTGACCTAAATTGTAATTTGGGCGAATTTTTGGGCCAAACTGCCTCAGATACATGCATCTCAGAATCCCCTCATGCCAATGTCCTGAATGGAGTAAATGTTGTGGACAGATCCCAACTTGGAAAGATGAAGTTCATCTGTAGTTCTGGGGGTAAAATTTTGCCTAGGCCAAGTGATGGCAAACTCAGATATGTTGGCGGAGAGACTCGCATTATATCCATTTGTAAAAATCTTACATGGGAAGAACTTTTGAAGAGAACTTCAGGTCTTTGTAGCCAGCCTCATTCCATTAAATACCAGCTTCCTGGTGAAGATCTTGATGCTCTTATATCTGTATCTTCTGATGAAGATCTTCAGAACATGATAGAGGAATACCATGCACTTGAAAAGCTTGAGGGTTCTCAAAGGCTCCGGTTATTTTTAATTCCTTTGGTTGAATCTGAAGTGTCATCATCTTTGGAGGGTGCTAACATCCAGCCTAGCAACCCTGACTACCAGTATGTTTTTGCTGTCAATAGTATCTTAGATCCTAGTCCAAGGAAAAATTCTGGTGGGCCAGGGTTGCAAAGTGAAGCTAATCAATCTGGAATTATTTTGGATCACAATCCAAGCTTTTGTGAGCATGCTTCCCCTCCACCTCCTTTGGAGATTAATGGTGGTGTGAATGCTTTCTATCCTTCTCCAGTATCGAACAATCCCCATGGTGTGATCAGATCTGCCTACCTATCTCCTCCTATTTCTCCACTATCACTGCAGTGTTGGGATCCCATGAGTGCACATCTGCAGATCCATGGAAATAGTTCTGGCATTGAGAGCAGTAATCCCTTTGTTACTTCTCAGGTGCCTCCTAAAAACTGCAGCAACGAGACAGGTATCCAGAAAGAAGTCCTTCAAGGGACAGCAGCATTGACAAATCATCATCATTTTGTTAAACAGGTTGATAGTGGACAAGCAGGCCAACATCATGAAATGAAATTGTCAAACCATAAAGTGAACAAAAAACTTGACACTGATGCAGTTATTGGAGAACATAAAGACAATTTTTATAGTCTATCTTCTAAGCAACCTATGCTTAAGGAAAGGGCATTCCACTCTGACAAACCTATCACTGCTCCGGAAGATTCAATGTTTCTGCTTTCTGCTTCAATAGATTCCAATGACTCTTGTAAAATGCCACATGCCTTTTCTGATTCAAAGCTGCAGGAGCATAAAGGTATGTCATCTTACTGTTCTCAGGAGGGAATAAGCGCATCCTCACCTTTAAACTTTGCCAAGGCACAGTCTCCTGCTCTAGTCTTGGCTGCTTCACAAGAAAAGGCAATGCAACAGCATGAGAATATCAGCATTGTTAATCACCATATACAAGGTAGGTTACTGGAGATTCAGGCTTCTGGGTCACAAAGATTAGCTTTGCCAAATTTACCTCAATTTACAGGAGAAAAAAGAGTTGAGCCTATTCAAAGGGATACCAGCCATACTGATGAGAGATGCCAGAATCAATCTTCAGAGGGCTTGGAAAGTTATCAATATTCAGATCCTGGTGAACAGCATTATGAGGACAAGCCAGATGCTGCCAATGCAAAACAGAAGAACAAATCGATTAAGGTTAATGTCAAACATAAAGTGTTTGATTTAAATTTTTTTGTAGGAAATATGCAGGTCTCAGGTGGTACGGTACCCACATCACCAGCCATCAATTCAGAACCATCTCCAAACAGCTTATCACATAACTTCCTCAACTACCACCTGGATGGCACCTCATCTAATCTTATAGGTGTGGAACAGGGTATCACCAATCTCCTGTTTCCTATAAGTGGAAAAGTGAATGCTGAACAAGTAAGCAACATCCCACTGATCAATTCTCAAGTGAAGGAGCTGCTCCAGAATTTCAGAGAGCAACCTCATGACAAAAATTTGCTGGTTGATCTAATTTCTGGTACTTCTGGTGGCTTATCTCTTCATGAATCTGAATTTGAATAAACAGTAGGTGTACTAACTGATGCTAATAAGCTGCCAAATTTGTACATAATACAGGTCATCAAACTACTGGTCCAAGTGCAAATTTGCTTGAGCATGACATTCATACTTCAGTTCTTAATGTTTCTCAGCAAAATTCTACTGGAAAAAATGTTGCTTTCCTTGGTGAGAACTATGGATGTCATTGTGACCAGAAGGCTGAGAAAATGAGCTTGACAGAAACTACATATGGGAAGTCAAATTTTGAGGAGATCATATTGGCCAAAAAAATATCCCCAATGATAAGTGGCCATAAAGACCAGCTGGAGCCTCTGGTCAATGTGCAAGATGTGAGTGATAATGTGACTCACAGCGCTGTGCCATCATGTGCAGTGGTTCCACGTGTTACTGATCCAGCCAGTGGTGTTTTTATTTCGCATACCCCACCTGATTCATTGGATATCATTCCACATGTTTGCCCATATGTTGTCGATCTAACCAGCTGCAACTTTTTATCTCGTTCTGCAACTGAGGCTGTCATCCCAGAATCTGAGTTGGTAAATTTGTCCTTGAGCCAGAATTGTTAGGTGTTTCCTCTTTTTTATTTTCTCGAAATTTTGAATATGTTTCTCATTTAGGTTGCATCTGTTCTTACTTGTAGGATATTCATCCTGACGATGGAGGTAAAGATGCATCAAAAAATGATGCAGCACTAGTTGAAATGGAAGCCAACTTCTATGGGTTGCAGGTACTGCAATACCAGCTGAAAGAAAATCTCTCTTCAACTAGTCTCAAACTGTGGTATTATAATGCTAAAGCATGTCATTCTTTGGTTTGGTATTCGTAATTGACCATATCTATGCATTTTAGTGGGCAGAGGAAATAGATTAATGTAAACACAACAATGGTTTTCAAGACAAGAACACTTCATGCTTCTAGTTCTTAATGGAAATATAGGCTAACCTCATCATTCGCTCTTTCTTAAATTATCTATTTATGCTCCTTTATTGAGTCGATTGATGAGGGAAAGTTTGGAAGAAGGCATGGTTTTCCTGCTTTGAATTAAGTAGTTAAGCATTATATGTGTCTAAATATGGATGTTAGTGGGTTTGCATGGGTCAAGAAGACAACATTATTTGATGGCAATACGAGACTTTCTGTTGTCTTCCTAAATGATTGTTAAATGTTTGGTGCGGAATAATTCCATCTTATAATTGACCATTTAAAATCTGGAGAGTAGTTAAATTCCCACTGTTGTTTTAGAGCACAAAGGGGCAGATGTAGTAATGAACTGTTCAGATGGATAATCTGCCAGTTTTTGCTCTCTGGTTGAGACATAACCATGTTGGTCTTCTTGCAATACCTGGTTTTCTTGCATGCTTACCCCGATTTATGGAGAACTTTTATTCTTTCGTTCTTTTGTCAAAATTGTTAAATCTTTAAACATGTTCATGTTTTGTAGCTAAAATTCTTTGATTGATATGTAGATCATAAGGAATGCTGATCTTGAAGAGCTTCGAGAATTGGGATCTGGTACATATGGCACTGTCTACCATGGAAAATGGAGGGGAACAGATGTTGCAATAAAAAGGATAAAGAAGAGCTACTTTTCAGGGAGATCATCAGAGCAAGAACGATTGGTGGGTGTTTTATGCATGCTCTTGTCACTAGCTTCTTTTCCCTCTTTTCCAAAAGATAAGATACAGTAGTGAATCCCCTTTGCATGGTGATTGGGTTTGTAAAGCGTTTTCAAAATATAATGAAGTTGGGTTTGGATTGACATTTATCTTGATGATCTATGGTGTGTACTTTAGGAGATAAACGAGTTTGATGCAAATTCTGCATATACTTTATACTTTGATTAAAGTAACCTCCTTAGCCCTCAAATTTGCGAAGAATTTATAAAGAGGCTAGTAATTGGCCAGGGCATTCTTTCTGATTATCCCTCTTTTGTCCTTTCTGTTTGTCAATCTCTCATTTTATGATTTCCTCATCCTGTTGCTGCTCTTTTCTTTGTCTTGTTGCAATCAATAGACATTTGTTTTCTGAATTTCGGATATGAAAATCAGTACATTTGATATGTATACAGTATTTGGTGCTGTCTCAAATTTTGTCAAAGCCAGGTGGGGAGACGGTATTAAAAGATCACAGAGAGCATCAAGAGCCTTAAATTTGGAGAAAACAAAGCACTTGAGGAAAATAAGAACAATGAGCTTAGAGAAAAGAGTAGACAAAGATCTAAGTGAACATGTAGGAAGTTTCTAAGGAATTTGAACCTCAAATGTGTAACTTATATGAGAAACTAAATTCACCCTACTGCAGATGGTTAAATTGCACAAATATGTTTGATATTTTTCTATTATTCCCTTCTTTTAGTAGTACTCTTCATACCCATTGGAGTATTCTCCCTTCATTAATTTAACTTTCTATCTGTTTTCAGTGGTGACCCTCATGTAACCCTAATGTCATTTTGTTCCTACAGACAGAAGACTTTTGGAGAGAAGCTCATATCCTTTCAAATCTTCATCATCCAAATGTGGTTGCATTTTATGGGGTAGTACCTGATGGAGCTGAGGGAACCATGGCAACTGTAACTGAATATATGGTGAATGGGTCGCTTAGGCATGCCCTACTCAGAAAGGATAGGTGATATGATCTACATATGTGCTGTGCATTTGCATCCCTCTGGTTAGGTTTGTAATTAGTGGAGCCTGGCTTTCAATGCAGATCACTAGATTGTCATCAAAAGCTTGTAATTGCTATGGATGCTGCTTTTGGCATGGAATATTTGCACTCAAAAAATATTGTCCATTTTGATCTCAAATGTGACAATTTGCTTGTGAATCTCAGAGATCCTCAGCGACCCATATGCAAGGTGAGTAGTTCAAAATCTATTACCATGATAAGTTGGTGCAGTGGTAGAATTAGTTGCAGTCCACTCGCAGATGTTTGCTTGATGCTAAAGACAATAACAGGATAAAGAAAGGATTTCATGCTTCTTAGTTTGGATTTGCATATTTCTGGAAGAAACAATAGGGCTTATTTACCTCTTATCCAGGTTGGTGATTTTGGATTATCAAGAATTAAACGCAACACACTGGTATCTGGTGGTGTTCGTGGGACCCTGCCATGGATGGCGCCAGAATTATTGAATGGCAGCAGCAGTCGGGTGTCTGAGAAGGTAAGTTGGTGCTTATCATACATGTTTTCCAAAGCTGGGAAAAGTATCTTTATAGAGGTAAAAATAATTAATTGTGGCTTTACAGGTAGATGTTTTCTCATTTGGCATTTCATTGTGGGAGATCTTGACTGGGGAAGAACCTTATGCAGATATGCATTGTGGTGCGATCATTGGTAAGTAACTGAGAATGCATTGTTCACGTGGCACCAATTTGTTCGCTGTAATTGAATATTGCTGATGTGAGGGTTTCCTTTACTTGTTAATTGTTTCTTCCCCGAGTTTTGTGCTGGAAATAATTTTATGCGAGTAGAATTGAAATCAACATTCAAAAGGGAAAATAAAAAAAGAGGCTGTGGGACCATTTTCGTATAACTATAATTACTTTTAGTTATAGTATATTAGCCGGGATCTTCTGCTGCTACTTCTATGATAATGATAGTACATATGTGGGGAGAAAGAAGCTAATTTTATATATGTACTGTTCATTTGGTTAAAATTGAGTGTTTCTATCTATATCTGAAAATACTGAAATTAAAAATTAAAAAACATAGAATAACAAGGGTATTTTAATTAGGTAGAAACAGACTTTTAATGATTCCTTTTTCGGTCTAGTGGGAGCCCTAGAGGGCTAGTACATTAATATAGAATAGCCTCATTCTCCCAAATTACTTGAACCCTTAAAGCTAGTGGCTCAGGGTTGTGTTGTGAGTCTACTTGAAGGATTCTTAGCCATTCACTTCGTGTGGATAGAAATTGGTCTTAGTGATTATATTGTAAAGTAGAAATTTTCAAAGGAGAGTAATACTAACTTTATAATAACTTTCACTGAACTATTTCACCAAAATTAGATAGAACAACCATATCCTTTTTGTTTTGATCAAGTTGGGACTTGAACTAGAGTCATTGCAGTTGGGAAAGGGGGAGGTGTCATAAGAATTGACTAGTTGGCATTGTTAACCATATCTAACTACGAGAGGCCCATTTTGTTATGAGAACAACTATGTGTAGATCTAAGTTGGTTGATGATCATTTTTTTTTGGCACGAAATTAATCTAATATTGGTGCTGAGTTTGAGACTAATCTCCCTATTAATCAGAAATCTTCAGTATCTATCGAATGCTTCTGCTTTTAATGACTAGTTTATCTGTTTCATTTGGTAGAATTGAGATGGAAAGTTGTGACAGCTCCTTGCTATTTTATCACAACCTTTTCCTCACCATTCAAAGCTTTTCCCAGTGAAAGTATTGATTGAAATTTGAGCTTGGTTTTGACTTGAAATATGCTGCAGAATGGAAGAAACAAATCATTTAAAATGGGATCCTTCGTTTATGGCTTTGAGATTCAAGAATGGAGGAAATTGATTCTATAGAGTTTGTGAGTAACCAGGAACTCAGTAGGAAAAATTCTTACTATTTGTACCTATCATATATACTTTACAAGTTATATTGTACAACCTATCAGCTAAAAGGCAGGAGCAGGACTCTATTGAATCAGATATTTCTAGTTTTTCTCAAGCCAACTTGCTTATACAATGTCAACGCAATGATCACCTAATCATTCTTCTGACATGCATCCGCATATGAAGTACAGAATGTAAACCTCTAATAATATGATGTTATTATCTTTTGCAATCTTTGTTTGAAGTTGATACTTGATACGTTGCTTGGCTTCTTATTCATGATCATGGACTTTTTAGATATGCTGGAGAGATCAAGGAATGTGGTTAGCATTATATATACTTGTTTTGTGTCTGGATTCTAGCTTACTAGTTGAACTGTCATGCAGGCGGAATTGTGAAGAACACTCTTAGACCTCCCATTCCCGAACGCTGTGATCCAGAGTGGAGGAAATTGATGGAACAATGCTGGTCACCTGATCCTGATTCTCGACCATCATTTTCAGAGATAACAGACCGGTTGCGATCAATGTCTACAACCGTGCAGGCTAAGGGGCACGATATTCAGGCAAGACAGACACAGTAGAAACTTACTTCAGGAATCAACATTGTTTATGTTCAGAGCTGACGTTCTTCAAGCTTAAGGATTGCTCCTTTTATCTTTCACCTTTGTTAATAAACCATCTTCATTGGTTGATTCTTTGTTACAAAAGCACTGGGAAATGGTAAAGAGGGGAGCATTAGGATTCTGTAAAAAAGCGAATGATGTTACCATCGGTGGAACGATCGTCAAAGGTTTTCCTTATGGTATATACACACTTTTTTTGTTTAATTAGTATAATTGTATTAATAAATTGAAGAGGAAGTTACATATGAGATCATGAATAACTAGCAGGTCATGCAGCGGCAACATTTAGAGGATAAAGTTCAGTTTTATCCATGACATCGTTTAGAGGCAAACATAATAATTTTAGCAAGTGCAATGACAGCGTACGGAATGAGAGTCACAAAAGCTTAGTACTGCCCTCAGACGAAGAGTTATATGCAGATTTGGAAAGCGGAGGATGTGTTTTTTCCTTTCGCACGCGTAAGTATATACACACTTGTAAAGAGGAAAAAGATGCATAGAGTTACACTTGACTTGCCTGTTTCGATCAATTTCCAATTTTTTTAAGCTTTTGTTGTCTTTGTACCTCCATTGGTTGAAAATGTGTCGATTACTGTGATCTATATGCTAAGACGGAACGAAACAAAAATTAGGAGATATAATAGAACAAAAATTGGAAACAGTGAGGTGTTTGGTTGTGATTGATAAAATAGATAAAACTATGTTCGTCTCGAAGACAAAAATGTGTTTAGTTGTAGTTGACATAATATAAAAAACAATGTCACTGACCAAAATACCCCTACAATATAATATGATTGGAAAAATGTAATTCATTGATTATTTTAAAACGAATGATTTGTGTTAGTATTTTTTTAATTGTATCTATAAATAAGGAATTTAAAAAATGAGGAACCTAAAAATTTAATAGAATGAGCTATCGAATGGCAAAAAATTCATATCAGTTAACAATAAAATGAATTATGTAAATATTTTTATAATTGTATCAATATTTTTTTAATTGTAGTTGTATTTTTCAATTACGATGAAATAAAATGAACCTAAAAATTTAATGAAATGAGAAATCTAAAAATTTAATGAAATGAGTTATTGAATAAAAAAAGCCCTACAAGTTAAAAATTCTAGTATATATCGTGTGTTTAAGTAAGTTCAAGAAAATAAAAAATTACTATAACTAATTACTAGGTATTATATCGTGTTTAAGCAAGTTCATAAACATAAAAAATTCTCTAAGATGTTAGAAGCATTGTGTTTTTGGAAATAGGTAAAAAGACCTTATTAATATGGCTTCAGGCAATTTTTTATATGGACAATATCTTCAACAATTTGATAACAAAACATATATATTTCCGTATTATCTTTGTTATACAATTTCGTGATTCATCTTGATTGATCACTTAAGCTCATATTATTTATTTTGTTTTTACTCTAACTGCACATATATTATTTGGATCGGCATTTGTACCAGCAAAAATGGAAAATGGTTAAACGGATTGAAAAACCTATTTTTAGTGGTGATGGTGGACACAGCGGCGGTAGTGGCGGTGGTAGTGATGGTGGTGGGGGTATTTTTGTCCAATTTTAATGTGTTTTGTTTCTGTCACAGGGACAAGAAATATTGTCCTTCGGTTTTGAAAGGAATAAAAAATTTATGTTTCTGTCATCTAGAGTCAGAACAAAAATTAGTAGGATCAGCAAACAAACACTGCGAGGCACATGATTTTTTTGTTTTGTTATCTGTCTCCATCTTTGGAGACAGTAACTATACACAGGGTTAGTGTTTGGCATTATATGCAGGCTAAAAGCATTTGACATGGTACCCTAGAAAAGGAGTAAATTCCAAGAGTTTAGCTAGAAAAACATTCCCTGAAAGCACGCATTTGTCCTACTATGTGAAATTTTTCTGCCAACTTGCCATGGTGAACTAATAAGGGAACGTAACTTTATAGATAACCTTAGCTAATTCTTAGCTAACAACTCAAGTCCTTGTATCTATCTACAATCCTTGTACAACCCCTATATATTTGTATGCTGATTTGTTGAATATGAATTACTAAAAGTATTTGCATAGTATCAAAGCACTTTAGTTTAAATCCTTGATTTTTTCATGTCTCGACGAATGTTAGTTACAATTTGTAAGGTCCCAAAATATACTCTAGAAATATTATAGTATGTCTAGGGTTTATTAGGAAGTGAACATAATGAATTAACTGCATCTAAGTATAGAAAGAGACATTATGGTACTTAATGTGGAAGACATGGGTAAATGGATAATTTGTTCATTTTGGCATGAACAAAAATACTTAGACATGAAATATGTTTTGGAATTTGACATGTTTGCTTAGATTTATAAGCGTTATGTGAGGGGAATTGACAAAAGAAGTATTCCATAAGCAAATGAGATGTTGGTTAAATTGGATGTGTTTTTGTGTTGCTCTTGCATGATAAGACCGAAGTTTGTTGACTTCGGATGTGTACCTCGTTAGATGGATAGATTCCACTTAACATATTTTTGTAATTGGCCATATGTCAGATTATATACCTTCAAATTGGATAATTCAAGTTGTAGATTAAACTAGAGACATATATCTAAAACTTTTATGAAGTAATCGAAATTTGACTCTACCTCTAAGATTTTTGAATTCTGGATTAAAGTTGAGTTATGAATGTTGTCTCTGTTTTTGAATAGCCAATAGTATTTTAGGTATAACTCCCGGAATAATTAACCAAATTGAATGAAATTCATTCCATTAGAAAATTATGACATGGGGGAATGAAATTAATTGATAAGATTACAGGCCAATGTAAAAAGGAAAGGAAGAAGAAGGATCAATATGTAATTTTTTAAAAGTTAACACATAGACCAATTGGATTAAGGCATGTGTGACCACTAATAATAAAGCATATGTGCCCGATAGGAATTAAGCATATTTCTGAGTCTTGAAAGTTCTTGAATGGGCATATTGAGAGGGAAGATGGACGACATTTTAGGGGGTTCTATTTTCGGGGTTCTCCTCTCCATTTCACCTTTATCATTTTTCATGATAGAAATCAAGCCAATCTTAGGTGAAAATCAAAGTAAAAGTGAGGGATTTTCTCTTCACCTTTACCTTTTATTGATTTAATAATGAAGAACTGGAATTATAATATTGGAAGTGAGATTGAGATGTGTATTTGTGATGTTTCTAGTTGGTGAGTCAAGCAAAACCAAAAAGGAAGGGAAAGAATGGCAATAGAAGACCTACTTTGTCAAATTTGAGGTTTGGGACTTCATTTAGTTAATTTATGTATTTTTGTATATTTGAATGTGAAAAAAGATTGATTTGGATGTAGAATGGTTGCTGAGATGATGCTTTGGTGTTATTTTGGTGTTATCTTGCACAGAACTAGTTGAATATGACAAGAGAATATCGTGTGTAGTGGAATTCTATTTAGGATTTGTTGAACTAGTTAAATTTTTTGGGTTATAACTCAACCTACAGACTTCTAAATTGGGTGATTTTACTTCCATATGAAAAATAAGAGATTGAATTAGAAATCTCTAGAAAAGACCCTGACTTAATTTTGGCTTTATGGTATTATAAATTGAGATCGAAAATGATAACCTGATGTTGCCCTTATTTTGGAGCAACTTGTGATATTTGGTCTATATCTTATGATTGGGAAGTCTAAGTGGTCTGATTGTTGTTGCTATCGAAACTAGAGATATAGGGTAACAAATGTATAGAAGACCTCAAAACCTAATTCAAACGTTTTCTATATTCATATTAAGGAAAAATTGGAGTCCTTCATGTGATTTGCTTTTGGACTAATTGTTTGCCTATTTTTAGACCCACCGTTTGTTTTCATTATTTATTTTTTCTGAATCTTATTCAAACCATTTTGAATGTTTATGAAACCTTTGAAACACTTAAAAATAAATGAAATAGGACTTACTATGTGTGAAATGGGTGATTAAACATTGAAACTTAGTATTGAACATAATGCATGCCAAAGAAAACTTACATGTACATGAATGATTGGTATGCATATTTATTGTTCATATGTGTATAGTGTGAATATATGTGTGATTTTGACACCCTTCTAATGATGATAAGCTATGACTTACATATGTGAACACAGATACAAATTTTATGACTTGAAATGTATATCATATGACTTGTCAATATATGATAAGTAAAATTGGCAAAGGATTAAAGGAAATGTTAAATGCCTGCTCTATTGTCTTGGTGGTGGATAAATAGGCATGCCTATAGGGTTACAGTGTAGTTTCTACAGTTTGACACCAATGGTGTCTTCATTTTGAGACTATAATGTCTCCACAGTTTGATGCCTCTAGGTATCCACAGTTTGATGCCTTCATGTATCCATAGTTTGATACTTTCGGGTATCCATAGTTTGATATCATTGGATATCCACAACTCTTGCTATCTATACCCACGAGAATGTGCAAGCCTAACATAGAAAGTAAAGTAAACATATATAAATAAGAAATAGTATGACAACAAAAATAATCAGTATTGATGAGCATTTTCATTTGTATTGACAATTTGTATCATTGAGCACTGAATATCAATGTTTGACTTTTGAAGGTGAATTTATGGTATATGAACAACATATTGAAGCATGTTTGCATTATGTATTTGATTAAGTATGCCATCACTATTTATATTTGTTGTGATGCTTATGAATGTATGTGCTTGGTGGATAATTGCTATGAGTGGTCATCTAAACTAAGCGTTTCCCCACTAAACTTTCAAGCTTAGCACATATGTTAATCTGTATAGCTCCAAGTCATAGAAGTGAGGTACAGGGAACATCTACAAGGATCAAGGCCAATAGATAGGAGAAAAAGTACTTTTGAAATATTTTTTTAGTTAAAGATGATTGTACATGTAATGAAGAAAGGAAAATTTATGTTTTCGTTTGGATTATCATGTAAATGTAAAGATGTATTATCACTGTTAAATGATAATGTTAAGCATTGTGAATTTTTGTAATGTGTATATATATAACATTGAATAACATTATATACCTTGAATGTATGTATAAGAATTTGGTTGCTATGTGTGTGGATGGTTGTAGGTTCCATATAGGGGTGTTACACAATTAGCAGTGACTACTCGACTCAAGGACGAATCACCATCTGACAGTGAACTTAGAAAACTTGGGTATCCATTCAGAATATACCGATCCTGATGAAGTCACTATTGGTAATGGATCTCCTATCCCCATTCTTCATATTGGTAATAATCATGTTTCGCTTGGTAGAAATTTCTTCTCTCTTATAGATATTCTTCATGTTCCTTACGTTTGCACAAATCTTTTGTTTGTTAGTTCCTTTACAAAAGTAATAATGTTTTGATTAAGTTTTTTGCTAACTCTTTTCTCATTAAGCATGCGCGGTCAAAGCCAGTCTTGC
Organism: Erythroxylum suave; assembly: GCA_027563595.1. NCBI lineage: Eukaryota > Viridiplantae > Streptophyta > Magnoliopsida > Malpighiales > Erythroxylaceae > Erythroxylum > Erythroxylum suave. The sequence continues at coordinate 14,436,903 of JAOSBN010000009.1, forward strand.
ACAAAGGGCATAATAACCATGAATTTTATAGCTTATTTCCATCATCAGCAAAGTCTAGTTCATAAGTTCATTTTGTCCTTTTTGATACATGACAAGCTTAGCTTGGTCATGCATCATTCCACTCAGTCAAAAGAGTCCTTAATGATAGTTGTCTTTGCACTACAAATTCTTTTGTCCTAAGTCTTTGTTATATTTATAGTGTTAGCAAAACAAAAAATTACCTTTTCTTATTTCTCAATATGTAGCGTCTCACCCTTTAGAGTTAATATGTTCAGATGTTTAGGGTCCTTCCCGTGTTGAAGGTTATTCTTTTTATATGATTTTCTTTGATCATTTAGCAAGTACACTTGGCTTTATCCGCTCAAATACAAATATGAGGTTCTAGGTACTTTTGACAATTTCAGGCATATGGTTGAAAAATTATTTAGTCAGAAATCCAAACTTTTCAGGTTAAGCGTTACCTCTTAGAAAAAGGGATTGTTCAACATAGTTTGTGTTCGTAAATATTTGAACCAAATTGTTGTGTTGAACGTAAACATAGGCACATAGTTGAGACTAATATAACTCTTCTTTCAAAAGCAAAATTACCATCTCATTTTTTGGTCTCATGCATTTGAAACTGTGGTCTACACTATAAATCATCTACCCACCCCTTGTCTTGATCGTAAATCTTCTTTCGAAAAATTATTTGGTCAGTTTGCTGACTACAATTTACTTCGTGTATTTGGGTGTCTGTGTTTCCCATGGCTTCATCTATACTCCAAACATAAATTAGATGTTCGTTCTACAAAGTTTACTTTTTTAGGATACAATAAATTGCATAAAGGTTACAAATGTTATGATCCCATTTCATCCAAGATATTCATCTCATGAGAAAACCATTAGTAGGTGCCCATGAAGGGAAACTTATTCTTCAAATTGGTGATGAGTAAGTTAAATTTAACATGAATAAAGTATTGAAGAATTTGAAGGAGAGCAACCCTTACATGAAGGTTGATATAGTAGATGAATGTATAAAAGAGCAAGAGGAATGCAATAGATAAGCAGCTAGTGTTAAGATGAAGGAGAACTAGTAAAGGAGGAGTTGACAATAAATTGAAGTAAGAAATCTTAGTGTAAATGACAACATCCATGTTGTACTTCATTGAGAAACAACCCACTCTCAAGTTAAAGCCCTTTCCCTTACATCTTAAGTATATCTTTCTATATGAGGGTCATACTTTACCTATCATAATTTCAAATCAACTAGATGGGGAACAAGAAAAAAGAGTGGTAGAGATCATTAAGAAGACAATGAGAGTTATGGATGGTAAATTTTTGAAATAAGAGGCATAAGTCCTAAAGTGGTGATGTGTAGGATTAACCTCGATAATGGAAGCAAGGTGATGAGGGAAGAAAAAGAAGGCTAAAACTTCACATGAAGAAGTGATTAAGAAGGAAGTAATGAAGATGTTGGATACAAGTATTAGTTACCCTATTTCAGATAGTGAGCAGGTCATTCCATTATAATATGTATGTAAGAAGGGAGGCATAACAATGATAAAGAGTAAAAAAAAAGGTGAGATGACCTCTACTTGTACAATCATATGTTGAAGGGTTTGTATTAATTATAGGAACCTCAACACGGTGACTAAGAAAGATCACTTTTCTCTACCATTCATAGATCAATTGATTGAAAGGGTAGTTGGCCACACATTTTATTATTTCCTTGATTGATACTCAGGATATAATTAGATTTGATTTATCTGGAAGACCAAACGAAGATCACTTTCACATGTCCTTATAAAAACTTTGCTTATAGATGGATGCTATTTAGACTTTGTAGTGCAACAATATCTTTTTAAAGGTATATGATGCCGTTTTTACAAATGTGATTATAGACATTATAGAAATATTTATTAATTATTTTTTGGCCTTTAGAGACTGTTTTGATCACTGCTCGACAAATTTGAATGGAGTTCTTTAAAGATGTGAAGAATTATGTTTGGTATTAAACTGGAAAAATGTCACTTTATGGCGCAAGAGGATAGTTTTAGGATATAAGATATTGTGCCAAGGTATGGAATTAGATTTAGTTAAAATGGAGGTCATTTAGAAACTTCCAACACTAAACAATGACAATTTTGCATTTTTTCGAACTTATAGGATTTTATCACCAATTTATCAAGGACTTCATTCTCATTGCTAGACCTTTAACTAATCAACGAGTTAAAGATGTGTCATTTACTTTTGATGATAGTTGTTTATTTTCTTTTAGAATGTTAAGGAGGAACTCATTTCAATACCTTTACTAATGTCATAGAATTGATCATTGCCATTTGAGGTTACATGATATGCTAATGATCAAGCAGTAGGTTGAATGTTAGGGCAAGGGAAGGTAAAAAGATTCCATGTTATCTACTATGCAAACAAGACATTAGTGGGAGCTTAACTGAATTACACCATTATTAAGAAGGAGTTCCTAGCAATTGTATATATGTGTGACAAATTTTAATCTTATCTTTTTAGGTCTAAAGTGATCATCTATACAAAACATGTAGTGTTAAGGTATCTCTTTACCAAGAAAGATGCCAAATCAAGACTTATCTGATAGGTGTTGCTTTTTCAAGAATTTGACATTAAGATTATAGGTAAAAAGGGAGTAAAAAATTTAGTGGCTAATCACCTTTCACATCTTGAAGGAGGGGAGCTACAACAGAGTGGAGAAATCAATTAACAATTCACTGATGAATACTTGATAATGATATACCACCTATTAGCTCCATGGTATATTGATATAGCAAATTATATCCTTCTCGATTTGTCTTATCAACAAAGAAAGAGGTTTTTGTTTTATTTCATTTATTATTTATAGGATAAACCAATACTATAAGACTTGTGATGATTGATTAATTAGGAGATGTGTTCCAAAGGATGAGATGATGCTAACACATTATTATAATTATACTTATACAGGGCATTATGAAGTGAACAAGATGATAGCTTGACTATTAGAATGTGGATTTTATTGATAGAACTTATTCAAGGATGCTTGTGACTATGTGATGAAATGTGACAGATGCCAAAAAATGGGGAACATTTCAAAGAGATGAGATGCCCCTTTCTAACATCTTAAAGGTGGAAGTATTTGATGTATGGGGATAGGATTTCATGGGACCTTTTCCATCCTCCATTGGGAACACATGTATTGGTAAGATTTGATTATTTATTGGGATGGGCAAAAGAAATGGCAACTCCAACTAACAATGGTAAGGTGGTGCAAAAGTCTATGAAAAGGATATTTAGTAGATTTGGAGTGCCAAGAGCAATAACAAGTGATTAAGGGGCACATTTCTATAATAAATTATTTGAAGCTCTTATTAAGAGATATGGAGTCTACCATTGAGTGGTCGTACCTTATCATCTATAAACAAGTGGCTAAATAGAGGTTGTTAATTGTGAGTGGAGAAGGTGGTTAATAGATTGAGAAAGGATTGGGCATTGAAGCTTGATGATGCTCTATGGGCTTATCAAACTGGCTTCAAGACTTTGATTAGTACAACACCCTTCTGAGTTGTTTATAGGAAGGCTTGTCACTTGCCCTTAGAGTCAGAATATAGGGCGTATAGGGCAGATTGGGAAACTAAGGCTTTAAATTTCTATTGGAAGATAGTCGGTGAAAAGAGACTCCATCAACTAAATTAATTAGAATAGTTAAGGTTGAAGCCTATAAGAATGCCATATTATTTAAAGAGAAAGTTAAAAATGTCATGATTCTCATATCAAGAAAAAGGATTCAAATTTGGAGATGTGGTTTTATTATTCATCTTAAGATTGAAATTGTTTCTATAAAAGCTTAAGTCACATTAGAGTGGTCCTTTTAAGGTGACCTAAGTATTCAAACATAGAGCTTTAGAATTGGAGAATAATAAAAAGGAAACATTCAAAGTGAATGGTCATTAATGCAAATCTTATGTTAGAGAAGGACATTCATATGAAAGGGAAGTAGTTTATTTCCATTCTTTTGTTTATAAATAATTGAACAAAAATGTTTAAGTGAGTGACTTTAAAATTAACATGTTATCTTTGCATTATTTTTTATGCTTTTTGGAGTGAGTTTGATTGATGGATATTTATGGCAAATGGTTAAGACAAATATCTAGGAGGATACACGATTGTGCATATGCATAATTTGAAAAATTAGAGCCATGTATGTTCATATACAGGGAACTCCTAACTCTCTAGCATGATCATGATCATTCTAGAAGCCTACTCTACCATCATCACAAGTGTGCAAACACTATATTCTTTTTTGTTCCTAGAACCATTGATATTTATTTCCCTCTTCTTCTTTCTTCCACCTGTCATCTTTCTCTTTTTAGTTGGCAACCCCCACTCTCTCTTCTCTTAATTTACTCAAACTTCACATGGATTTCACACTTTTCGTTCACTTTTCTTCTATTTTAACACTATTTAACTAGAAATCTAGTGATTCCTACGCTATAAAATGTCTTTTTTTTTGGATTTTGTAAGAAAATTTGCCAACACTCTCTCTATTATGTGTTTGGTATTCTTTCTAGTTATTTTGCCAGTTCTCAAACAAGATGGCACCATTAGTGAAGTAAATTATGAGAAAGTCTAAACTCAAGTGCACGAAAAAGGTATACAAAAGTGGTACATATAACTTGGTGACAAATTTTGGAGACTTATTCTTAATCTTCTCCCAAGAAGAAGATAAGAATTCCCAAAAACTCCATTATAAAACTATAACTACACTTAGATATTTTAAATTCCAAATTTTGTAGGATTTAAGATTGAAAGAAAAATTTGAACCATTAAGTGCTTGAATCAATTAGGAAAATTCATTCATGGTGATTATGTTGTATGTGAAGAATGAACCCTAGAATTCTACACTACATTAAGTCATAAGCCTAAGAAGTTATATAATTTTTGGTTTGTGTTACAAGGGAACCCATGTAACTTGGAATATTTTATTATAGAGGAAATACTTGGATTCCCTAAAATCAAAATTGTTGAAATAAATAACAATTTCCGTGACACCACTTTTTGGACTAAATTGATTACACCAAATAATGCCATTAGGAGTCCAGAACATTTTTATTACATAAATTCATGTGTCATACTATTTTTGCTAAAATTTAAAGTAAAAATATTCTTAAAAGGATTTATTCTTACTTTGTTATATGGAGAACAAAATCAAGGTCTAATATCTACCCAAATTTTCAAACAATAATTTCTTCCCTTATAGAAAAAGTAGCTATTTAGGCATGAGACTTTTAGTAACTACTTTGGCTCAGTACTAGTGTTGTTGATAGACTAACCCTTGTTTTTCATGAAATGTTTAATAATACGCACTTAAGAAGGGTTGAGATCTTGGAGAACCATGGTAGATAGATGGGATCCAGCTTAGCACCACCACAACAACATCAAGAGTTATCATCAAATGAAGAATTTAAAGAAGAAGGTTGGGAGATGGTACTTAACAAATTAGAAGAGAACAACAAGTGACTAGAGGGCCAAATAGACACTATAGAGGCACAACTAAAGGTAGTAGCGCAACATTAGCACTACCAAACAAAGAAATTATTGATTTTATTTGCAGTACAAGTAATCCAAATCCCTTCTCCTACACTATCACCACTACAATCCACATAAGTATTCTTTTCAATATGTTATATTCTTTTATTTTTTTGATGAGTTTGTTTTTTGATTATGCTTGAGTTATATTTTATTTCCATATTGAGGACAATGTATTGTTCAAGTGTAAGGACGTATATGTATTTAAATTTTCATTTATATATGACTTTGCATTTGCATTAAGTGTATTTTTTCTTGGGTTAACATTATGTAATTTTTTTACTGCATGATGTGTGTATAATGTGTCAATGACATGAAATTCAAATGAATTAACTTATCTATGTACATGATCACTTAAATTATGAAGAAACATTAACTTGTGAATATTTTAAGTGTTTTTGAGGTGAATATGTATGTTGATTAGAATATTTTACTTATTCTTTCATTTTATGACACTTGATTAGATGCACTTATAATTAAATTCATTGAAATTAGTTGGCATCAATAGTAGTCTTTCATGGGAGTGATTGATTAGGAAGAAATGATGTAGGTTAAGAAATAAATTAAATAAATGTGTGTTAAATAAATGTCCTAATCCATTGATCCTTTTTTCAAAAAAACGGTTAAGAATACAGCTAGTAGCCAATTGTGAGTTGTGATATAGCTAAGTAACTAGGGGCATTCACAACAAAATATTTATCTTCATGTCAAAAGGCTATAATAACACTCCATCCAAACTAAATAAATTGTAACTTAGTTAACTATGGACATTCATGACTAGGTATTTGCCTTCACTTCAAAAGACTTGGTGATCATTAAATAAAAAAAATGATGTTTTCAATAAAAGTGAACCGATTGATCTTCTTGTTAAATGTAAAAAAAATCCATAAATGGATGCTTGGTGATGGCCTACCTCTTTAATTGGAAAATAAGGATGAGAGCATGCTTATAAATGCCACAGATGTATGAATAGGGTGTCAATATTTTGGTTAAAATGTGTACTTAAATCAAAGAACTTGGGCATGAATGGAACAAGTTAGTATGTTAGAATTTTTGAGTTATTGATGTTTATGGCTAAGTTAATTTCATGAAATTTGATGTTGTTGTGCCATTATTGCCTTGTTGCATGATTTTTGTGATTATGTGCATTTTGTGATTTTAGTTTTTCTTAGGGACAAGCAAAGATTTACGTTTGGCTAAATTAATAGCTGTAAATTATAGTGTGTTTTCTAGGCTTTAAAATGTTTTTTTCAATATGTTCTCTTAGGTGATAATTATGTGTTTAGAGCTTAGATTTATGTTCTTACCAGGTTTTTTGTATGGGAAATAATGTGATTTTAAATATATGATTGATGAGATGTTTAAAGTGTTTGATGAAGAGTGTAGACAAGAAAATTAAAGAAAAGATAAAGGAGCTAGAGAATAAGATATGGCATGATTGCGCATGATCACATAGGAAGGCAGTAGGAAACTTGTTGAAGCCTCTATCGTGACATGCATGCACGATCAAGATAGAGAGGTGGTGTAGGAGGATGCATAATCATGTAACATGCATGATCATGCAAATTGGAACTTTTCCAGATCCTAAGACTTTATATTACTGATGTTTTAAGGCTATTTTTGAAACACAAACAAGTGTAAAAACAAAAAAAAAAAACCTATAAGGATCAATAAGTATTTAAGGCAAGGAAAAAAAAAGAGGTAGATAAGGAAAATACAAAAGAAGAGATCGAAGAGCAAAACTTTGAAGGACATAAGCTACAAAATTCTAACTTAAGGCAAAGAAGAGAAGACATCCAAAAATGATTTCTCTAGTCTTTTCTTTTATTTCTATGTTGTTGTTGAATGTTAATAATGACTAAATTGGGATATATAGTTACCTATATAGATTGCTAAATTCCTTTTAGGAAATACTTTTGATTTTTTTGTTAAAATTTACATTCTTCATTTGACGGAATATGCTTGTGAAGTTTCTAGCTTTTTTTCCAATTTAAATTAAGAGATTAGATTATATTAGATTATTTGAGTTGTGTCACACAATGAGAGCCAGTACCCTAATAGACTTATAAACATCAAATTTATAGGCAACTAAAGAGATATCTTAATTACATACTAGTTACCCATAGGATAGCTTCAAATCTAATTGCATAGTTAGGAATAGTTTTGATAGATTAAGAGGTCACAATTCAATTTCTATCTATTTTCATTGGGATTGCTTAATTAGATATCAAGAGAGAGTAATCATCATTGTTGGATATCTAGTGTCAAGTAGTATTTAAGAAGGTTACGTGAAAAGAAATAAGGATAGAAGTAATTCTTAGTTCCCATCATTGATCAATCAACCAATTCATTGCTCTTTATTTCATTGTTTAATTATCAATTCTTTGTTTTTGGTTTAACTTTTAGTTATTTGTCTTATTGTTTAACCTAAACAAAGTTTACAAGAATTTTCGGATGACTATCGCAACCCTTGTGGTATTTGAGTAAGGTTATTACCAACTTGACCTAGTTATGCTCCTATGAAATTTAGCTGCTTCATATTGCTATTATCCATCAGAAAGCAATCAATAATAACAGGACCTTTTTGACTACCCAATTTGAATCCACGTTGAATTGTCTTTAGTAGGTTGAGAGTAGTAGCCTTTAGGCTATTTAGTCACTTGACCAAGTTTGCTACATCACCCTATAATGTTATCATTTAATCAACAATGAGCAGTCCCTTCTAACCTTTAAAGGATGGTTGATATTTTCTCCTCTTCAATATCCATATATATCTAATGTTTGATATCCTCTAATAAATCATGTGCATCGTCTACCTTCTTCCTCATCAATAAATTTCTGCCTACTGTTGTCAATGATACCTTTTGTGGGTGGATTGACTCTATTGTAGAATATTTACATTAGGAATTCCTGGGGCAATTTATGGTATGGGCAAGTCCTTTACAAATCCTTAAATCTTTCTCGCACTTTGTATAATGATCCCCCTTTCCTTTGCTAGAAATTTGTTATTTCCTTTATGATCATTTTGATCTAGTGGAAGTACTTACCCAAGAAGGCTTAACTGCTCTTATATTGTGATATTTTCTAAGCTAAGAGAATTCAGTTATACCTTGGCTTGATCTTTAAGCATGAATGGGAATAATGTCATCTGGACTACATTATTTGATAACTTATTATATGTAAATGTGTTGAATATATCTAATAAATTGGTCAAACGAGAATTAGGATCCTTATTATTCAGTCCATAAAATTGGAAATTGGTTTGCAGTACATTCGGCAAGGTTGGTTTAATCTCGAAACTATTTATCTGTGCCAGTGGTCTTGTGATTAATTTTTAATTATAATTGAACCCTAACCTTTTGAAGTCTATAAAGGTTCTTTTCTAGCCTCCCTGGTTCCGTTCTTCTGCCATTGGTCTTTTTAGTGCTTTTTGGCATCTTACTTTTCAAATTTCTCTCTCTTACTTGGGGATGTCAAAACTTATGTGTCTTTGAGCTTGTTCAAACTCCTTATTGTTTTTGTGTTCAAGCACTTGCAATCAATTAAGAAAAGTTTTACATTTTGTAAAACATAGTAACTCAAATTACACTATATGCTAAATTTACAATGCCTAACAATGACGTTAAAAACTTATTGTTTAGATTTTTAAATCTATTGATACCACAAGTACACAATTTTATCCTTATAGTATAAACATTATTGTTCCCACAAGGATTGTTTTAGACACCTTACAATTCTTGTAACACTTTTTTTAAGGTAAAAAAATATGAAAGATAACAAAACTAGAGAAACTTGATAGCTGAATCTTTAACAAGCAATAGTGAATTTATAAATTAATCAATGATGACAACTTAAGAATTACTTCTATTCTTGTTTTGTTTTCACTTCACCTTCTTGATTTAATAATAATTCCCAATTTAAATAGATAAGAAGTGAATTGTGACCGCTCGAGCTCTCAAAACTCCTCCTAACTATCCATTTGGATTTGAAGCAATCCTATGGATAACGAACAAACAATTAAGATGTCTCTTTAATTACCTATTAATTTGATGTTTATAGGTCTATTATATTACCATCTCTCTCTATGCAATATAACATAGATAATTAAACCTAATCTTTTAATGCAGATGAAATATAAAATAATAAATACCACAAAGTAGATCTCTATTAAGTCAAGAACATAAAATTTTAACAAACAATTTAAGAGTAATTCCTAAAATAAATTTAGCAATCCTTATCCAAAATATATCCCAAATCGATAATAGTCAATATTTAATAATGAGGAAAGAAAAGAATATAATAGAAGTTTGAATTCTAGATGTGTTATTCCTCTTGTCTTTAAGCTTGAAAATTTTACAGCTTTGTTCTTCTGGAAATTTACCTCTTTGATCTTTTTCTTAGATGTTCCAACCACCTACCTTTATGGTTTTTGGTTGCATTTATACTTCTTGATTCTCCTAATGTTATTTCTAGGGTTTTTTCACTTGTTTATATTCCAAAAATAGCCCTATATCATTAAAAAAATACAAAATTCTTATGACTTAGAAATTCTGGCGTTTGTGCAATTGTTACTTTGTACGATTGTACACTTCTCCTATCTGTATGTTCTGTGACAAAGATGTACATTGAATGATCATGATAGAGGCTTCATAGTTTCTTCAATTTCCATTGACAAATGCCTACCTCTAGCATCTTTTTCAACTTTTTTTAAAGTTTCCTATCTTAACTGATCATCAAAACACATTAAACATCCTCCAAAGCATGCATTAAGATCAAATTCTTACCCTAATCAATAATAATCAATCAAAACACATAAAACACTAAAAGGACATAAATCTAAGTCCTAAACTCATGATTATCACTCAAGCAAACACCTAAAAAGACACTCTAAAGTAGACATATCAAATAGTATGCCTCCATATTTTCCATGTATCGATTAAAAAAATATTTTATATAGTTTGAAAGATCTAATACTTGTGATTCCAAGTCTAAAGGTGGTTGAACCTTATAAGGTAAAGATTTTAACTTTCCCTTTATAAGCTTAGTTAATGAATTTTTAGCTAAGGTTGATGATCTTTTTAAACTCTTTAACATTTTTTATTGATATCATTCCTCTCATAGTGATGTTAACTAAATTCTAACAGGTTAATATAAGGCTTTTATATAAGAACTTCATAACTAGTTTTAAAGAATATAGATGGTGTACACATTAAGGAAATCTTTATATCATTCTTATGCTTCATAGAATGAATCTCTTTTCTTTTATGTAAAGCTCTAATTTGCATCCTCATCTAAATGGTCTTATTGGTTGTATATGAAGGAAATAATCATATTATGAAGGCATCATAAAATGTATCCCACTCTTTTAAAGAATTCACCTTGAGCGACAGTAACTAAGTTCTTACTCAATCTCTTTTGTGTTATGGAAAGCATTTCATTTAAAGTTTATCTTCTGTAAGGTAATTTAGTTGAAGTGTTTTAATCACTAAACAAATTCTTTAATAAATTTGATCATGTCTTTCCAGGTTATCCAATAAATTGTACTAATTTGCGGCCATCTCGTCTCTCTTTCTTGCTTTATTCTATTTGTAGATTCGCTTAATTTCATGATCAAATTAAAATAAGTTGTCCTAGTTATTACTCTTGAATCTCCTATCTAACATAAATAACCTAAAAAAATATAAGTTCACTTATATGGCACACAAGTATATTCAATTTGGTAATTACCACCTCTCAATTTGAAATTTAATATAATTAAACTCATTAATCATAGTTAATCTCTTTAGTTATCACAATAGTCAGGAAACCCTTTTTCTTATTCTACAATGTTTATTCTTTTAATGTGTAGATTATATATCACCTCCTAGTCCTTTATACAATCCTTGTGATCGAATTTATTATTGCTAACCACAAATCCACATTAAGAGTAAAGAGAATAAATTTAACCAAATGATTAGAACTTATGCAATAATAATTGAAATATCTTACATAAAAACTCTGGATTTGATTACTTAATATAATGAAAAAATAAAATAAATCAATATTAATATGAAAGAAAAGATAGAATAATATATTTCAAATTGCTTCTAAGTTGAGGTTTATCTCCTTTAAATCCTTGCTCTAAACCTTCCTAGATTTTAAGAAATCCTAAAATAACAGCTAAAAAAGCTTTGCTAAATTGACACTAATAAGAATATTTATAGGGTATGGTTATATAATGGAGTCCTAAGGTAATTAACTTATAATTTCATGCGTTTTTATATAGTAATCATGAGTCTGGTGCCTAACTCACTTTTGAGACTAACGTCAATGTTATTCTAAAACTTTATGTGTGCAAAACATGATAAGTTTGTTCTAGAACTTTATGTGTAAAACATGATAAGTTCGACATTGGTTTATATCGACTACTAATTTGCTTCTGACACAAGTGAACACAAACCTAAGTTGGTGTCATATTGCCTAATTCACTAATTTTCACAATTTTTCCAACATCTTCAAGCTTGAAATAATCTCTAATGCCTTCTACTTTCCAATCTACTTCAATAAATCCTCGATCAGACAACTATAGGAAAAGTTTCACTCAAATTCAGGATTTCTCCTTTAATTATCACCTATAAGCTAATAAATCAAACATAGGAAAACATCATATTCCATATAAAATATGCTTTAAAAGTGCAACATTATGAACTAATTTGACTCCTATAAACATACATAATATGAGCTTATTTCATATAAACTAAATAGACATGGAGAGAGAGGGTCCCTTTGGTGCAAGCTTGTAATGGGCATAATACAACCAATTTTATGCTCATTATACAATATAAAGTAACTCAGCAAGGAAATAGAAAACATGATGATATCTATAGATTTTTCATGTAACTGTAGGCAATAATCATATTTCTCAAGAAGGAACTCTAAACATGATCATATGCTTTATTTATGAGGATTTTTAAAGTAATGTAATCATCAAGATCTTGTATTTTTCTTTTCAAATTATGCATAGATTCAAAAGAAATCATTACATTATCACTAATTAGCCAACGTAAGACCAAATTGATCTAACAATAAAAAAATAAGCGAAGGTAAAATAGTCTTGATCCTATTTTTTAAGGATTTGAGACACAATTTTATAGAACACATTATAAAGAGAAATGAACCTTAAATCAATAACCATCAAATGCTTATCATTTTTTAGAACTAGAGTGATGGCAATATCTTTCGTTCCATTTAAAGAAGAGCAACTAGTGATACGAATTGGTATAACACAAATCATATCATATAAGAGAAAGTTTGATAAAAAAGGAGTTAATATTACCCAAGTTAGGTTCCTTGTCTTGTTACATGCTAACAATCGCTACTTTCACCTCCTCCTTAGTTACCTATACCATTAATTTCATATTCTGTTCCACTATTACCTTTTTCTCAACTAATGCTCCATTTCCTATTGTCAACTTAGGATAATTTGAAAATAATCCCTTATTAAATCCACAAGATTATCACCCCAAAAGCACCCTTTCTCATATTAAAATGCCCTATCAAGCTTCTCTTTTTACTAGTTTTTTATGCCCTACCCCACTCGTATGCCAATTGATATCCCACTAAAACCAAATCAACTGGCATCACCTCTTAACCCATTTATGAATCAATTTGAATGCTCTATTCTACCTATTTCACATTTTGGTGAACTTTTATTAAAATCCCTTTACAACACCATCAAAGGGATTATGTCTATATTGATAAAAAATTAGAGTAACCCAATAAATTAACTATTTTGTTATTTTTCTATAAAATAGCCAATCCACTACTATGGCCCTTGCTATTAAGCACAACGAGCCTATTAAAGCCTAATAGAGATCTAATCCTTTCCATTTTGGGTTGAGTTGCAAAGGTCTCAATAAAAAATAATAAGTTTGTCCTTTTTCATTTACTGAGGTCCTGAAAGATGCATGGGTTGCCAAAATCACGACAATTCTACCTTAATATACTCGTTGGCCCTACCAGGCTTGATCCTTGCGGAAGCCCATCAATAAATCAATTTTTCGATCAACATCCATCAAATTCTCACCTTCAGTCCCCATACCTTAATATCCATCAACTTCTTTAATGCTATGTTTAGCTAAGGTATAATAAAATCGAATGAGATATTATTTTATCAGTTGAGAGGAAGTTTTATAATAAAATAGAATGGGATGGATAAAAGAGGAGGGTTTCATATTACATCTCATTTCATCCCAAACAGTAAAAATGTAAAACCTCCAATTTGGGAAATTTATGATAGAATGTAAAATGATAAACAAGTTTACACTACATTACATTATAAACCTTTCATCCGAACAACATTTTACAATATTACATTGTGAACTCCTCCATCACTCCCAAACAATAATTTTTTAATATTATATCCATTCACATTTCGTTCGAATATAAATCATTTTATTATATTCTATTAAAAAATTTACATCCAACCAAACGTAAGTTATTACCCTCATCTAAGTTTCCTATCCCCATTTGTCTTTTTCTTGACTCATTAGCTACTACTTGTATATTTACATTCTTATATGATAATAATCCTTCACAATTATGGTTATTATTTTCATCAACCACTAAGACTTCTTTCCCTTTTAAATTCCTAGACATGCGTGCTCTTTTTACACCTTCCTTTTCTACATTTCATATTCCTAGCCTATAAAATCCACCACTTCCTCACGTGCAGCATTAAAGGAGTTCTTTCAAAATTAAATGGTTTCTAGTAACTTATGTCCCCTTGTTTCACTATTTGATCGTCCAACAGCCACCTTGCCCTCATGAGAAAGAACTAACATATCTTTATTATGTTATTGAGCCACTTTCCTTTTTGGTTGTTCAAGGAGGTAATGACAAAACTTTTTCGAATAGCTAAGAAAAACATAAATGAAGCTTAATACTCCTAGCCTTCATATTTGAACTATAATTCCATCGATATACCTTCATGTTTCTTGAATTTCATAAAGCTCCTTAAAGGTTGAGTAATGTTAATAAGCATTTGGATACACGTATAATTTCTCCAAACACCTATAAGCAAATAAACTTTGGTCCAAAATTCCACTTTCTCCAATTCCACAGCAGTTGGGTGTTTAACTTACATCGATTGATTCATAAATTACTAGTAGTTATCAATGGTCTAAATTCTAAATTCCTAATGCCGTAGTAGTTATAGTACACACATAAGTCATAACATAAGCCATTTTTCCTTTCTTACTCTCTATTTCTTCTTTCAATCTTCTATAGGCATTATCATAAACACAATCCTCTATTCTCCATCGATCCATCACTCTGCATTCATTTTATATCTACCACACACACAAAATCAGATCTAATGACATTATCATATAAAGGAGAAGCCATAGTACCTACTAGAAATTGCTAACATGCAATAAAGAAAGGGACAATAGGCAATAGAGAAAGGAAATGACTGACAGTAGGTCATTAAAAGACTCTAAAAATTCTATAGATAAGGCGATGATGTTGATAATAAGTTGCGATGAGAGAAAACCCTTAGCTTGACTTAGTTATATTTGTCTAAACTTCTATATATGGTATTTCATAAATTTCTTATAAATCTACTTCACATTAAATAATATTTCAATAGGTTAATTTTTATCGCAACTATTTTCAATTAAAAGCTATGCATAATTTTCTTTTTGTTTAATTTATCATTATTTCAAATGCCTTTGTGTTTTAACTGAAAATTATATGTTCCTTTTATTAATTTAACAAGAGGAAACTATTTTAACAAAAATTAAATTGTTATATAGATACGGGCATGATAAGATGTGAATTGGTTATATTATAAACTTATTTCTTTTTTTGATTGATTTTTGTACTTAATTAATAGAATTAATATTTATTTTATTTTATGAGATGAAATGTGAAAATTTGACTAAATTTCACTTGGAACATCTAATTGGAGCATTATTTGTCAAAGATATGGGTATTGAAAAAAGATGATAGATTGGCAATCAACTGATTGTATTAGCTGTTAGCTGATTCTATCAACTGTTCACTAATAGCTGATTCTATTAGCTGATTTGACCAGCTGATTGTATTAACTGTTTGTCAATTAATGTTTGGTAAAATTAGTTGTTTAGTATTAGCTGTTTATGTATAAAATGACTTATAAGGACATGACTTTAAAAAAATAGGGTAAATTACTATTGGGTCCCTGAGATTTGACGAAATTAACTCGTAGGTACCACAGTTTTCACAAATCAGCTCTCGGGTCCTTTTTTTTTTTCCGTTTGACTGAGGGGTCCTTCCGTAGGTTTTTTACCCATTTTTCCGTTAGGTCGAGATGAAATGACGAA
>JAOSBN010000009.1:14452922-14465774 GCA_027563595.1 Erythroxylum suave
CAAATCTGACAAAGTCAATTGATTACAAACGGGAAGAAAATCATACTACAACGACTATATTCAATCTACAACAGATAGAACAATTCCACATCGTCTAGAAAGCACCTGAAAGCCTGCAAATAAATATTGGAGCTTCAAATGATCGAACACACAAGTCCAAAGTGAAGAAAAGTTACAAAGTTCCATATTTGCTCTCAACTTTACTCTTAGCTTACTCTAAATTTGTACTGAGCATTACTACTTCTTCTTGATCTTTGTCACTATTGTGAGTTGAGTGATTGTATGGAAAATCACTTGTGGGGTAGGATTGTGCCGGAAAACAAATCAATTATGAGGCGTAGCTTGAGCCGGAAGTCAAGTGGTATTGAAAAGTTCACACTAAACTAAAAAGTGTGTAGTAAAGTATTTTGCCAAAATCGTAAGTGGAAGCTTAGGTAGAGGACGTAGATCTTAGTACCGAACCTCTATAAAAACAGTGTTTGCCTCTCCTCCCTACTCTTTGCATTTAAATTTGTTTAATTGTTTGTGTGTTTTAACTTCTGGTTTTTGCAGAATTTTACGAAAAAGGTTCAAAGATCTATTCAACCCCCCCTTCTATATCGTTTACATATAAGACCACCACGCTTCGCTTATGTGATTGGCAGCCCATACTACCACAAGTGAAATTCCATTCCCACATTGATTGATCTGGGATTCGAACTGACGACGTGATGTTTGCCCTAGGCTTTGATACCACTTTGCTACCCAAAACTCAATAAATCTTTGGATAATGTTAATTCTTTATTTTTATGATTTGAAGTTCATTTATTAAAGGTTGTTTCGTACTATTTATTTCTTTTAGTTGATATTCAATATTTGCTAGTTTTTCGATTAATTCAGCTAATTGCTTAGTAATACTTATAAAGTAGTTTTTAAATATTTCTATAAATAGATTAAAAGTTTGTTTCTTTTCTTCTTTCTCTTGTTCTAAGAGCTGAGTATGTCTATTAATTATATCTCTAAATGTTTGTAGAGTGTCTTCAGAAGCTTGAATAGAAAGGAAAAATTCATATATGTTAGTAAATTCTTAAATACATCTACGACTAAGTGTTATTTTTGTATCCATATGTAACATTATTCTATGTAAATTATGGCATTTTGACATATAGGCATAATGACTGAAATAGTTTATCAAATAATTTAATAATCCTAAAACATGTTGTACTCTAATTATATTTTTTAATTTATCAGGAAAATTTTGTAGTTTCTCAAGAATATTTAGGTGTAATTTTAAATAGCCATTATAAAATTCTATACCTAAATATTTTATATTTTGTTATGCTAATTTGATTTTCTTCTTACTGAAAATTAATCCTTTTTGGTGAAATCTAGTTAAAACAATTTTTACTTTCTTTAAATGATCATCTTTATCTTTATTTGAAAAGATAATAATATCATCAATATAAGCTAAGGTAAAGTCATCTAATCCTTCTAAATTATTAGTCAAGAATTAATAACAATCAAAAATCAACCTAATGAATTAAAAGAACATTTGAAAACTACTTTATGAGTATTACTAAACAATTAGCTTAATTATTAATAAAAAACAAAAAATATTGAATAGTAACTAAAAGAAATAAATAGTCTGACACAAACTTTAATAAATGAACTTCAAATCATAAAAAGTGAAAATTTTGAAAACAATTATAAGATCTCTAGATAATATTAAACACATAATAGAAACAAAACAAAATAATGAGATAAACTCAAAAATGACTTATAAGATTTGGTTCCGCTCTACCTTCAACTTAAGTTTTGGGTAGCAAAGTGGTATCAGAGCTTAGGGCAAACATCACGTCGTCGGTTCGAATCCCAGATCAATCAATGTGGAAATGGAATTCCCCTTGAGGTAGTATGAGCTGCCAATCACTTAAGCGGAGCGTGGTGGACTAATAAGATTTGGTCCGCCCTACCTTCAACTCGAGTTTTGGGTAGCAAAGTTTAGTTAACCTAAACAATGTTCTATGGATGAATTTTTTACCTTATCACCCAGTTAACATTGTTGTATATTCAAAATTGTTGAGTGTTTGCTACCGTATGCTCAATTAAAGTTCTAACCTCCACAAGAGTCTTTTCACATAGTGCTTCATTGCTTACTACATCAGGTCCTATCTATAGGTAATAATACTTCATAGAAGTATTGGATAAGGAGTTGTTCCGTGATATTGTGACGATGGTAGCTATTACACAACTTTTTGATGTGATCTTAATACTTATAAATGGATTTTCAATGATATTACTTTATCCTACAAATCTCTTTTCCTTATCCTAGCTATATTTAATGCCAGAATGTACTTCTGTTAAACATTCCAATCCATGTGCTCCCACTTATTGTAGACAAATCAAAAAGGTTGTTTTTATTGCATCCTTGATTGGAAAATGGAAAGACTCTCAAGATAATCTGCTCTCCCATCATCCCTAGAGATTTCATACTAAAACGAACCACATCGAACTCCTTCAGATGCTTATGAGCATCCTCACTTACAAAACCATAAAAGCTAGGAAAAAAGATGGATTAAGTCAGAATTATGTTCAAAAGTAACATGTTCAACAAAATTTGGAAAAGTGATGTATAAAGGCCTTTGAGTTAAGTCTGGGGTAGCCAACTCTCTTATTTCTACATTGGCCATAGCTTTTTTCAAATTAATTCTTTGCTCTTTTCTTGATTTGCTCTATTTGCCCTATATATCCTTTACAGTGTCTTTTCAATCTTGGCATCAAATCGTATAAAGTCTTGATAAGGAGATCTCATCACTACTATACACAAGCACTGACAATCATAAAAGATCATGAAACAACTGTAAAAATAATTATGAACAAATATATATACATGATAGATGGATATTTGATTATATTTTACCACCTATAGTTGTTGTATTTCGCTTGATATTTTGTACTTTTATCATATATTTAGTACTTAATATACTCCAAGTGTGTCTATAGGTGATAATTGTCTTTATGGACTTAAAGGAGAGGATTTTGTAAGAATTCACCGCCTAAAACAGAAAATTAGCAATCTAGAAATTGTAGATGGTTGTGCACTTTCGCAATATCTGAAGATTTCAAATTATGCACATTCCTATGCGCGACTGTGCACACAATCACGAATAACTCAAAATGTTAGGTTTTCATATAAAAGAGATGTTTCAAAGGCAAATAAAAAGAGGAATTGGTTGGCATTGTTCTGAGATGTTCAGAGGTGATTTCATAAGCGATTTAGAGCTTAAGGAGCAAGAGAAGCGGAGTTTTTATCAAGAGATCCATCAGAACACAAGATAAGTCATTTACATTGTCAAACTAAGCTATACAAAACAATCAAGGAGACTTAGAATTATGATTCCATTGTTTTCTATTCTATTTTCTGTATATATGGATATGATTTTGTGTTCGCCGATGTATAGCTAATTTTTCTATTAATATCTAAGTCAGATGAACCCTAGTTGAATACTTTAACATGTTTTGATTATTTGGTTAACGTAATTGAGTTGATTTGATTGATAGGATCCAATTATATGTTTTATGATTGTTTATTAATTTGATTTATTTAACTTTAATCTGATTTCATACTTATTGATTGAGAATTCCTAGGTTGAATAGATCCATGATAATTGGAACGAGTTGATTGCAATCCTAAAGATATGATGACATAATTCTTCTAGATTAGGGTTAAACCAAATAGAGGGATTCATAATACAGTAAAACAATTCTGTAAGTTTCAACCTAAGTAATTTGGTTAGATATCTTAGAATTAGTTGTTAGTAGACTGCAGATCACCTACTAACATATCTTAGGAATCTCCACAGTCCAACAAATCAACAAAACAATTGCATGACAAACAATTAATCGGTTAAGGGTTTAAGGGGATTCGAAGCCTAGATATTGATCATTTGATATCGATAAATAACTTAATGACTTAGCCAATTATTACTTAAATCGTATTGCTTTGTTTACTTTCATAGTTTAATTTTAGTTTCATTAATTTAATCATAATTAATTCGTAAACTAGATAATAGAAAAATAGTAATTATTAGACTTACCGTCCTCGTAGGATCAACCCTTACTTATTGATACAAGCTACAGCTACACCATACACCTGCAGTATTAACTGGGGTTGAGAAAGGAGCGATGTCAGTTGTGAAAAGGAATGAAGATATTTTGAAGAATCAACGGTTTTTAACGTGAATCATGAAAGTTCACAATTGTATGCACCATCTTGCAATACAAAACACCAATTAATATTAAAAACAAAAACTAAATCACTTCACTCTCTAGTAATGATGCCAAAATTCTTAATGTGCTTCAAACACACTTAAAAATAAAACTTAACTCTGTATAACTAAAATTTTTAGTAGCAATAAGAAAGGATCGTATCTACAGAGAGTGTGTGAATAAAATAGTATTTAATATTGGGGGGTTAGTTAAATTCAATTAAAAAATAAAGTAAAACTAAAATATTGAATCAAATTAAGTAGTATAAAATTGATAAAATTAATCAATGGATTTTGAAGCTAGTTCATGGTTCAATTTCGACCTTTACATGAATATGAATAATCAATTGTAATGTTGATCTCATACCTCTCTTTGAAACTATTAATCATAGATTAATAACAAGCTTTATTAATTTGAGTTTTTCCTTAAGTTGTATCTAACCAAAACAAACTCTTTAATTAGGTCTAGCTATCAAAAAGCCTAGAATAAGCTCTCTAGATTTAGTGTGACAAGCATATTACATAATAGGAAAATAGGTTGATCTAAGCAACAATCACATAAGCTCGGGTCATTGAACCTATGTTATGTTATCACAAATAATGCTTGATCATTAAATTACCATAAATGAATCAGATGTACAATGATTATGTATTCTAATCTAGATTTTGGTAGTAAATAATCTACTAGGCCTATCTAAATTGTTCATACATAAATCCAAAATGTTAATCATATAATAAAAAATTCAATACCAAAAGAGAGTTAAGAACATCACTAGCTTAATTAATGTCCAAATATGTTCGTTGACCTCGATATCCCCTTTGAATTAAAAATATGAAGTTTAACTCTTTATAGCTCTCCAAAGCAAAGGAATCTATTTGATTTTAAGTCTCTAAAATCTTCATGCCTTTTTCGACCTCTTAAATTCCCTTTTATAGTGTATAATTAAGGTTGTATGGATATAAAAGATCAACTACACAAGTGTGTAAGTGATCATATATGTTAAATTTAGCAAAAATCGTGGACTGACATGATCCTATAGAAATACACAACTGTATAAATCACTTAAATGGTTATGTAAGTCCCCACACAGGTGCGCAAGTCTCAAGGTTTCTTGAAATAACGTGTTCGAGTTTGTATAGGTTTATAATGAGTTACACATTCCGATACATGGTCACGTAAGTCACAATAACTACATTTCTTCCATTCTTGATCCTATCTTCACCTTAATTCATCTCCTTCTTACTCCACAAAGGTAAATAAGATCAAACATTGGTAAAAACAACTCCAAGGACATATATTTAGATCATTTTTATTCTTGTTCCTCCAATTTATCCCTAAATCAAAATATGAAACAAAATAAGTATCTTGATTGCAACATAAAATTAATGACTAAGAATTAATTATAATAACAATTAAGCACTTAGCAATAGTCCATTTTATATATAGAGCAATAAGTAATAAGGAAGATTGTTTATAAGAAAGAAGCTTGATAGAGCTATGGTGAATAATATTTTGTTGACTAATTTTCCTAAAAGTGTTACAAAATTTAGGAATCGTTTATTCTCTAATCACTCTCTAATAGTCATTAATGGCCTTAACTAAAAAAGAACCAGGAACTTTACTTTTGGGTTCAACAATTATCTAACTAACGAACTTAAATTTGAAAGTATGATATTAAAAGGGATGTCTCACCATTTTGATGGCCATAAGTCCTTCATTTATATAATGAAGCTATAGAAGATTAAACAAGAGCTCAAATTACTTAAAAAGGAAAACAATGATATCCAAATTGTTGTTATATTTGTTAAAGATAAGTTGGATAAAGAGTAATGAATGATTTATTAAGATCCTCTTAATATCTTGATATAATAAGAGCAAAAAATGGCTTTATCTAATTATGTGGCTATAATTCTTTCCTTTGTATGAGGAAGCTATAAAATATTAAAGAAGAGCTCAAATTACTAAAACAAAAAGAAATACAATGATACTCAAATTACTGTTATATTAATTAAAGATAAGCTGGACAAGGTCCAATAAATGCTTTATCAAGATCCTTTTAATATCTAGATACAATAGGAGGAAAAGAGGGATTTGTCTAATTATATGCATGTTGTTAAGGTCAATTATTCCCTTTTAAGCAAATATTGAGACTTTAGTTATTCCTTGTGTTCTCATCTAATTGCTCCTCTTTAGTTTAATTGTTACAATCCTTTATCTCTGATAAATTTTTTTCAGTTCATTTAGATTTATTGATCATACTTATTTCATATTCTAAAGTGGAGGAAAAATCTCTTTGCTCTTCATCCAAGTAAGGCCTTGGGGGTTCAAATGGTCTAAATGCTCTTTTCTTTTACAAATCATAACATTTTTTGAAGCATTTGGTTACTAATGCTAAGTTGGAATTCTTTAATAATGGTTGCATTTTTAGAGAAATAATCAATACCTTTATCATCTTAATGCCAAAGATTCTTAATTTTATCACTTTGAGGCACTTCATGCATTAATATTATTTACAAGATAATTACAAAATTCCTTATTTCTAGGCTTAAAGTAGTGCTTTAGCCGTTGATTAGTTCTTCTCAATTATTTATGATAAAATTTCTTTAGTTGATGTTGATTAATTTATGACTCATTACAAATTTTGAAATGGAGAAATCCCTTTTCGCTCTTCATCAAAATAAAGCCTTAGGTCCAGATGGTCTAAATTCTCTTTTCTTTTACAAATCACGGCATTTGTTAAACCATTTGGTAACTGATGTTGTGTTGGAATTCTTTACTAGTGGTTGCATTTGTAGAGAAATATGCAAAACCTTTATCACCTTAATGCTAAAGATTGTTAATCCTAGCACTTTGAAAGACTTTATGCCTTTATCATACACTAATACAATTTATATGGTAATTGCAGAAGTCCTTATTTCTTGGCTTAAAGGAGTGCTTCAACCATTGATCAGTCCTTCTTCAAGTGCCATTTATGTCAGAAAGATCAATTGGTGATAATGTGTTATAAGTGTAAGAGTTTTTTTTTTTTAAATAATAGGAAGTATTCCTTCAAGTGCTATGTTATCAAAGTGGACTTTGACAAGGCCTTTGACTCTATTGATTAAAGGTTTATTATCAAATTTGTGCATGCTTGTGACTTTCAATCAAAGGTTTGTTCATTAGATCTCTCAATGCATTTCCATTGTGTCTTATATTATGTTAGCTAATAGTGAGCCTACTATATTCTTCAATGGTGGTAAAGGGCTCAAACAAGGTGACCCTTTGTCTCCCTACTTGTTCACACTTGACATGGAAGGCTTATTAAGGTTTATAATCATATTATAAAGTAAGAAAGGGGCTTTAAATATCATGACAAATGCAAGCAACTTAAAAATCACAACCTCTTTTTTTTTGACACTGTTTGTATTCGGGGCAAAATTTAACTCTGTCAGGACCTTAATGAATGCTTTGAGACGTTTTAAAGAAGTATCTGGATTGGAAATGAGCAAGGATAAAAATTGCTTCTTTATATCCTTATTTACTGCAAATCTTTCTTTTGAGATTACTTGTTTGATAGGATTGCAACAAAACTAACTTCTATTTACATATCTTGGAGTTCCTATTTCTCATAAGAGGCTATCTTATAAGGATTTCTTGCCAGTTATATAAAAAATTCAGAAAAGGATAAACATTTACATATGTTATAAAGTTTAATTAATTAATTCAATGTTGCATTCATTACATATTTATTAGTATCTACATATTATGTTTCCTAAAAGGTTGGTTAAGACTATAGAATGTTGTTTAGGACCTTTTTACGAGTTGTTCAATTAGTTAGAGATTATAAAGCTAAGATTAAATTGAAGGTTGTTTACATGCCTAAGGATGAAGATGATCTTGGGATAGCCTTGGTTAAGTAATAAAATCCATATGGCTAAGAGGTTATGAAGAATCCTAGAGGACAAAAAGTCTCTTTAATTAAAGTGGTGGCATTCATATTAATTAAAATATGACAGCTTCTATTCAACTTCTCCTAAAAGCAACTCATTCTAAGCTATGCTTAACATCTTTAAGCTTATTTAATAGATGAATGTTCACACTATAACAAGATTAAGTAATAGAGCTTCTACCAACTTTTGGTATGATAGTTGAAATTATTTTAGCCCTCTTATCAATGTTGCTCATTATGTTTAATTTGAGAAGCATGAACCAAACATTGTTATTTTCATGGAGGTTTTATTTAGTAATTCATATAATCTTAATCCTTATATCATAACTAGATTGTTTCAAGTTGCACCTCTTTGTTAACTCAACTTTATAGTTGTTGACAACAATATTTGGTTAGGACATTCATCAAGTTCCATCACTAATAAATCTTTTAAGAATCTTGATCTGCCTCTATAAATCTCATGGTATAAACTTATATAGAGTAAAACAACATATTTTATAAACAACCTATCTACTAGTTATGGGTAAAACTGCGTACTACTAAGTCTCTCCAGATCTTGCATGTTAGTAAGATTTCTTTATTGTGTGATTGGTTATTAATGGTAAATCGCACACCAAAGATGGAATTCATAGTGCAACATCCATTTCTACCATTTGTTCTCTTTGTCACCAAATACCTAAAACTGTTAACAATTTGCGTTTCAATATGATTTCACAAAATCAATTTGGTGAAATATCCTAAGGATGAATAACCTCTCGTGCTTGGTGAGTAATTAGACTAGTATTGTGAATTGGCATAGTGGTTTGAATTAGAAAATGCCAAGATGAATCTACTATATTCATTCTCTATTTCAACACTATCATTTACCTTATTAAAAGGAAAGGAATATAAGAAAATTTCAAGGTAAAATAAGGTTGAGCGTCGACTTATGTATGAGATGATGAATTATATTACCAAGCAAATGCTAGTTACTTCTACTTCTTCTTGTCCTTAATGTCTTAAGTTTATTGTATTGTTGGTAGATTTTTGAATTAGCAACATGCAAATTTTGCTAGACTACTTTAATGTATTATGATTGACTAAAGACATTTTGTCTATAACTGTTATTTATTAATTCATTATTCTTTTATTTTTTAAAACACCTTTTATATATAAATAGTTTATTATTTAATAGCTACAATTAGATAGTAGTTGAAATTTATTTTTCTAAATTTATATATAATTATAAGTTTAGAGGTTGATTGATTTAATATAACTAATAAAAATAGTAACAACTTGAATAAGAGTAAGTCTGTCTAATAAATTGATTTAAAATATTAATCTTTCAAAGTAATATGAAAGAAATAGAATATCTATTTGTATCTAAAAGAATCATCAGTATTCATTTTATAAAATTAATAGAATAAATACTAAACTTTTCTTACCACTTTTTAAATAATTGTTCAATCACCAGAAAAAAAAAGGATGTATAGCGAAGAAGCTTCCTGAGGGTTAACACTCAACTACCAAGAACATTATGGGTTAATGAATTGAGGTTTCTCCATTTCATTTTACCGGACGACGACTGGGGTCAAGTCAACTGTTAACGACAACAACCAACGTCTGACTATGAGCTGGGAAAGCAGAATCACCGAATTTTCAAACGTCAAGGTTGTCAGTGGAAACGTGTTTCGCATGATTTTTATTTTTATTTTTTTCCTCCCAAAACTGTTCATGTTCAAACTAATCTTTGTTTAAGTCGGATGGGTCCTTTGCAAGAAATAAGACTGTGTCTCTAAATTTTAAATGATTGCATATAAAAGAGAAGTTCGAATCTACGAGCTTACTTAAAATAAATGTTACAGTACTAAATTACTGTAAGAATTCAATAATATACTGCATGTGTTAGTTTCGTCCCAAATCCTTTTTAGGGCAGTCAAAATAATTGCATTATTTTACCGAGCATAGTCATATATTTAGTAAAAAAATCAGTATGTTTTAAATTATGAAGGGAAGCCACAAGGAAATTCGCAGTCATTTTCACCATTGAGAAGACAGAAAGAGGTGTTAACCAATAGCATTAAAGGTCGAATCCGTCGCATCTACACCTACTTATTTTGTTCGTAGCTCTCTTTTGTGTAACGTTTAGTCAGTCACCATTTCCTTTGTGCGGAGAAAGGAGTCGCAGAGAACATGGAGAAAGCATTGAACAGACAGAAAATTTTACTTGCTCATCTGCAACCCACTTCTTCTGATATCCATGAATCCTCTTCTCTTTCTGTAAGTTATTCTGTTTCTTTGTAGTAGTTGTTGTCTGTTATGTTTGTTTTGTACTTGGTTTTCCTGTGCTTTGCTGAATCGAAAAACTCGGAAATTCCGTAAAATTGGACATGAACTCAGCTGATCTCTTTTTCAAAATGGTTTATTTGTTTATTAACGTTTCTGGGTACCTGGAAAACTTCATCTTTACTTGAGAAAGTAGTTGTTTTCGTTGTGTAACACGCTTTTCTCCTTTCTTGCTGGTTTGTAACAGTATTGTTGGTCTAGAATTAGAGTGACTTAGTGGCCTGCAATGATATATGCCCTTAACTTGGTATCTTGATTGAATAACGCGGCACTTGTAAATTAATAAGCCCTTTGCGCTCTTAGGACTATGTTTTGTTGGGCAGTGATGTTTTCTTTGTGTTCATAATGACTCTTCTATTCCTGTTGGTTTATTAGACCTCAATTTGTGGGGCTGGGGATAGCGCTGCATATCATCGTTCGGCTGCCTTTGGTGATGATATCGTGATTGTTGCGTGAGTTTTGGTCTTTGGAAAAGGATGGATATTAGTTCTTAATATGCGGTGTTGTTCATGTTTTCTTCATCTCTCTCACGCACACAATAGCTCAGAATTCACTTTGTTTGATCTCAAACAGTGCATATCGTACTGCAATCTGCAAGTCCAAGCGTGGTGGTTTCAAGGATACCTTTCCTGAGGATCTCCTCGTTCCTGTTTTTAAGGTTAGAAGATACTGTTCCTTTTTGTCTAATGAGAACCTGCAAGTACGATGGTGTAATTCTCTACTGTAGTGAATGATCTACTTTGATTGTTTCTAATTTTGTGTTTTAGGCATTGATAGAGAAAACAAATTTGAATCCAAGTGAAGTAGGGGATATAGTTGTTGGTACTGTTTTGGCTCCTGGTTCACAAAGGGCAATAGAGTGCAGGATGGCATCTATTTATGCCGGTTTCCCTGGTAAAGTACTTGTCACAGGCTTGCAAATTTAACAATTTCATCTTCAATATTTCTATCAACTTATTTTATAAAGTCTTATTTTAATAGTTGCTGAACTTACCTCTAATTTCAAGTTGCCACCAACTTTTCGAAAAGATGGACAGAACATATTCAAGAGTCCCAAATGGCACTTTATAAATAATTGCATTTTAGGATTAATTTTCTTCTAGAAGAGTAGAGAATCTTTTTGGATGATTACTCTAAATTGATTACCCATTTGATCAGATACGGTGCCCCTCAGAACTGTCAACAGGCAATGCTCATCTGGTCTGCAGGCAGTTGCTGATGTTGCTGCTTTCATAAAAGCTGGTTATATCGACATAGGTAAGAATGATTCCAGAATAAAGAATGATTCCAGAATAAGTTTGTATCTTATATACCCTTATGGGCTTAACTTTCGTTTATCTTCAACAAAGGTATTGCAGCTGGCTTGGAGTTCATGACAGTGGATAATATTCGTGGAGTTCAACAAGTTAACCCAAGAGTATGCTTGAACGCTATGTTTCTCTATAGTTGGATATCTTGTAGATTTATTCTGTGTGAATTGATTTATGTTGCTAATAGATGGAGAGTTCTGTCCAAGCTCGTGATTGTCTTCTTCCCATGGGAATTACTTCTGAAAATGTTGCAGAACGTTATGGTGTGACAAGGCAAGAGCAAGACCAGGCTGCCGTAAGTTACACATGTCTGCAAATAAGCCTCAGATGCAAGCATTTTGAGTAATCAGCACTTTCACTTTGACACCGTAGGTTGAATCACATAGAAAAGCTGCTGCTGCAAGGGCCTCTGGCAAATTCAAAGATGAAATTGTCCCTGTTTCTACAAAGGTAAATGAAGAATTGAATTTACATCAGGAAATATCTTTCACTTCCTTTCCTCTCTCAACGTGTGTTAGATCATCCCTTTCAATAGATTGTGGACAGCAAAACTGGTGTAGCAAAGCCAGTCACAATTTCAGAGGATGATGGTATTCGGCCAGACACAAACATGGCTGGTTTGGCCAAGCTGAAGCCTGCATTTAAAAAGGATGGAACCACTACTGCTGGTACTGGTTAACACTTTAAATAATTATCAGAATCATAGTCAGCTCAAGTGCAATAAGAATTGACTGCAAAATCATCTTAGGTAATTCCAGCCAGGTAAGTGATGGTGCTGCAGCAGTACTGCTTATGAAAAGAAGCCTTGCCACAAAAAAGGGACTTCCAATCCTTGGTGTGTTCAGGTATATTTCTTCTTGTAAATGATAATCAGAGTATTACTGAAATAGATAAGAGCAGTCCCCTAAAAGGCTTGACCGCTGCTCTAGGAATTGCCATATATATATATATATATATATATATGTGATAGGTTCTTAGGATCACCACTATCTATATATGTCTACTATAATATTAGTACTCCCCTTACACACTGAATAGTAG
>JAOSBN010000009.1:14465874-14476477 GCA_027563595.1 Erythroxylum suave
CCCCTATGCCACCTCAGCCTCATTCTAACTAACTCTGACATCATTCTCTTCATTCCTCACAGCCCCCTTCTTTCTACATGAATACACTCTCCATATCCTAGGCTTAGTATTATTATTATCTTTGGCCCTAACAATATATATAGCTTGTGCAATGACATAAATACGCTTAGGGCTACAATCTAAAATATTATAAAATATAATCATATGAACTAACTGTACAAGATACTAACCAAATACAATTTGTACACTCCCCCTCAAATTGATACAAACTGAAATGGTATAAAATATAATCATAAGAACTAACTATACAAGATGCTAACTAAATACAATCTGTACACTGCCCCTCAAATTGAAGCTAAGTTATTAGCATCAGTTTGTGATGTAGGACAAATACAAGAATTATTAACTAGTAGCTAAAAGCACAAAATTATGAAATATGGCTGATGTTAGGCTGTTGGAATATTAGGTTTCAAGGTTGAATTTTAGCTAGGAATGTAGAAATTTCAGATTTTGTAAAGTTGGGAATTTAAGATTTGATTGTTAGATTTTTAGGCTTAGGATTTTAGGGTTTAATATGGCTGGAATATAGGTTTAAGATGGCTAGAATGTTGGTTTGAGAGGGCTGGAATTATGGGTTAGGGTTGCTAGAATTTAGTGAAGAACAAAAAGAATGGGTGGTAGGAAACTAGGAATCACTCCTAAGGTCTAAGAATCACTCTTAGATGAAAGAATCACACCTTCTAATTGAAACTCTAAGTTTGTAGAAAAATTCCAGATTGCTTGTTATTGACGAAAAACTAAGTACATATATATAGTATTCTTAGAATCCTTATTCTAGTAGGAAAAGGATTTCTAACTTAAATCCTAATATAACATAAATTCTATAAGTCATATTCAACTAGGATAGCATATCTAAAATAGAATAACATTATAGTACTACTTCCTATTTAATAAGGAATCCTAATGCAATATGAATTCAACCTTATCTTTGATGTTAAGTCAATTCCCAATCTTCACCCCACCAAATTAAAGCTTGTGAATGGTTGATCTTTCCTCTTTTATTTCTCTATATACTTTTAAGTTATTTTGCATCAATGCTCCCCGGCTTATCTGAAGTCGTTCTCGACATAGAATGTGATAAATATTGATCATATAAGTTTGGATTCAACTTCTGAAATTTAGACTCTAAAATCCAAGTCCTATCAGAAATCGGTCTTCCTTTCCACTTGACAAGAAATTGTTGATATCCTCCATCTCTGGTAGCTACAATTTGTTCGTCAAGAACATCTTCTATCTCCTCTTTGAGATGAGGAATGGTTGGAATTCTTACAACTGCAATAGGGGATTGCTCATCATTTTGTCCATGATAAATAGTTAAATCTGCAATATTAAAGATAGGACTTTATTTTGTCCATCAATGATAAGCTTACATACTTTATTTGCGCATCTAACTTGAGTAAAGAAGATAGCAGTATGAAGCCATTCTTCTTGTTCTTCTACTTTAGGGGTTGTAAGTATGCATCTCACTATGTTAAGATTTGTAGGACTAGCTAGTTCATCACTAGAGTCTCCTTCCATCTCCTCTCTAGCTTCGTTCTCACATATCTACTCATCAAAATTTTCCTCTTCTTCTTCTCTCATACATTCATAAGCAAAGTGGGCCCTCCCATTTCATCAGAAGCACTTCTTGTCATTGTTGCCTCTTTTTGTCCCAATCTCCGCTATGGCTTTGCCTTTAAATTCAACTCCTTGGGAAGTTTTCTAGTTGTTTGGTGGTGCAATTTTGACGCATTGGGTGCTGGTCTAAAGTTTTGTATCATCATAGTTCTCTTCATGTCGAACTTTCGGACTTGACTTTGAAACTTTTTAGCTTGTTGTCCAAAGTATTGTTCGGCTCTTAAAGCCAAGTGATAGGCATCTTCAAGGCTACAAATCCTTTGCATTATTAGCTCCTTGTGAATTTCTGCCCTTAAGCCATTTTTGTAGTGAGATATAAGTTGCCGTTTTGACTCTGTCCCTTCACATCGAATAGAAAGCTCATCAAATATTTCCGTGTACTCAATTATGGACATAATCCCTTGTCTAAGGGTCGTGAGTTGATCTTAGAGATCTTCCTGATAATGAAATGGTAAGTATTTCACCGATAACTTTAGCTTCATCTCTTCCCAATCAACAATTGGTGGCTGACCTATGTTCGAAGTCCATAGCTTCTTTTCAATAGAGTATCTGAGATGCTTCCTGATAAGATGATAGAATAGTAATGGAATCCAAAGAACTATACAGGGAATGGTGATGAGCCAAAAGGTTAAGACGACCAGGTGGTTTACCAATAAGATGATTACGTCTTCAAGGAACATAATTCATAGAAGAATCGTAGGTTGAGAACTAAAGTAGGAAAAATAGAACTATTAACTGGTTGCTTCACAAAATTAAGGAATATGGATGATATTAAACTTCTGAAATATCAAGGTTGACTTTTGGCTAGGAATGTTGAAATTTTAGATTTTGTATAGCTAGAATTTTAAGGTTTGATTACTGAAAATTTGGCTTAGGATTCTAGGATTTAATATGGCTGGAATATAGGTTTGAATGGCTAGAATGTAGGTTAGGTTTGCTGGAATTTAGTGAGGAGCACAAAGAATGAAAGATAGAAAACTAGGAATCTCTCCTAGGGTCTAAGAATCACTCTTAGAGGAATGCATCACACCTTCTCAGAAACTCAAGTTCGTAGAAAAATTCCAGATTGCTTCTTATTGATGAAGAGTTGAATACACACATATATAGAGTTCTTAGAACCCATATTCTAGTAGGAAACAGTTCCTAACAAATTTAAATCCTATTCTAATAAAAATTCTATAAGTTCTAAACAACTAGGATAATAGATGTAAAATAGAATAATATATTTAACTTGTTGCTAATTCCTATCTAATAAGGAATCCTAACATAATATAAATTTCAGCCTTTATCTTTTGTTGTCAATTCAATTCTCAATTTTCATCCCATCAAATTAAGGCTTGTGATTGACTAATTTTTCCTCTTTTATTCTTCTATATACTTTAAGTTTTTTAGCATTAAGAACATACCAGATCAAGAGGTTGCATTTGACCTTGCTTTGGGATAGGATTGGAAGGTGTTGTAGTTGGTGCCTGCTTCTCTTTATGCTTGTGTACTAACAATTCTTTCGTATGATCAGAATCAGGAATAACCCTGTCATCATTAGGAGTCACGTTCTGCAAAATATCAACTGACTGTAAAAAATCAAGTGAAAAAGGAACAGAAGGACCTTAACCTTAGCAATGGAGACATAGGAAAAGACATTTTATGAGAAAATCACATTATGGGATACAGGAATACGATGGATTATAGGATCATAGCATAAGTAACCCTTTTGATCAATGCTATAGCCTACAAAGACATATAAAGAAGCCTGATTAGATAATTTTGTTCTTTCATGAGCAAAAAGTTGGATAAAGGAAACACAACCAAACACATGCAATTTAGAATAATCAGGTAGCTTAGTAAATAACATCCAATAGGGAGATTTCTCCTTAAGACAAATGATGGGATCCAATTAATGAGATAAATAGCATTTGATGCAGCTTCAACCAAAAAAGTATGAGGAACTTGGGAATCTAACAAAAGAGTCCTAACAATTCAAGGATATGACGATTTTTTTCTTCTCAAACACTCCATTTTGTTCAAGAGTGTTAGGACATGTTCTTTAAGATTGGATTCTTTCAAATTCTAAAACGTGTTGGAACTCTTTTGAAATGTGTTTGGATTCTGAATCAGTCCAAAGAACTTTTGCTTTAGCGTCATATTGATTTCTTATCAGTCCAAAGAACTTTTGTTGTAGCATCATATTGATTTCTTATCATACATGAAAATATTGGGAGGAGCCTAGGGCTTTGATCACGTGCCTATTTAAAAACTTCAAACTTATATCACAAAAGTATATCCAAGTGAAGCGAGTGTAATCATCGATGAATAAAACATAATATCAAAATCCTAACCTAGATAAGGTAGGTGTTGGACCCTAAACATTATTATGAATTAGCTCAAATGGTATGGTAGATATACTAGAATGAACTGGAAAAGGCAATTTCACACTGTTATTCAAAGAACAACTATACAAGATTTATTAATAGAACTCAAAGAGGAAATTTGATTATTTAATAAACTAGAACCAAACAAATAACTTTTTGACATTTGTTTGACCTAATCTATGATGTCACAAGTGCCAAATCTTAGAAGAACTAGACAAATCTATGTTAAAACTAGCCAAAAAAAAATGATTATCACATCAATGCTTCTCAAATTGTAGAACAGACAGGCTTCGAGTTCTATGACCCCTCCCCTTCACCATCCCTCTTTGAAGGTCCTGTATAATACAACCATCATGAGAAAATGAAACAACACATTATAGTCACAAACAAGTTGTCCAATAGAAAGGTGACTACCAGTAAGTTCAGCAACAAAGAAAACATTTGATAATTGAAAAGAAGTATTTTAATTTAACAATAGAGAGATTATCACTACCAATAACATCTAATTTCTCACCATTGGCTTTAATAATTTGTTGATCATTATCATAAGATTTAATGGACAAAGAAGTTTGAGCTCCAGTCATATGATTCGAAGCACCTGAATCAATGATCCAAGGGGAACCTACCTTAAGACAAGGGAGAATCTTACTAGATAAACCAATGGGAGAATTCTCCTAAGATTTGATCCTTATTATGCGAGATAGATCGATTCAATGTAATGGCTCATGGACCTTCATAGTCAGGCTTTAGGGTCATTAAAAATTGCATCAATCTTTCTTCATATACAGCCTTCAAACTCATAAGACAACAACCTGCCTTTACATCTCCCTATTTACAATTTCATATTCAGTCCATAAATCCATAAACCCAGCATGGTGCTCTTGTATATTATGCTCTCCTTGGCCATAGTTGAAAATCTCATATTCAATCTGAATTTTTCTTGCTAAATTTGATTGTTGATACAATTTTCTCTAAATGTTCGCACATCTCTTTTGCTGTATGAAAATCGCGCATCGGTATTCCAATACTTTGTCAACCAAACCCAAAATCCAAAACTATTCTTTCATTGTTGATTCCCTTTAGCATCAGAAGCATCAGGTTGTTTATATGTGCTGTTGATTAAACCCCACAGGCCTTGCCTTCTATAAAAAAATGACTGATATTCTTTCCATCAAGCTTGACAGTTGAGCACTCATTCTTTTCAAAAGACATTAGTAGTTGAAGGCAGGAAATGATAGAGAAAAGAAAGGAAAAAATATAAAATAAAAAAATGCCCCAAATCTGAGATGGAAACTCAGATATATTGTTCTGGTTTAAAATCAAGAAATCGAGCTATCATAATGGTCAGATACCATGATAATCAGTCTTACTGAAATAGAGAAGAGCTGTCACCGAATAGGCGTGATCACTGCTCTGGGAATTGCATTATACATACATACATACATACAAAGACATAAATATACCCTTATGGCCACAAAATAAAATAGTATAAAATAGAACCATATGAACTAACTATGCATGATAATAACTAAATACAATCTATAAAATAAACTGATGGCTTATTTGGTACCATTGCATATGAAGGACAAATTCTAATGTGTCCAATAAAAGACTTGAAAAAGGAACAACTTAATCGTATGAGGAATCAGCACCAAAAATGTAACCTCAAAATGAAGTCTCACCGTGCTCTAATGGGATGTGTGGCAAGTTAATGAGGAAATGTGCGTAATTGCATGCTTTTCTTGCAGGAGTTTTGCTGCTGTGGGCGTGGATCCAGCTGTGATGGGCATAGGTCCAGCTGTTGCAATTCCAGCTGCAGTAAGATCTGCTGGACTAGAGATTCAAGATATTGACCTGTTTGAAATCAACGAGGTAGAGTGGTTGAATTATAATTTAAAAACTTTAGCGATGTCTGAAGAAGCAGGCTTCATGAATTATGCAAATGTTTTTCTTTTGACCAGGCATTTGCTTCCCAATTTGTTTATTGTTGTAAGAAACTGGAACTTGATCCTGAAAAGGTCAACGTAAATGGTGGTGCAATGGCTCTTGGACATCCTCTGGGTGCTACAGGTAATTACTAAGTAGATCGTAGTTGCTATGTCGGAAAAGTAAAAATGCATGCTAGAAAGACCTGAATGAAAGTCAAAGTAGACCGGTTACACGTGAAACAAATCAACAATGTAATATTACTTGATATATCTCCCACATGATTGTAATTTGGCCATCATTTTTAAACCATCTGCTGTTACTTGTGTCAGGTTCACGTTGCGTTGCCACCCTTTTGCATGAGATGAAGCGGCGGGGGAAGGACTGTCGCTTTGGAGTGATCTCAATGTGCATAGGTCTCTTCCCGCTTCACTCTTTTTCGACCTTGTATACCCTCTCCATCATTAAGCACATTGTGCAGAAAACAAAGTCACTCATAAACCCTTGAAGAATATGGAACGAATTATCAGTAATAAAAACGAGAACTGCATTAGGTTAACCGGGTTATATTCAAAAGTAACTCGAATTTTGTCCAATCGGACAAATGTGCATCATGAGCACTTTCCTTGCATAGTTATTATCAGGTATATATCACGCCACCACTAGTAGGTACAGGTTCTAGCTATTAGGAATTGAGTTAATTACTGATTTGGTTTGGATGGTTCAAAAGTGGACTGAAACCTTTGACTTTTAAACAATATTCAGTGGTCTAAGCAAGTTTGTCTTTCTCAAAGCACAAGGGGAATTAGATGATTAATGGAATGCTGTCTGAACTTTGAGCCGTTGATTGCAGGATCAGGAATGGGTGCTGCAGCTGTAATTGAAAGGGGAGACTGTGTTGATGAGCTATGCAATGCTCGGATGGTGGGAACCAACAACCTCATATCGAAGGATGCTCTTTAGGTGCATTTAGTGTCTCTTTCAGATTGTAGTCAGGACGACGTCGCCATAATAAATGTTGGGCAGCAGTTTGCGTCAGTCTGAAGTACCACAATTGTTGCATGTCTGAAAATCATGTCCAGTGATATTTTAGTTGTGTCGTAGAACTTTTGTCAACCACCACTTTTGGATATATAACTCATGATTTTGCATCAATAAAGCCTCCCTCAAGAAGTTTTTCATTGTGTATGCCAAAGATCATCCAAAGTTACTCGTTGTCTAGGAAATTCTTACTTTGAGATGTAGCAGGGAGAATTTCGTCATGTAAAAGCTACCTTGATTAGGGCCTTGGAATTCCTTCGTAACCATAAGTTTACAGGTTCAAGTTATTAAAACATACTTTATAAAAATACAAAGTAAAGGTTGTATATATTATGATCTTTTCCAAATTTCCGTAAATTGGGGAGTTTTGTGCGTTGGCACGTTAATAAAAGGTAAGTCTAATCATGCACTTTGAGTAGATACTTTTCTTGTCCTTATTTAAGGCCGTCTTTTTTTGGAGTAAGATTTGAGTAAATATTTTGTTTTTAATTTTTTTGCTTTTTTCTTTGTGTGAATAATGAATTTCTATAATTAGTTTATTTTTTATGAAAAGTAATATTTAAAACCTGAATATTAATAAAAAGTGGCGGCGGAATTTCTCTAGTTAAGAAAAAATCTTTGCGAAGATTACGGAACTAGAATAATTCTTGTTTATTCTTCTTGGTTCTTGCACGACACGACCAAAGGGGCCACCGTAAGCACCAAATTCGATGGTAGTAAAGTAAATTATGAGATGATTAAAAGATATACCGACAAACATCAATATTTGTTTACCAAAAATAAATATTTGTTAATGCACCTCAATACTTCAATAATATTAGGCCTGATAAAATTGTCCGAATCGATAACCCAACTTTGTCTGATTCAGAAAAATTAGATATGGGTTAAAATTTTTTTGACTGAGTTTAAACTGGATTAACAGATTTTTATCTGAATTAAAATCAAATATAGATCTGAGTTGACCTAATTGGACAAAATGTTCGAATTTTTAAAATTGGTCAGTATCAAACATTTAAAACTGATTAAAATTGTTCGATCTAAATTTTAAAAAGGCAAAAAAAATTATTGTTTCAAATTTTGGTGAAGAAAAAAATTTAAGTTTTGATTTGAAATGCACTTTTTTCTTTTTTACCTTTTATTCTTTGTGGCATTTAGAGAGCACCAAAAAGCCTGCTTTGCATTTTTTATTTTTTACAATTCAAAGTACGGTCCTCACTCCTCACTCAACACATGCTCTACACTTGGGAGTTCCTACATAAAAGCCCAAAAAACCCCTAATCTACATTTTCTTGCTAGTCATCGGTCACTCGCGCCTTTCTGTATTTCACTTTGCTCTTTCCTTATGCTCTCTTTTTCTTCATTCTTGTGGTTCTCTTCTTAGCCTCTTAGGTTTTCCATTTTAATTTTGGTTTTTAAAAGACAATACACTGAAAAATGCCTAGTAGTGAAGGGAGAGAGAACGAAATCAACATTTCTGATTCAGAAATGGTAAATTCTTCTCCTCTTTTTCCCCTTCTTTCTCATGGTAATGTTAGATCGTTTGTTTTGTTTGTGTTTGATATGTTTTTTTTTGTTTCTGTTTTTTGATTCAGATAAATTTTTTGGCGAATTATATTGTTGTATTTTTTTCCCTATGCTAATGTTAGATCTAAGCTTAGCAAAAATTATAGTTCTGATGGAAACTATATTCCAACAAGCCGAATGATGATCAAAGCGGACCAAAAAAATTGATACCCTGAGCAAGTTTTTTCTAGGTTGGAACTGGTTGCTTAGTTCAAAATTTGTTTCACCTGGTTTTTTTAGAAAAAATAATTGCCAGGACTAGTTCCTTTGAAAATAATTGCCGGGACTAGTTCCTTTGTTTGCTTTCATGAGATGGCATAAAGTGATTTTTTATTTTGTTACTTTTTTATATAAAAATTTCGTATATTTTTTTGTAATTTTTGTGTGATTTTCATTTTCTAACTTTTTTGTTTCTCTTTTAATTTGTGTAGAAACAACCAAACACATCTGCATCAGTGAGCAATACAAACACTAAAGGAAAGTGCAAGAAGAACATATTTGATGTTTAGGACTACTTAGAGATCCTAGAAGAAGGTACCTACACTAAACTTAAAGACAATGACTTTAGGAGAGGGAAGTGTATTGGCTGTCACAAAATGTATACCGTAAATACTAGGTATGGAACCACTAATTCAAGATGTCATGTTAAAGATTATTTGGTTCTAAACAGAACACATTCTGATTTGAAGTAAATGTTTATCCAATCTACATTAACTAGTGGTGAAATGTCCTTAAAGACTACTAAGTTGGATCAACAACTATACAGGGAAGCTTTGGCACTGATGATTGTGCAACTTGAACTACCATTTCTGTTGGTTGAATATAATAATGTTAGAAAGCTCCATTCCTACCTTAATCCTGGTGCTAAACATATAACTAGAAACACTACCAAGGCTGATATTTTTAAGTTGTATAAGAAGACTAATGCTTCTATTGAAGAGATGCTTAAATCATGCCTGGTCAAATATGTCTTACTATGGATATGTGGACTTCTTTGACATCAGACCCCTTCATGGCAATCACTGCTCATTTTATTGATAAACATTGGAAACTTAAGAATCTAATCCTTAATTTTTCTCATTTACCTCCTCCCCATAGTGGTGTGCTCATTTCTAAAAAGGTTTCTAAATTGTTTAGTGGTTTTTACCATCACCATAAACAATGCTTTAGCCAACGATGCTTTTATTGAATCCTATAAGAATGTCTTGAATGCAAAACGTGTGCTGCTTTTAAAAGGTAAGTTTTTACAAGTGCGTTATGCAACCCATGTGTTGAATTTGATTATAGAGGAAGCGCTAAAGGAAATTGATGTGGA
The DNA here is from genome assembly GCA_027563595.1 of Erythroxylum suave. Lineage (NCBI taxonomy): Eukaryota > Viridiplantae > Streptophyta > Magnoliopsida > Malpighiales > Erythroxylaceae > Erythroxylum > Erythroxylum suave. The sequence goes on from JAOSBN010000009.1 coordinate 14,475,766, forward strand.
AATATTCAAAGCTCGAGAGAGTGTTAAGTATGTTAGAGGTTCAGGTGTTAGGCTTAAGCATTTCAAAGAATGTTCTAAAGAATTGAGCATTTCTTGTAATAAAAAGCTAAAGCAAGATGTAGCAATGAGGTGGAACTCTACTTATGAGATGTTAGAATATATTCTTTTTTATAAGGATGTGCTTAATCATTTTGCTAATGTTGAACCTCATTTCACCTATTGCCCCACATTTGATGAATGGGAGAAAATTGAGGCTTCATGCAAGTTTTTGAAACTCTTTTATGATCTAACCCATTTGTTTTTTGGTAGTAAATACCCCACTGCTAATCTTTTCTTCCATGGTGTTTGGGTTATTCAATCAAGATTGGTTGAGGAGTTTACGAACCTGGACCCTTTTGTTAGTTCAATGGTGCAAAGAATGAAAGTGAAATGATCATTATTGGGAAAATAGTAGTTTGATTCTTGCCATTGCTGTCATTTTGGACCCTCACTATAAGATGAAATGTGTATATTTTTCTTATTCTAAGATCTATGGAAAAGATGATGGTGTTTTGAGGGTTAAACAAGTTAGGGATGATCTTTACGCACTATTTGAGGAGTATTGTTGGCCTTGAATTTTTTTTATTTGATTAAGCATGATTAGATTAATTTTGGGGTCTTGCCAGATCAATGTATGTTGAAATTAATTAGCATGTTAATGTGAGTAAGATTT
>JAOSBN010000009.1:14482130-14503052 GCA_027563595.1 Erythroxylum suave
TGAGGGCACACCACTCTTGTGGGACATGGCTAATACGGGTTCATGGAAATAACCCCCAAGATAATACACACGCTCACGTCTTATGATGACTCCGAATATTGGGCTCTGAAAACGAGGTCCAACAAGTACAATACAACATTAGGCAATTTCAGTTAAACTACAAGTTTCTATAGCTAATGCAATAACTCTTGCTCTATTACCAACTTGCAGGTCCACTTCGCCTTTCTTCAATGATCTACTCCTTGTTAACATCTGCATGTTATTATATAAGTGAGAACCACAACCAGTATCTAATACCCAAGAATGTGGAACAGAAGTAGAAAGATTGATCTCAATTATAAACATACCTGAAGAGACAGCTTCCTTAAGCTTCTTATCTTTCAGGCTAGCTAGATAAGATGGGCAGTTTCTTTTTCAATGCCCGTTGACTCGACAATGAAAACATATGCCCTTGTCACTGCTCTTCTTCTTGACGCCTCCTTTGGCCTTTACTACATTAGTAGAAGCCTTTTGTTTCTTGTTATTATTCTTCTTAAAGCCCTTTTTCTTACTTTTAGAAGAACTGAAAATAAGTACGGAACTGGGTTCCTTCTTAAAGCACCCTTCTACAGTCATAAGCACGTTCAACAGTTCAAGCAATGTCATGTCCTTCTGATTCCTGTTGAAATTCATGACAAACTGTAAAAAACTCGAACTCAAAGACTGCAACACCGAATCATCGCTTAACTTGTAGTCTATGACAAAACCTAACTGGGCCAATTTTTCAATATATCCAGTCATCTTTAGCACATAAAGGTTGACTAAAGATCATTCTGTCATCTTGCATTGAAATAGTGCCTTGGACATTTAATATCTCTCCACCCTACTTTGTGCACCAAATAACTCCTTAAGATGCAGTATCATAGTAAGCACATCCATGTTCTCATGCTGCCTTTGAAGTTCAATAGACATGCAAGCTAACATCACACATGTAGCTTGTTCAATGTCATCAATATAACGCTGATATTTCTCTTAATCTTCATCAGTTGCATCTGAACAAGGTTCTGATGGAGCAAGAGTATTAAGAACATATAACTTCTTCTAGAACATATAACTTCTTCTCTTGCCTAAGAACTATTATTAAGTTTCGTAACCAGTCCGAAAAGTTGGTTCGAGTCAGCTTGTTAGCATCCATGATGCTCCTCAATGTCAGGTTAGTACTCATCTTCAAATTCAATAACCGAAAAATATAAAATGAGCATATATTAGTTTATATCTAAAAATAAAATAAAATAAGGACTTTAAAAATATTTAATTACTCCCATTATTTTATTCAAAATAATAGCCCTCATTGTTATATCAAAAAATTTCCTATTGGGCTAGGATCCCATTTAAAATCAATTGATTTTGAGTTTGATCAATAAATCAACTAAAATTAAATTAGGTAGAAAACTATTTTTCAATCACATCTCATGTGACTCCTAGAATCGTTAGGTGACAACTTTTGCCAAAATATATCACATATATAGCCCTGCTTCTAAATCTATATAATCTGAGTTTACTCATCCAAATTATATAAATTTAATTAAGTAGGACCCGTTAATTTAAGATAAAACATATTCGGGTTAAAAGTGATCTTGAGTTTACTCAATAAGCCAAACAATAAACAGAATTCTGGTTTTATTCTCGAATAATGGAAGACAACTATTACGTTCCTAACATGTAATTAATATTTTATTGAGGGATTTAAAATTTCAAAAATTTATGGTCTCATCAAAATATTATAATCTCATTATATTTATAATTTCAAACATAATCTAATTATGAAAGAAATTATTTAAAACTATTGCTTGACTGAAATTATTGATTTGATAACAAATTTAATTTACTAATTCAACTCTTGAAAAGTTAAATTCAATCCAAAACCTTTCCTGATAAAAATTCATTTTGAAAATAATTTTTCAAAATTTAGTAAAACATTTTCAATTTTATTAGGAATATAATTAATTTAATCTCTATTAAATTAATAAAATTGAAGATTTAAAGGTTTAAAAACATTTAAAACAAATAAAAGAGGGTTGGGAGGTTATGTAATGGACGCGCTAGTCAATGCCTGTGACAGACAATTATAGAAAACAGTGGGCGTGTGTCCCACAGGGGTCCATCGTCTTCTCTAGAAGCGTTCGTCTGCTTCTCCAACTCCCCCCCACGTTTTCTGCAACTGTTCTCAACCTCCCTTGTGTGTTAAACCACAACCCACACTACTCACCTCCAACCCATGCTGCTCCCTCTAATTGTCTATGGCGTCACTTGTGGTGTCTCGTTCGATGGACGATTAATGCCTATCGACTTCTCTAGTGGAGCGCCTTCCATGGACGATTAATGCCCATCGACTTTGTTGGCGTTGTCTTCGATGTCAGCTACAATGGGCGATTAACGCCCATCGACTTCTCTAGTAGCAATGCTAATCACGCTTCAATTAGCAAAACAGATTCACAACCCCAAAACAATAGATAAATGCAGGTAGAGGATTGGATTTCATAAACCCAATAGAATCAGCATAACACAAGGCAGTATGAAAATCGTAGGCAGATGAAAACAAATTTTGCAGATCTTTTAATGAACAACATATAAAGAGAAGAGCTAAGTTTTAAATCGCATAGTCAGATTTGTTTTTAGGGTTCAAGAACAAAGAGTAGTAATAATTCCATAACTGAAAATGCAGGCAGAACATTGGATTTTAGAAACCCAATAGAAGAACAATATCACAGATGCAAATAGGTTTTCATAATCAGAAGACAACGCATAGGTAAATACAAATCTCTCTATTTTTGAATGCTTATTTGAGCATTAGATGCAATCTCAAAAACCATAGAATAGATAGTGCGAAATTCAGAAAACACTACAAACATTTTCCACAATCAATACACAATAGGAAACAATTTCCAACAGCAGTCGTGAAAATAGCTTCAGGTAAAACAAAAGTCGAAGCATAACATATTAACTTTTTATCAAAATCAACAATAATCAAGCAATGAATCCAAGTAAAACAATTAAACGAGGCTCTGACACCATTGTTAAAATCCATTCGTGATTGAATAAATCATGATTTACGTCTAGCAACATGTCATAATTATCTAAATATCAAAAATGACAAAACGATTAACTAATCTGCCCATCCATGACTATAATGTATAATTTATTCCTTTCGTCATTCAATATTATAATTGGACAGTTATGGATACAGTGTCTTCTCTTATCATCCAATTATATTTGTTTTTGCTAATTAGTAATTGATTTATAATTAAAATTTAAAAACTCTTTTTTCAAATATCAATTTACTCTGGGCAGAGAATTTTATAAATCATTACTAATCAAGAACAGTAGAATACTCTCTCTAATTACTTTAGAGTAACGATTCATATATTAACTTATTCATCTATCTACATATGATTCATACTGTATCCAATTACTACCTACTGAATTATCCTAACACGATTCATAAGTAGAACCAAAATACAGTAATTCCCATTTTAGATACCTTGGTAGTCTCAAGTTTGAAAATCAATTGTACAACTATCATTATGAGATAATCCATAGGCACATAAATAATATTCCATCCGGAATTTTTATAATCAGGTCAGTTTAGTGGCTTATTTTCTAATAATTACCCACACATTAATTTAAGTATCTCTATACTTTAATGTATTAGATTAATTACTTTCTTCATTAGGAAAAACATGATGTGTGCTTGTTTTATCGTTTCAAAAATATCTCATCTTGATACAACTACAATTAGGAACGTTTAAAAATAATACATAAGTGTAAATTGAATATCATAATTATGATCTAATCATATTTTCAATTATACAGTAATTATTTCAAAAATTTTATCTTCAATATTAAAACATAAAATATTAATTAAATTAATACATAGGGAAAAATAAAGTCATTTCTCATTAATTCATTAATAATGACATACGTTAATTTGTTTCTAATTGATTGGCCGAAGGGAATAAACTACCAAAATAGCAGAAAAGCCACGTGTACAAGAAGGATGCGGTTGCAGCCACGGTTTGTCCTTGTAAGGTTTCTTCAGTTTCTCTTTATCGTCGCCTATAAATACGACAAAACCCCACTTTTCGTACGTCTCCGTTAAACCAAGGCGGTGTTTTGCGTTGCTGTTTTCGTTTACCCCTGTAATTTCTCGCACCTGTTCATTAAATAACTTTAATTTTAACTTATTTTGTTCTAATCTTTAATTGATATCTATGCCTCTATTTGGGTTATCTGGGTTTTAATTTTTTTGGTGTTTTATTGAATAAAGTCGTGGTCTTAGCTTCTGGAATGATGGGTTTTGGGTTGTCGACATGGGTTTTCAAAGGAATATTGTGCTGTTGTGATTGGTTTTGGGGTTATGGAGTTTGTACTTTTGTGTTGAGCAGAGGCTCTTGGCTGAAGAACGGATGAGCTTTTGGACTTTGAGGACACCCACTTGGAAATTTTTTTTGTCTGGGACTTTTTCTTTTCAATTGTTTGCTTACTTTCTGTGGTTAAAAGATCAATTCCAAGGAGTCATGTCGGCAATTGTTTCTGATATGATATTTGCTTAATTTTGAATTGGTATTTGGTGCAACTTTTTTGTCTGATTTGGCAGGTTTTTTCTTTGGGTTACAAAATTAGGGTTTTGTTCAATACTGCAAGTGCACCGAGATAGAATGATGAAAATGTGGCAGCAATAATTCGGGAAGACGATCGAAATGTGAAATCTGTTTTATTCATGCGATTTCCATTTATGATTTTATTTATTGATAGCTGATTAATGGGTGACATCTGTCAGTATGTACTTTATTGTTATCTTAGCAAACTTAATTTTGAACGTGTGGGCTTCTTGTTGTTTATTCAATATGAACTGCTTTTGTAATATGAATAAACAGTTTTTCCTTGTATTTTTTTTGGTCAAAATGCCTATATTAATACTTGGTTGATTAAACAAAGACCTTTTAGATTAATTCGTAACACCTTTACTTTTTCTTCCGTGTCCTGCTATTTAAAGTAATGTTAGTTTTTTGTATGGTTTCTTTTTTCCCATGCTAGTGAGGAGTCATAATTTTGATTGACCTTTTGTGATTCTGATCATGATTTTTTTGATCTAACTGCAGGTTTTAACGACTCATCCATATCTTATTAGCTCAACAATAATCATCACTCCGTTATTCATCAAGTATTGCATTCCTTCAAGTTTAAAGGACTGTAGTTGCTGCTTTCTTTGTTATAAGAGCATTATAAGATTGCTCTCATTGCTATCTTCTTCTCAAAGTCCCGTCGAGGGTTCTGTTATTGTCAATTGTTACACGAGTAGATATTCAGAAGCTTTCTGTGAAGAATTTCTTTAGAGATCTTCATAGTGGTGAGTTTTATAGCAATTGACAATAGTAACTACATTTCATATTTTTCACCAGTTATATTTTGCATAAATTTGAAATAACATCTAGCCTCTTTTGCTTAAATTTGGATTTGACACCTTCCATTGTTGAAGGATATTTTAAGATATTTATTTACCAGACTTCATTGTTGGTAGTTCTGACATTATGTTGAGCTCAAAATTATGGTTGTAATAGAGTATTAGAGCAAGCTTAATGCACAGACCAGTGTTCATACTCTCAATTGCCTTGGCAAATTTACTATCTTTTTTTTTTAAATTAAGAAAGTGTTCTTGCTGTTATTTTTTCTTTTGTATAGTGTCAGGCCTTAGCATTTGGACTGCTATCCTGCTTTAATGAAGCAGGACATAGAGAGTGAACGTTGCAATATGGTCTCGTATTTGAAATATTTTCTTTTAAAGTCTTCCTGATAATATTAGTTGGAAGTAAAATTCTTGTATTCTTGGATGTAGTAATAACCATATAGCCACTATAATCAATAGAATTGTAAATGATATCGATAGTTTGAGCCACCTTTTTCATCGGCAGCAGCATAGTGCAGGATCTGTAACTGCTGGTACTTGGGACTAAAAGGTACCAGTGGGTTCTCATATAATAAGTAGACTTTTTTAGAGGTAATTGGGCTTGTGTACTTGGTTATCCTTCGATGCAGCTCAGCTCTTGGAAAAATTGTTGTACCTTGTGGCAGATGTTATTTCTAATCCTTGAATAGCTTGAACTATTGTCGTCAAGTGGAAGTTAACGAGGGTGTCAACACTTGCAAACTTCCTCTTGCTTAAACGGTGGGGACTTTGAACAAATAATGACCCTTTTGTGTGTTAGGCTTATAATTCTCACAGGGTTGCTTTCTAGGTATAAATGTTTTTAAAGCATAAACTTGCATACAAAAAGAAGTAAAAGTGCTGTTTCTTTTCAGGTGTCCATGTTCACGTCAAAAGAAACCACGAAAGATAACTGAGACTAGTGTATCTTGAATTTTCATTGTCCCCTCTCTAATTCTTTTGTTTAATGGCAAAACTCTGTTTTTCTTCTCTGTTTTTCATTCGTCAAATTTGGTGCATTCAAGATTGGTTGTTAGATTAACCTTATAAATTTAAACTAAGCTGCCATAATCATTATTTATAGTTGGATAAAAGTATCAACATATTCTTCCTTTAAATATAAAAATGCATAAAATGAGTAGGTCACTGTTCAATGGTGGATTTTTGTGCTTCTTTTTCCTTATTTGATCTGTAATGCTTGGCTTCCTAACTATTTTCTTCAATACCTTTTAATTAGTTGCTGGAAATTATTTTTTACTTCCACTGGAATCTTATGATACCCATGTGGATAATATGATTGCTGGTTTGCTAATAATTGCGTAAACCTTTACAAGTATTCTGTTCTAATTAGTTCATATGATAAGCAACTTTGTTACAGTGGATTCAAGATGGCTGGTTTAAAACGAAAACGTTGCACTGATTCAGATATTCATGCCCTTCACCGAGAATTGGATGATGTCTCATGTCCCATCTGTATGGAGCATCCGCATAATGCTGTCCTGATTCTGTGCAGCTCACATGAGAAGGGTTGCAGATCATACATTTGTGACACAAGTTACAGGCATTCGAATTGCCTAGACCGCTTTAAAAAGATGAGGGACAATTCTTGGGCCAATACAACCTTATTAAGTTCTATACCTGTTAATTCGTTAAGTTTTACTTCTGATACAAACTCAACTTTGAGGAGTCACCTGATTGAAGTTAATGAATATAACAATTGGAATGAGAGCATACAAGATCCTACTAGGGAGTTAATGACACCAGGAGAAAGCATTTTCGAAACAGAAATATCAGAGTCTTGGCGCAACAGAATGCTATTTGAAGGAAATAGTACCCAAAACTCTGCTAGGATGCCTGAAAGACCTGTGGAGAATAACCCATCTAGGTTAGAAACACAAGGAGAAAGCTCTTTGGAAGCATATGGATCCGAGTATCGGCGTGGAGGGACTGATTTAGGTAACTCATCAGATTTAGGTTTGAATCTTCAATGTCCTTTATGTCGAGGAGCCATATTAGGCTGGAAGGTTCTTGAAGAGGCCAGGCAATATCTCAATTTGAAGAAGCGAAGCTGCTCCAGGGAATCCTGCTCTTTTTCTGGTAACTACCAGGAATTGCGTAGGCATGCCAGGATGGTTCACCCAACAACTCGACCTTCAGAGATTGATCCATCCAGAGAACGAGCTTGGAGATGCCTTGAACACCAGAGAGAATATGGTGATATTGTCAGTGCCATTCGTTCAGCTATTCCAGGTGCCGTTGTGGTTGGGGATTATGTTGTTGAAAATAGTGATAGGTTGTTAGCTGAAATGGAAGATGCAACAGGGGAAGTTAATACACCCTGGTGGAGTACCATGTTCTTGTTTCAGATGATTCACTCAATGGATGGAATAGCTGAACCCAGGGCTCGGTCAAGGACTTGGATGAGGAATCGCAGATCAACAGGACCTTTACCTGAAACCCGGTTTCTCTGGGGAGAGAATCTTTTGGGACTACAGGATGATGAGGATGATGATGAGGCTGATGTGCCATTATTAGGTGACGCAGGTGAAGATGAATATTCAGTTCCTAGACAGCGAGGACGGTTGAACAGGTCAAGATTTGATGATCAGTCTTAAGCAGCAGCAGTGGTTCTGTGAACGACCTTATTATCTAGTTACATATCATGGATTGCCATATGCCAACCACACCTCCTTCGGATCTTAATGTGAACGTCCCAGTAATGCGTAGATTGAGATTGCAAGGAAACATGGATCATTCTGCTGGCTACGCATCAAGGATTTTAAGGTAAAAGAAAGCCCATCAGCTCAGACATTGGAAGAATACGGGCTCATAGACTATTTTTCGTCGCCCCAGGAACATTTCTATGGGTATGGGACTTTATTTTTCCTTAGGATTCCCTCATTGGGAACCTGTGTTGTATGATTACGTTGTGTCTTCCCTTTCGCCATTGTACTTGTATGTTCATTATGTATCGGATGGAATCTATTGTGGTGAATTTGTGGATTGAAGTTGGGAATATCTGCGGTTCTTTTAAGCTTCTAGTTCTCTAACACTGCCTCATAATCTTGACAACAAATAGGAGTTCAATCCCTTCCTTTTATTTCTGATTAGTTGATCCTTAATTCCGCGATTTTTCCCAAAACAACCAAATAACGGAAGAGAAAAAAATAAGTGGTTCCTCTCCATGCTTTGCAATTATTTCAATTTCAACGTTGGGCTGAAGCTACCACTTGGATTCAAGATAGAGCCTAAGATGTTGGCAGGCACCTAAACACGAGGTGGCCATTGAAGATTCACATGCTTTACTATTGTTAATGTTCTTAGTCAGTTGCCGTCATTGATGACGTTGGGAAGATGAGAGGCGTACACTCATCAAATTGACCGTCAAATAACTGTTAGTCATTGGTGAGGTTGAACATGGTTCTATGTTCCATATTGTACACGAATGAGGAAGACGTGGAGTGAAATCTCAGTAATTCGAGAGCCTGCTAGAACCTTCATCTCTTTCATTTCTTTAGGCGTTTGAGTGCTGCTAACTACAAAGCTTGTTGTTGACAAATCCACAAGCTCAGGCCACGTCTAGCCAGACTGCTCATCTGAGGTGGCGATCTGTTTTCGTCTGCTCAGAAGCTCTTAACAAATGGCATAAATCCAACGTAGTGTACGTATCATTTTTAGACGCCATCAGATCTAACCCTTGAACATTTTAATGATAGTTGACATGAGGCATGTGAATTAATCAGCTCCATGTGAGAGTTGTTCTATGCGGATCTTAAATTACTCTCCATTGCCAACTTTTAGCTTTCAAACTAAGTCCTAGCACCCAGCATTGTATTCCTTGTGTCGAACCAGGTAGCAGAAAGAAATAATTCATAGTGGCACTGCTGGCTCAGGATGAAACAGCAATGCGAAACAACGGCGGGAATTATTTATAGAGTTGTTCTGTTCAGTCCTGGAACTATTAATGCCTTACTAAAGGAGTCCAGTAGAATGCTAGTGCCTGTCAAAATTCGCTTGTTCTTGTATATTTTAGAACAATAAACCATTCATACAGTCTTCAAACTGAAAAAAGCTTGAAGACACTGAAGTATTTACGGTTTCCTTAGAGAAGTGAATTCACTTCGATAGGACCACATAACAGATTAATAAATTGCAGATACATTAAGTGTAGGTGATGAGAAATGCCACCAAGGCTAAAAACAAATAAAATCTTTCCTTATCGCCCACCACATGGTAATCCTGTATAATAACCCCATGTTACGAAGATTCCCAAGACAACCTTCCCTCACTCACTTCCTAGTTGTCTCACCGGTCTTCCGTTAGATTCACCCCAATTTCATTTGTCGTCTTCCTCCCAAACTTTGCATAGTTTAGACAGGAATCTTCAACATGCGGACAGCACAGGATGTATTGCTTAATGCTGTCCATTTAACCAAGAGTATCACTTCTTGTTCTCACTAAAACTACTATATATTAGGGGGTCTCATGATATCAAGCACAATATGCAGGATGGTGTTCAAAGCAAAAGCTTATGCCACTCTCCTAAATTTGTATCAGATTATCCATTGGCTATTTAAGGCAGCACATTAACAAGAACGACCCAGATCTTCCAATCCCCAGGACAGTATTGAAGGTGACATAAATTGCATTAGTGCTTATCAAACAATTTGCATCCCCTGAGATCTAATTCACCAGTAATCTTACCTGTTTTAAACTTTCTCTATTTGTTGAATTTAGTTCAAGAAGTGAAAAGGAAAGATATAGTTCTGTTCAGGCACCGTGGGGATCATTGCGGAGCCGGAGGTGACGGAAGTAAACTTGGTTCAAGGAAGTTTAAAACATTTATAATTTATGCAGGAAAGCTGTTGCAAAGGCTAGCTTCTATAGCAAAATCCATCCAAAGAGCGTTGATAGACGACATTGGATAAACTCCATGAAGATGAAAAAGGAAGAGATTTCTCGGGGACTGGGCAATAGTAACAAGACGGATTCAGGTGCTCTCACAGGAAACAAAGTTCTGCCAGTGAGTGATACAACGTTGACTGGCATGTTGGTTGAGAAGAAAGATAAACTTAAGGGGGATAAGACCAAAGCCATATCAAGAATGAAGGAGCTGCTAAGATGGGCTGCTGCTGCAAAATCAGAGAAGGGAGGGAAATTTATGGGCAGGAAGGTTAGTCAACATAATCAACCCATAGTTTTGGAAACATACGAGTTGCTTCGTTTCAGAAAAGCCATTTAACTTGAGAGGAAGAAAGGCAGAATTAGGACGACTAAATTAGTTGATAAGATGCATAATTTAGATGTGAAATAGATGGCAAAGTATTAGTTAATATTGGATTATATTCGTTTCAGGTTTTAAACTTGAGAAATCGAGCAACTCTCAAGGCAGTTCCGGACGACGATCAACTGAGCAATGACTCTCCCAAAATCAGTTTCAGATGGGATGTTGAAAGATGCTCCACAACTTCCTCTGCGTACTCTGCTGTTTCATTTGCTTCTTCTTCCAAGTTCAATGACCAGACCTCGAACATGCTTTCACTGACTTCCACTCCATCCCATGATAGAAAAGGAAACTGGATCACTACAGATTCTGAATGTAAGTACAACCGCCACTTGGCATTTTCCCATCTCTCTCTGACTCTCTCATATTCACTCACCAAGTCCAAACTACTAATGAATTTCGTTGACAGTTGTGGTGCTTGAGCTGTGAAGAAGAGACAAGGACCTCAACACTTGCGTTGATGAATCAGATTCTAAGGCTAGGTTCTGTGATTAACTAGCTAGATTGGATTTCATTTTTATTTCAATTTCCAGATGGGTGCTGATTTACTGGCAACATCAATGTAATGTAAGGTTTTGAAGTGTAAGCAAATTGAACATGTCCTAGAACATTGCAAACTGACCAATCACCTTCATTTGAACATGTAAGAGAATGTCTGGTCCGTTTATGTGAAGTGATTCACGATTCTCCATCAATTTTCAATGCAGTTCATCGATCTGATCTCTATTTGGATATTTAGGGTTCATGTGTTTGTGTGTGTGCTGGTTTATTTGCTGTCAACACTAAAGAAAAGTTGTGACCGTGTTTGGTTAAGGTATAAACGCAGCATAGAAGAGGAGCTCGTGTTTAAGTGATTCACGTGAGATGCACATGAGAAAAATGCATGGACAAAACAGAATGCAGCAACTATTTTTGGTCTATAAAACATGAAATTAGAATCAGCTCAACACACAATGTTTTCCCTATTACGAAAGAAATTAGGAGTTAGAGAGTTGCTAGAGTAGTTACTTAGGAGTACTAGTGAGTTTTTAGAGAACTTTTGCAAGTGTTTGAGACAGACACGCCATCTTTTGTAACTCTGTTTTCTTTTCATTAAAGTTGGTGGAACCATCTACGTGAGACCCTTGGAGTAGATAGCAATTAACCTATCAAACCAAGTAAAAATCTTCTGTGTGTTCTTTAGTCGTCTAAATATCTTGAAATCCTACAAAAATTGCAAATCATCTTTCATTAGTCTTTTGCAATGAAAGATATCGTAAATGAAGGAAGATCCTAACATCAATGGTATCGTAGCAAATTCTCAGTATTCTAGGTAACTCTTTGGTTATTCAAGCAATCAAGATTCATCAAGAAGGTGCAGGAACAATCATACAAAAAAGCCTAAATCTTTGTACCTTTTATCCTGACCTGTTTAATTTTTTGCAATATGGAAACCATCAAGAATTATTTTTTCTTATCTTCATTTAAACTTTGTAACAAAATGGTGGGCAAAGAAATGGATGTTTTTAGTTATAAAGAAGATTTTACAATCTAGAAACTTCAAATGCAAGCTTTATTTGAACATTATGGCTGCTACGGTGCAATTAAAGAAGAGTCTTATACAGAAAAAGATCCTGTTAAGAATTTTAAACTGTAAAGGCTGCACATTGCAAGTTAATGCTTCATTTATCACCTATTGTGATAAGGAAAGTACAGAATTGCAATATTGAAAAGGATGAAGCTTGAAGAGCTTTATGGTAAAAGGTGTCTGCTTAATAAGATGACATTTTTACATAATTTGACCGACTTTAAAATGAATACTACTATAACTCTTGATGACAATCTGGATTATTTCTTTAAATTGGTGCAAGACTTAAAAGCTATAGGTGAAAAGATATCTAAAGATCACCAAGCTGTGGTTATTTTAAAGGCCTTACCATCAGATTTCAATGCCTTTAAGAAGTTGATTAAGCATGTCAGTGGAGAATCACTCACTGTCAAGAGGGTGTTGGATTCACTAATTGAGGAAATTGTAGACAATAATTCATTTAAGAAGGAACCAGAAGTCATGTTTATTGATAATAAACAAGACAAGAAGCCTCAGCAAAAGAATATTAAGAAGGGAAATTGGCAAAAAGGGAATGGTAGAGATAAATAGACTAAAGATAGTGCAGAAAAGAAGAAAAACACTAAAGGCAAAAAGTGCTTCTACTGTGATAAGGAGGGACATTTTGCTAGAGACTGCAAAAAGAAGAAAGGGGGACAAGGCTGCATAAGGTGGGGGATACTGGGAATGTGGAGAAACTTGAAGAATATGGTGGTGATGAGCTGTTTACTATTATTGAAGAGAGTGAAGATCTCAGTCGAGAATGAATCTTTAGCTCAGGCTGTACTATGCATGTCACTCCTCACAAAGACTGGTTCACCACATTCGAACCAATTAATGCTAAAGTAAAAGTGGTAAACTCTAGACAATAACAGGTTGAAGGTATTGGGAATGTCTCTATCAATACTTTTGATGGGAAGAAAAGAACCTTAACCAATGTCAAATTTGTGCCTGGATTAAGGAGAAATCTCATCTCTGAAAGTATTTTGATAAACAAGGCTTTTAGATAAGATCTAAGGATGGTCTTAGAGAAATTTTAAAGGATGGAAGAGTAATCATAAGGGGAGTTAAAAGGGGAGGGCTTTACTATGTGATAGACACTACTGAATTAAACCTAACTACTAGAAATGAAGCTTGATTCAATTAAGTTATGACACTCAAGATTGGGGCATGTAGGGAATGAGAGCTTGATGCACCTTTCTAAACAGGGACTGATTTAAGAAAAAAGCATTAGGAAGATTGAATTATGCGAATCTTGTATGCTAGGAAAGCACCATAGAACCAGTTTTCAAAAAGGAGCTAAAAAAGCTAAAGAAATCATAGAGTATGCTCACAATGATATCTGGGGCCCAGTATAAGTATCCACTGCAGGAGGAAATAGATTCTTTATGTCCATAATAGATGACAAGTCTAAGAAATGCTGGGTCTATTCAATGAAAAGGAAAGATGAAGCATTAAAAATCTTTGTTAAGTGACATACACTAATGGAGAATTAGATAGGAAAGAAGCTGAGGTGCTTAAGGACTGATAATGACCGTGAATACTACAATAAAGAATTTGAAGCTTATTACAGCAAGAAAGGTAATCATAAGCACAAAATTGTTAGGGCAACACCTCAATAGAATGTTATAGCTGAGAGGCTCAATAGGACACTTCTAGAATAGACTAGATGCATCTTGTTGTCTTCAGGGTGTTCACAATCACTATAGGGTAAAGTTATCAAAACTGCAGCTTATTTAGTAAACAAATTGCCTACATCAACAAAACACCACAGGAAATTTGGAATGGAAAGAAGCCTTGCTTGACTCACTTAAGCACTTTTAGCAGTACTATTTATTCACACCAAAAGGAAGGTAAATTGTAACCTAAAGTAGTTAAAGGAGTGTTCTTAGGCTATCCAGAAGGAGTTAAAGGCTACAAAATCCTACAACTCCAACAGGGAGGTTTTAAAACTATTATTAGTAAAGATGTGATTTTTAAGGAAAATGAATTTCCTTTGTTGTACAGAAATCTTGCAGATTTTAACCTACAAAAGGAAATTCAAAAACAACTGAGATCACCAAGTACTTCAGTTCCCTTCTATGTGCCACCAGAAACTGAAACAGAAGAAGACAACACACAACATCATGATAAGGAGTCTGTATAAGACCCTATCCACCATAAACAAGAGACTGAAGAAACAGAAGGTGAAAATGAGGAGAGAATCTCACAACCAGCTATAGATAGCACTAACGAATCTCTATTTGACTATCAGTTTACCAAAGATAGGCAGCCAAGGTAAAGAATACCTAACAGGAGGTACAATGACGCTAACTTAGTGGAATATGCTTGTCCTGCTGCAGAATCTATTAATTGTAGGGCACCGAAAACCTATGAGGAAGCTATGAGCAGAGAGGATGCTGAATAATATAAATTGGCTAGCAAGAATGAATATTCTTCTTTAATGAAGAATATGACTTGGGTATTACTGCCTAAGCCACCTAAAGCAAAGCTAATTGAAAATAGATGGTTGTTTAAGCTTAAATAGGGAGTCACAGAAGCATAACCCAAGATATACAAGGCCAGACTTGTAGCTAAGGGATACAGACAGAAGGAGGGAGTTGACTACAAGTAGATTTTCTCACCTGTTGTGAAGCTCAAGACTACAAGGCTCATTCTTATGCTAGCAACTATCTATGACTGGGAAATCCATCAAATGGATGTCAAAGCAACCTTCTTTTCTGAAAAGTTTGAGGAAACTATCTACATGAAGCAACCAATCAGTTTCGTAAATAAAAATGAACCTGACTATGTCTGCTTACTTAAAAAATCTCTATATAGGTTGAAACAAGCACCTAGACAGTGGAACAAGAAGTTTTATGAGGTAGCAACTGGTATGAAATTCACTAAAAGCGCCTATGATTACTTTTTTTACTGTACGGACCTAGGAGAGACAAAATTTGTCTTTATACTAGTCTATGTAGATGATTTAGTAGTCACTGGAAAGGACTTGAGTAGAATTGAAGAGGGGAAGAATGCTCTATGTAAGCATTTTGAGATGAAGGATATGGGAGAAGCACATAAGCTTCTAGGAATGCAGATTATTACAAATAGAAGGGAAGGGAAGTTATGGTTGATTCAGAAGAACTACTTCAGAAAGGTTCTTGCCTAGTTCAGCGTGGAACAAGCAAAACCCAACTCTATTCCTATAGGTTCACATTTGCAAATGGTCGCCAATAAGATTCCTCAAACTGAGGAAGAATATAATGATATGATGAATTTATCCCTATGATGTTGGAGTTGCGAGTATCATGTACATGATGAAATATACAAGACCTGATTTGACCTATGCAATCAGCATTCTAAGCAAATTCATGGCCAACCCAAGATTTGAGCGCTGGTAAGAGTTAAAAAATGCTCTAGATACTTGGCTGGAACTTTAAACTATGGTTTATGTTTTTCTAAAGTTGAATTAACTAAATGCAATGAAATAAGTTTATGTGGTTTTGTAGATGCAGATTATGCAACAGATAAAGACACAAGGAAATCGTTATCAACATTTTTTTTCACAATAGCAAGAAACTCAATTAGTTGGAAAGTTTGACAATAATCAGTAGTATCTTTATTAATGACAAAGGTAGAATATCCAACATATCCTAAAGTTTTGATTACTCTCTCTCAAGACCTAATCAAGTAGCCCTAATTGAATTTAATATTTACAAAATTGTAATCTCTTGATTTATGAAATTGCTTCTAACTTATTCAATTAGATCTAAAGCAATCATACAGATAATTAATTTCACAATTAAAATCTCATTTCAATTATTTGATAATTGTGGGTCTATTAATTTACCAACTCTTGGTGTGCACCTTAACACTAATTACTAGACTCACTCTCTTGATTCATTATCAAGTATATGAAAAACAATTATCATAAACATTCAAAGATATATTGAAATCAACAAGAATAAAGTTTAACAAAACACATCAAAACAATTCCTAATAGGGATCTAGAAAGCCATAATCATGTTAAACATCTTAAAAATCCAAATACACATTTAAGATAATGAAAGAAATAAAGGGAAAAGAATAAAAAATGTTTAAAGCCTTAATCTGGAGTGCTGGAATTTCCTAAAGCTCTTCTTTGATCTTTTCACTTTGACATACTTTACTGTAGTGGTTTCTACCTTTTTTTGGTGTTTTTCATGTTTTTTTATAGTGCATTAGGGTTTTAGGGTTATATCTAGGGTTTTCCCACTTTGTCGGTTTAAAAAATAGATATGAACCCTTAAAACATGATAAAATTCACACCTACAAAAACCTCCTGGCACTACAAGAAAAATAGGTTTTAGCGACAAAAATTACCAATGGAGAATAAAGATTTTCCATCAGGAAACAAATTTGGTGACAAAATTACCAATGAAAACAGTCGTCTGAGACATGGTTGTAGGTAAAATTTTAGCAATGAAAATAAAGAATCCATCGGTAAATTTACCAAAAAAATGTTATATAATCGTTAGTAAATTTAGCGATGTAATTTTGTATTTCTGTAGGTAAATTTTGGTAAATTTACCGATGAATTTATAATATTTAGTCCTTAAATTTGAGAAGGATTCCTAATATTCTGTCAATAAATTTACCAATGGTAATTTGTAAGTCCATTGCTAAATTTACCAATGGACATATAACATTTCATCGCTAAATTTACTGACAGAAAACATTGTCCGTTGCAAAATTTGTGCCGACGAAATATTGTAATTCCATCAGAAAATATAGCGATGATAAATTTCACCCACCATTTCTCACTTCCTACCTGAGTTTCTTATTTATAATTTTTTAATTTTTTGTACATTCAATTTTTGCAAATAACATATGATTTATTGATAAATATAAAGTAAACATTATTTTGATTAGTAATATGATAAAAATATTATAACGTACATGAATAAGTATCTTGAAAATAAATCTAAATTAAGAATTCATACAAAAACTTAAGAGTAATAGACTACCAAATACATTCACTTACCCAGAAGCTTTACAGGTGTTGAAGGTAGATGCTCTGACTACTACAATGAGACCTTTTCCCTCCCCTTCAACTCATCCAACTCATTCTAGAGCTGGGTTATGCACTACATCGGCTACTCTACTATGTTCTCAAGCTGAACGACTTTTTCATTTAAGGCAAACCGCCTAGCTATAGATGATGTGGAGGATTATGGAAACGTGTGTTTGCAAATGAACATAAATCGAATCCTTCAACCACGTTTCCTACCACCCACTATATCAAGATATGCCTGACTCTCATCAACAGTTTCAGAGTTCTGAGACTATCGTTCTATACTTTCTTATATTTAGTCCTATCATTATAATTGTTTTTGTTAATAAGTGATAATTTTTAAGAATTAATATTAAAGTATAGATTTTACATACATGAAGTTGTCTGCATCAGGTGTTAACGAAGGTCACATCATCATGCTTTTTGGTGTTAGTGTGTAAAAAAGCTAACATGGTGTAGGCTTATTGCCTATAGACTTTTATCTCATCATAATAAATTGTTATAAGTGAACTACAATTTACAAAAATTTCGACAAAATTTCCTCTATTTTATGATATTTACCTCCTGTTAGACAAAAAAATAAATTAACGACATATCCATTAATGGTACTAGACACTGATAACATTATTATTCTATATAATACATATATTTTTTCATTCTAAATTCCATACATCAAATTACACTAAAATCAATTTTCATATATCAAAGTACAAAATTCAAAATATAAGTCTAAAGTTTTGATACTTACAAGTTGAAGTGCATGCTCCTAGTGGGTCAAAGATCCTTTAGTGTGCAATTTGTCACTATGACTCCTAGACTCGTGGAATTTGTGAGGAAAGATAAGCCTCGTGGGATCTACATCACGGGGTTCCAACCTATATACCATCCTAGGAGTTTATTATGCAAAGAATTGTCATAACAATTACGTGAATTTCTTATTTTAATACTAAGTTTGAAATAATCACATTAAAGGTCAAGTCTTTATGTTTCAATTTTAACAAATTCCCAAACATAAATGCTTACAGTATTAAACCCCAACCTAAAAATTCATCAATCATTGTTAGAGCTAAAATTGCAAAAAACAACACAAAGCTTATCACATTGTCGACATTACTTAGTTGAACAACTTACCTTAATAGATGGACAATCACAAACTACAAAGACGACGAATGAGGTTAGACATCTATCGAGGCTCTTCAACACAGAACACGGCCTCCAAGAAAGACAATAAACAATTACCTATTAGTTTTCATATCCTATAACTTATAATATTGCCTAAGTCATTGAAGCCTTGATCTCTATTTGAGAAAGAACAATTAAACTTAATTTCATCATAATCATTTTTTGCAATATCACATATGGATAAAGACAACATATAAATTTTTGCAAGATCATAACCATTATTATGCAAAAAAACATTATTATGCAAAACCATTATTATGGAAAACCATTACAACCTCCTTCTTATTTATATAGGCCTCTTTCTCATTAAAATGATATGAAACAAACTCATAATCATTATAGGTCTCTTTATAAGCATAAAGGCATGATACTTGCTCCCATTTAATATCAATCCTTGTGAGCAACAAAAAAGCATCACGTTTTCTCTAAATCACCATAGGTCATATTTCATGAAAAGACTATATCATATGCTAATCATTTATTAGGCTCTACTATCACACAAAGAGAACTCCAAGGACCAAATTTATGTTGGTACCTAGAATTGATTTTTCAATCTAATAGGACCAATTATCAACACTCTTCAACACATAACATGACTTACAAGAAAGACAATAAACAATCAATTATTTTTTAATAAGTTTTGAATTGAGCATAGTTACAGTTATGCATGAAGTAACACAAGTAGCCAAAACAAAAAATTTCTAGGACATAAGCTGTAACAAATCCCTTATAGGCACTCAAATTTTTTTTAGCTTGGAGTTAGATTGCTCACTTTGACCTACTTATGTTCCTATTAAGCAAATGTAAGAACCATGCTTCTCTAATGAAGTATGGAGAAATTAAATTACATATTAATCATAAAAAGAATATTTTAGTGGAATTTCTCATATTACCTCTTGATTCGTTAAGCTAATTGAAAAAAGAAAATACCATTAATAACTTTTGCAAGATTTAATTTATTTGTATTCCCTACTAATTTGAGTCAAAAAATTTCAAGTAATATTTAAAGTTGTTAATCGAATTATTTTAACTTATTTTTTTTCAGTAAAGTCCTTAATGTATGACATTTGTTCCTTTGTTACCTTTTTTAGTGAGTGATATGAATAATATATAGCAAATAAAAGAGATAAGAATTTACGAACTAGCCAAAATAAAAGCCATATCTAGTCTAACCAAGTCCTATTGAGAATTAGATATTCTAGCTATACAAAAGGATAATAATATTAAAACAAGTTCTCTAATAGAAAAATCAAAAGTAAATAAAAGATCTAGAGTCTCATAGTTGGTTAAAATTAATTACCATCAAGAGTGAAGATGTAGTTATATAGGTTTTAGTTAGATGCTTGGCTTTGGTTAAGAACTCATTTTTTTATCCATTTAGTTTCTCTTATCCATTGAACTATCATGTGTAAGAGTTCTTGCAAATTCTTTTTTGTTTATTAGAATTCATGATAGTTCTTGCTTTCCATATTTAATTAACAGAATAGCTAAGTGTCAACTAAATCAAGTTTCTTACTTCCTAGCTCCTACTAGTAGAAGATATAATCCAAAGTCAAGAGCTTTGCTAAGGACATATCGAGTTAATATTGAAAATGAGTAGCACAGATGTTGGGACCCGATCCGGGAACCGGACCCCAACCGAAAAATGCAGAAAACGAAACGAAAATTTCGAAACTAAGACGAATCGAAAGCGAAGCGGAAGTGAATCGAAAGGTACGAAAGACAAAGCGAACGAAAGGCGAAAAATAATCGAAACAAATCAAAGGCACGTATCCTACAAGAAGGAATCCGAAACGGAAACATAAAGTGCAATCATATTGGAAACGAATAAAATACGAATCGGAATCAAAAGCAAATCGAATCGGAAGCAAAACAAAACTTAGCAAGTGGATCCGACATCTGAAAACAAAGAACGGAGAAAAAACAATCGCGTTGGAAACCTTAGACTAAACTAATACGAAACCGGTATAAATTTTTTTTTTCATTTTCATTTGACTTAATTTCATACAAAGCAATACACTTTTTCAATTTGGAAATATTCATCTATGCCATAAGCTCATTTCATTTCATTCTCCAAATTCATCATTTCACATCTTGTAAACAAAACATATATTTTATTCTTATCTTTCTTTTGCCCTAAAGAAAATAATCACACTTGTCCTAATACTACCCTAACAAAAATTGGGCAGCATCACGGTTGTATTTTAACAAACCCAAAACCTGCAAAGGGTTCAAAAATACATTTCTATAAACCAGCTCAATCAAACCACATAACTCCTCGGACCTCCCGTCTGAAATCCAAATTCAATCCAAAATACATTATCCAAATCCAATTCATATTCATTTCTCAATTCAATAAACAATTCATATTC
>JAOSBN010000009.1:14503152-14515686 GCA_027563595.1 Erythroxylum suave
ATAAGGAGGAGAAGAGTCTAGAATTTGACTCTTCTTTGACCAAATATAGTGAATTTACCCTTTTGCCCTTAGCTTATATGGAATTACCATTATACCCTCCAAACATTCCTAAATTTACAATGTAGCCCAAAATTTAAGAATGATAAAAACTTTGGTTTCATTTTGGCCCTTGGACTTTTTCAAATCATAAATAAGCCCCTAACTTTATAAAATTACATTTTGGTCCTCCAAGAATTGAAAATTACACTCAAGTCCTTAACTTTTAACAATTTGGAAATAGGCACTTATGTGCATCAACTTTTCCAATTAAGCTTTTTAAGTGTCCGATAAGTCTATAAATCATGTATAATCACCTCTAAGGCATTAGAACACATTTAATTTGACTACCATGGTCATATCCATCCAATGGACTCAGTTTTGCACACTTAAAAGCTTATATGTCAGAAATCTCTAAGATTTCGTATGCCGATGAACTCTAAGTTCATGTAAGGGCATATAACATTTTATATCACTGGTATACATACCAAAAGGATGCAAATACATCTTTGAACTCATTACAACCATGTATATATTAACATACAGTAGTATCTCCAAATATAGCACAATACAAAAGGTTCAGATTGTCCGGTGTTACAAATTCTCCTCCCCTCAAAAGAGTTCCATCCTCGAAACTCCTAAATCGAGGACATAAATAAATGGGGCTATTGGTGTCTCATAGTATGCTCAGGCTCCCATGTCATCTCCTCAATCCTATCGCTCTCCCAAAGAACTTTGACTGTAGGTACCTCCTTGTTGCATAATCTCTTTATCTGTCAATCCAAAATTTGAACAGGTCTCACCTCAAAACTCAAGTCTTCTCTCAGCTCTACTAGAGGTTTCTCCAAAATGTCAGATAGATCTGGTAAGTACTTTTTAAGCATTGAGATATGGAACACATAATGAACCCTATCTAAGTCTGGTGGCAATTCCAACCGATACGTCACAGTCCCGACACGTTCCAAGATGCGAAAAGGTCTGATATATCTAGGGTTTAGCTTCCCTCGATTATGAAATCCGGTAATACCTTTCCATGGTGATACTCGAAGAAAAACCCTATCACCAACTTCAAACTCTAATGGTCCTTACCTCTTATCCACATAACTTTTTTGATGATCCTGGGTGACTTTCATCTTCTCTCGAATGACTTTAATCTTCTGAGTGGTGACTTTTATCAATTCAGCTCCTTCGATTTTGGTTGTACCAACTTCATCCCTAGCCACCAATAACTCTCTTTAAGAGTTTGATACATCTTGGTGCTACCAGGATGCATAGCATAAGCCGAACTATGAGCTTCCACCAAGATAGCTCACTTGAGGCCCTGATCATTTGGCACACAGACTCTGTCTCTAAAGACTATCAATCCATCTTCTCTCAGTTTGAAACCCTCACTCTCTTTGGATGGCAATTTCTTCTAAATGACTCTCAACTCGGGATCGTCAGCCTGCGATCTCCTGATCTCATAAATTATTGTAGGCCAAACTTTAAACCATGCTGCAATGTTCCGTCATCCTCTTCCACTGAGAATCTAACCCTATGGCTGCGCACATCTATCAAATATGTCATGTAAGGATCTTGCCTAACAGTTGCTATTGAATAGGTCTTATGGCTCAATGCATCAGTTACGACATTTGCTTTTACCGGATGATAATCGATTACTAGGTCATTATCTTTAATTAGTTCCAACCATCTCCTTTGTTTGAGGTTTAGCTCCTTCTGTGTCATTAGATATTTCAGACTCTTGTGATCGGTGTATATACAACAAGTCTCCCCATAAAGATAGTGTCTCCAAATTTTGAGTGCAAATACTACTACTACAAGCTCCAAATCATGTGTAGGATAATTTAGCTCATGCTTCTTCAGCTGCCTAGAAGCAAATGCAATCACTCGCCCAGCCTGGATAAATACACAACCAAGTCCCTGGCGACTAGCATCATCGTATACCTCATACCTAACTAGTTGAGTAGGTAAGGCAAGCACTAGTGCAGAAGTCAATTGCCTCTTTAGTTCTTGAAAACTCACCTCCCATTTATCATCCAACTAAAATTTTATCCCCTTCACGATGAGCCTCGATAAAGAGGATGTAAGTATTGAGAAACCCTCAACAAATCTCCTATAATAACCAGCCAACCCCAAAAAGTTGCAGACTTCTGTGACATTTTTGGGTTGTTCCCATTCAAGTATAGCTTCCACTTTTTTCGCGTCCACAAAAATACTTTCCCCTGATACAATATGCCTAAGGAATCCCATCTCCCTTAACTAAAATCCACATTTTGAGAACTTCGCATACAACTATCTTTCACGAAGTATTTGTAGCACAATTTAGAGAT
This sequence comes from Erythroxylum suave, assembly GCA_027563595.1. Classification (NCBI taxonomy): domain Eukaryota; kingdom Viridiplantae; phylum Streptophyta; class Magnoliopsida; order Malpighiales; family Erythroxylaceae; genus Erythroxylum; species Erythroxylum suave. The sequence continues at coordinate 14,505,519 of JAOSBN010000009.1, forward strand.
GTCTAGCATGTCCCTCTTTATCCTTAGAATAAATCAGTAGATCATCAATGAAGACTATGATAAACTGATCAAAATAATGATGGAACACCCTGTTCATGAAATCTATAAATACTGCAGGAGCATTTGTCAATCTGAACGGCATCACCAAAAATTCATAGCGTCCATAGCTCATCCGAAAAGCAGTCTTGTGCACATCATTCTCATCGATCTTTAGTTGATGATACCCAGACCTCAGATCTATCTTTGAGAATACTATAGTTCTTCTTAACTGATCCAAAAAATCATCGACCCTCGGAAGTGGATATTTATTCTTGATGGCAACCCTGTTTGATTACCAATAATCAACACATAAGCGGAGGGTCTCGTCCTTCTTTTTGACAAATAATACTGTGCTCCCTATGGTGAATGACTTGGTTTGATGAAGCCCTTGTTCAATAACTCTTGCAGTTGAGTCTTCAACTCTTTTGGTTCTACTGGCGCCATGCGATACAGTGGTATAGATATTGGTGTCATCCCCGGGACTAGGTCAATAGTGAAATCGAACTCCTAATCAGGTGGCATCCAAGTAATTCCTCCGGAAGGACATCGGGAAACTCGCACATAATAGGGACATCTCCTGGTTCGACCTCTATGTCGGAGTGTCAATCATATATGCAAGGTATGCCTGGCACCCTTGACGAATCAACCTCTTAGCCTTGATCACCGATATCAAAAAACCTGGGAATATTCTTCAGTCACCAGTAAATTTAAAATGAACTCCACCCTGTGGGTCAAACATTACGTCTTTCTTAAAACAATCAACCCTGGCATGATACTTCTCTAACCATTCAATCCCCAATATCACCTCAAAATCTCAGAGGTCGAGGGGAATAAGATTTTCCCGTAATACAGTATCATCAATCTTTACCTCACGAGCTACATATACTTCATCGCAAGCGACTTGCTTTCCTAGAGAAGTGACTATCACGAAAGGAGGATTTAACGGCTCGAGGGAATGACTACTGTCCATGGAAAAGGTTACACTCACAAAGGGCCTGTGTGTGCCAATGTCAATCAAAACTCTAGCATCTTTACTGAGAGCACACATAACACCCCATAACATTACACATTAGTAACCAATAGTTCTACAGCTACTTTAGTGCTATGTTCCTCCAGCTTAAGACGTAAAGGTTTAACCTTGCAACATCTTCCCCTTTCTCGCTTAACCATGCTATCATTATAAAATCAAAGAAAAAGCTGTTGTTTAACAAAATAAATCAGACTAAGCCTTGCTTATCTGATGTACCTTACACCCCAAGGAATGTCGATAAGTACATTGATCGAGGCTGAAATCATCCAACCATTAAGGACGTCAACTTAACGATCTGAGACTCAACTTCTCAACCAAACACCATCGACACTTAGAATCAAATCCTAAGGCTCATGAATCTTTTGAAAACGGTAGTAAAACTTTTGAAAATATAAAACTAGGCTCTGATACCAATTTAATTCCATAATGTGAGATCCTATATTGACTGGAGAGGGAAACAAAGTATGCATTATAAGGGTATGGAAATCTCTCCCTTACGGATGCGTTTTCCATGGCCTAATGCACAGGATCCCATCGGAACTCCGAGGTTAAATGTGCTTGGGTGAGAGTAGTACCAGGATGGGTAACCTTCTGGAAGGCATCAGGAAAGGCAAAATCGTGAGGGCTTGGCTAGGAAAAGGCTCAAAGTAGACAATATCTATGAGCGGATGATCTGGGCTATTATAAGTGGCATCAAAGCCAGCACCCAGGTTGGTATGCCATCGAGGACGCTGGGCCTCCAAGGAGGGTGGATAATGTGAGATCACATATCAGCTAGAGAGGGGAACAAAGTATGCCTTATAAGGGTATGAAAACCTCTCCCTTACGAATGAGTTTTATATGGCTTAATGCACCGAATCCCATCAGAACTTCGAGTTTAGATGTGCTTGGGTGAGAGTAGTACGAGGATGGGTGACCTCCTGGGAAGGCCTCAGGAAAAAAAATAGTGAGGGCTTGGCTGGGCAAAGGCCCAAAGCGGACAATATCTGTGAGTGGGTAATCTAGGCTGTTACAAGTGGTATCAGAGCCAGTACTGTGGTTGGTATGCTAGCAAAAACGTTGGGCCTCCAAGGGGTTGGATAATGTGAGATCCTATATCGACTGGAGAGAGGAACAAAGTATGCCTTGTAAGGGTATGGAAATCTCTCCCTTATAAATGCGTTTTCCATGGCTTAATGCACCGGATCCCATTGGAACTCCGTGGTTAAATGTGCTTGGCTGAGAGTAGTACTAGGATGGTAGACCTCTTGGGAAGGCCTTAGGAAAAGCAAAACTGTGAGGGCTTGGTTGGGACAAGGCCCAAAGCGGACAATATCTGTGAGCGGGTGATCTGGGCTATTACATCTTTGGTCTTTAGTGCTTGCTCCTGTGAAAGTTTAATTCCATGTCTAGTAGGTTAAAACCCTATTGGAATCTTGCATGGCAAACTTATTGAGCATGTTCTCCATGTAGGTCATTTGAGACAATGATATCAGTTTGTTCTTACGATCCCTTATAAGTTGGATCTCTACAACATAGCTAGCCTCTCCCAAATCCTTCATTGAGAACTGTTTGTTCATCCATCCCTTAACCATAGATAATATTCCTACATGATTCCCAATGAGTAGAATATAATCGACATACAGGATTAGGAAAGTAACCTTGCGTTCTTGTATCCCTTTATATACAAAAGGCTCATCTAGGTTATGTACAAATCCATACGTTGTGATAGACTTATCAAACCTATTGTTCCAATACCTAGATGCTTGCTTAATTCCATAAACGGACCTCTGCAATTTGCATACCTTATGCTCATTACCTGGCTCAATGAATCCTTCTAGTTGGCCATATAAATGGTCTTCTCAAGATCCACATTAAGAAATTTAGTCTTGACGTCCATTTTCCATATTTCATAATCGAAATAGGCTGCTATGGCCAATAAAATTTGATGGACTTACACATGGAAACTAGAGAAAAAATCCTCATAGTCTATACCCTCTTTTTGAGTCTAACCCTTAGCTACCAATCTAGATTTAAAAGTCTCTACCTTTCCATCTGATCCTCTTTTCCTTTTGTACATCCATTTACACCCAATTCTTTTACATCTGATGGGAGATATATAAGGATCCAGACTTCATTGGTTTATAAGGAATCTATTTCCTATTCCATTGCCTTGAGCCATTTTTCTGCATTAACATCATTAATAACCTGTGTATAAGTAATGGGATTTGTTTCTTCTTTCTTTGAGATATCAATTTTGCCTTCTCCTAGACCTAGATACTTGTTTGGTTGTCTCACAACCCTCCCACTATGTCTTGGCACGAATTGATGTTTAGGCTGCTCTTTTGATTCAACTCTTGAATACATTTCGACATCTTGTTCTGCTATATCCAAATCAACTCTTGGTTTGGATGAAATAACTGACTCCTTTAGTACCACTTCACTTCTTCCTCTATGATTTCTCACAAATTCTTCCTTCAAGAAGGTTGCATTTGTCAATACAAATGCCTTCCTGTCCTGAGGACTGCAAAAATAGTACCCTCATGTACCTTTACGATATCCTACAAACAAACATACTTCTGACCTTGGTTCCATCTTTGTGGATTTAGGCCTTAGAACATGAGCTGGGCGGCCCTAAGTCCTCAAGTGCCTCAATGAAGGCACTCATCCAATCCATAACTCCCTAGGTGTTTTAGGCACCGATTTTGATGGAGTAAAGTTAAGAAGATAGGTTTCCATTTGTATGGCATATCCCTAGAATGATTCTAGAAGGCTAGTGTAGGACATTATTGATCTTACCATTTCCTATAGAGTCCTATTCCTCGTCTCAGCTACACCTTTCTATTGAGGTGTTCTGTGAGCTGACAAGTTGGAAACAATTCCATTGTAAATTAGAAATTGTTAGAACTCTCCAGATAAGTACTCACCACCTCGATCCGATTGAAGTTGTTTTTGTTGGATCAAAAACTTAAACATGCAAGATTTGGCTCAAACAGTAGATTTCAAAACTTTGCTTTTAGAAATCAAATTTCAACGAAAGCAATATAACCAAAACAACATTTCAAGCCATACATGATACGGTATAAGGAAAATATTCAACATAAGAGTAAGATGGTTGAAATATACCGACTCCTTTGCTACAACTTTAACTCCTCGCTGTGCTATCTTTACCTTGGCAATGTATCCTCTCCTAGGTGATGTATCCTCGATCAATCCAATCTACCACTTGTTCTCCTTAGATAACTTGGATAACAAGATGCTTTGGTAGGAAAGGAGAAGAAAACTTGAAGATATTTTCCTCAAAAAGCGAAGCTAAAAATGAGCACCTCTCATGCAAATTTTGGCTATCTTATGCAAGATAGGAGGGAGAGAGATAAAAATTCAATAACTCCTTGTATTCTTTCTCTCAATTTCGGTTAAGCGTCAAAGAGAGAAGTTAAATGCATCCAATGCATCATATCCTTCCTTAATCAATCATAAAGAAGCGAATAAGTGATACTCTTCTCATTTGTTTTAAGATGGCTATATGAAAAGACCAATAACCTAAAATGATGCATCTCATTTTGGTTTTGTGATGAAAGAAGGAAGAGGGTCCATCAAATACACGTCTTTCGTCTTTAATCTAATGAATGTTAAATGGTTACATGCTATCATTAAAAGACAACCATTAAACCATTTAATGATAAGGTTATAACTCCATTTAATGATGCTAAAGCATGTTAAAAACCATCTTAAATGTAGGAAACCATTGTTAAATGTGTAGCTGCACATTTAGCCTATTAAAATCAACAACCCACCTCCTTTTATCTTTAATACCTTTGGTTTAATTTAATTGATTTAGTTTAATTAGTCAAATTAAACCAAAGTCTATCCCATTTCTAAATGTTCATTTGGGCTTTTAATTAAAATAAGCCCAACATTCAATCATAGGCTTTAAAATCTCTATTTGTATTTCTTACTTTGCTTGATAACCTTACTAGAAGCCAAATGGGGAATCTAATTGGACTTATATAATTTCAGGTTCAATAAGCCCAGAATTAATTTAATGTCATTAGAATTAATTCCACCTTATTAACAAAATGTCATTTCATTAAAGACAATTAGTTGAACTCTTGAATTATTAAATATTATGAGAACACATGTTTCAAGAAAAATGTCCAACTGTAAACTCTATTATGAATCATATTATAGCCATCCGCACAATAAAGTGTAAAATTACCATTTTGCCCTTATTTTAATTTTTCGTTCTAGATCTCCCCTTTTACTCTCTATAGTGATTAACACACGAGATCTCATCTTGGTGTTAACACTTGATGGGTAGCTAATCCATCAAACTACTGTAGCCAGTTTAATCACCAAATCTTTATAAAACATCTAGAAGTGATGATATCACTGTAAACTCTTTATTTGAGTGAATGTTCCCTAATAAATGTTTCAATTAATAATTCCAACATGCAGACACTAGACTGATACTCCATAAAAATCCATTCCGATCATAACAAGAATTATAATGAAACATATATGAGTTAACCAATTATTAAGATTGTGGTCCATAATAAATGAATGCTTAAGTGTATGTTTTAAGATTAATGTGACGACCCACTTTATTCTTTAAAACATACGTGATTCCATATTCATTTAATAATTCCAATATCAATAGTCAACTATTATCATAATATGAAACTTATCATTCCTTTAAAGTAAACTTTTTATTTACAAGGAGATAAATTGCAACTCTACAGTCTAAACCACAATCAAGTGACCAACTTGATTATTCAACTGCGAATCAATTATTTTAGATTCTAATAATATGCATGTTTCCCATACATCTCCATGTATATGTGTATTACTTATAAAAGAATCTTGGTACCTCATGACTAGATATATATAATGCTCATATAAATAAAACCAAACTCTTTTGTTTTATTAATAATAAATATTTTTAATTACAAAAGAAACTAGAAGAAAATTAAGTTATATGTAAATTCACTCGCTTTCCATGGCATTATAGTTACATAACTCAACAGTTTTAATGGCTTGCATAGCCGCTTCTCAACTTCAGCTTTGAATTCTTTGAATCTTTCAAAGGACTCACTCTTTTTGTGCATCAAATACAGATAGCCATGTCTAGAGTAATCATCCATAAAGGTTATGAAGTATTCATAACCTCCTCTAGTTTGTACGTTTATAGGCCCACACACATCAATGTGTACAAAGTCCAAAGTGGATTCATATTTGTTTCCTTTAGAAGGAAATGAGGCTTTGGTCATCTTTCCTTCAATACAAGATTCACAGGTGGGTAATGGATCATTATCGAAACCCGGAACGATCCTATCCTTTACTGACTTATCAAGTCTTTTCTAATTGATATAACCCATTCTCAAATGCCACAGATATTTTGAATTAATGTTAGAGTCATTGGATTGTCTTGGTTTTATTAATACTGTAGCTTTTAGTGAGCCTGTCATAGGTTCTATAAAGAACAATCCCTGTTTAATTATCGCATTACAAATACAATCCTTATTCTTATATATTAAAACAACATTTTCAAAATATAAGGAATAACTAGATTTTATTAGAATAAAAATAGAAATCAAGTTCCTTACAATCATTGGGATGTAATATACATTCTCCAAATATAACCTATGACCACTGGGAAAGTCCAAGATAATTACTCCTACTGATCTTGCTAAAACATAGGATCCATCTACTATCTTAACTTAAAACTGGCCTTTATGTAGTCTTTTCCTTTGCTGGAACCCCTACAAAGTATTGCAAACATGGTTAGTGGCTCCTGAATCTCAAGTCCAAGAATCAGAATTTGATTTCTATTTCCTAACAAACTTAGGAAACCCATACCTTGCTTGCTTTTCAGGAACTCAAGGTAGACCACACTATTTCTTTTCCGGTGACCTTACTCACCATATTGGAAACACTTTTCCTTGGTGTCTACTTTGGCCTTCTTTTTCATGGGTAGGGCCTTAACCCCTATTTGGGCCTTCCCTTATTTTTACCTTTCTTCTTTTGCTTGCCCTTACCATTGGGCTTAGAAGAAGATGCCACATGAGCCTCTGGCCCATTAGCCTTGATATTTAATATCTCCTCCATGTTTTGGAGGGTATTCATCAACTCACTCAAGGTGTAATCCTTGTTGTTGAGTTCATAGTCCAACTTAAATTGTTGAAAAGAAGAATTTAAGTTTTTGATGATCATAATTATCTATGTTTCCACATCCATTTCTATGCCACGAAACTCAACATCAGTACCCGCAGAGATTACCTTAAATATGTAATCTCACATCGGTTCATTAGGCTTTTGTCTGAGATTGTGAAAGTTTTAGATAGCTTTCAACTTTGCAAACCTGTCCTCACACCAAATATCTAATGTATGTGATGGACCATTGCACTAGCATTTTGTATGGCTACAAGTTGCTCCTACAACATTGCACTGACAAAAGGTAAAATATAACACTTACAAGTCTTATTAGCATTCTGCCATCGCTTATATTATTGAACATACTCAGAAGTTGAATTACCACCTGGAGGTGTAGGCTCATTGTCGATTAATACCCATGAAATTCGTTCATATTGAAGAACAATGTCAAGGTTACACCTCCATTCATTAAAATTCTCTTTATTTTCCAATTTGTTATTTGTCAATAGCAAAGTGAGTGGATTCATATTGAAGTTTACTAAGTCTGAAAATATAAATTATTAAAACATGAGCATACTAGTCAACAATATTTGAACTTTGTATAAAATCATGATGCATGTATGCATGATGATAGAATTAATGAAGCTTAAAAAATTAAAACTTTATACGATGATTATTTTTCTTATCTATAATAGACTAAGCGATGGTCGGCCATGTTATCCATTAAAAGAAAAACTGGGACCCTCCCACTTAAAAAACTACCAAACATCTGCATGCCTAACTTTTTAAGAAGTGCCATGATTTGGTCCATACTTTTACCAATAGAGCTATAGTGTGTACGTTATTGATGAAATATGTTGAGTGTGTAACCATTTGATTCATCCATTAAAGGTACTTGCAAACCATACATCGGTGGGAGGTCACATTTGTTACCAATGAGTAGACTTATCCTTAAGGAGACCCAAACCATGCAAAATCTAGGATTCATGTCCTCCTGTGAGAAGTAACACTTCATCACTTGCAAATGGGTCATCCTATGAAGACCGTGGACTCTCATATGAGCTTCCTATCCCACTCAATCTTTTTTCGGTCTTTAACTTTTTAATAAATACCATCTTGTCTAGGTGTAATTTATTATCCATCCTATATTATTTCATCATATATCTCATACATAATGAATGTATCGCAAAGCCTAGGGTTGGCTGTTTTCTAAATGGCACACAATCACATAATATGCCATACTATTTGCATCCATTTATCCATTCATCTCATAAACTAATAGGCCATATTTGATTGTCCATCCTTGAATATAAATAAAATTACAAGGCTTTTAAGCCCAAAACAAAAAATATTTCTTAGACTTGCATCTTCCACTTCAAACTATTCATCCATATGACCTGGCCCATTCGGTAAAATTGTGTAATGGCATTTTCATAAAATCGAATTTTGTCACTTTGAAAACATAAAAAATACCGCTTGTTTTCATCAAAACCGAAACCTTGGCAATATGAAAACAAAAAATCCAGCACTTGCTTTTGGTAAAACTAACATTCAAAAAACATTCCAACATTTGTATTTCATTAAACTGAAACTTTGTCAAAATAAAAATTGTAGTGCCTTGTTTTCACAATACCGAAACTTTGTTATTCTAGCACTTTGGTTTTTGTAAAACTGAAACATTGCGAATACATCGAACGATACACCGAAACCATTACTTATTCTTCTCTTTGATCCATAGCTGCTCTGTCTTCAATATTATAGAATTTTATACATTACGAAATCAAAGAAAACAAAAAGCTGAAACCAAGGAGGAAACATGATGATGATAGACCACCCTGCTTTTTACAAACCAAACAAAGAAAAACTTACAAGTTAAAATTATATTCTACAAACAACCAAAAGAGTAAAACATACACATATATATTTCTATCACATAAAAATATGCAGCATACAACATCTAATTGCCAACCCAAGAATCATATAGAGGAACTGAAATCATGCATAAGAAAATGGCTTTGATACCAATTGCTAGATTGAAAATGAAAGCATGTAAGATTTGCTTAAACAGTAGATTTCAAAACTTTTTTGAAATAAAAAATACAGCGGAAATAACATAACCAAATCAACATGATTCAGCTATACAGGATATGATATAAGGAAAATAATTTACATAAGAATAAAGTGGTAGAAATATACCGACTCTCCTTGCTACAACTTTGACTACTCGCTTTTGTATACTCTCCTTTGCCATTGTATCCTCTCTTTGTTGTTATATCCCGACCAATCTAATCTACCACTTGTTCTTTTTGGACAACTTGGTTAACAAGATCCTTTGGTGGGAAAGGAGAAGAAATATTTTTGAGGAGATTTTTCTTAGAAGAAAGAAGCCAAAAGTGAGACTCTTCTCATTAAAGATTCAACTATGCATGCTTGAGAGGAGAAAGTGAGCCAAAAAACAAAATACAAGAACACTTCTTCCTTTCCTTGTCAATTTGGGTTATCATGAAAGAAAGATGTGATGTGCATCTAGTGCATCGCGTCATTCTTTAATCAATCATAAAGAAGCCAATAAATGAGACTCTTCTCATTTGTTTAAGATGGCTACATGAAATGACCAATAACCTAAATCAGACCTTCTCATTTTCAGTTATGGATGAAAGAAGGAAGAAAAAATACAACAAATGCACCTCTTCCTTTCTTTAATGAAATTAATGCTAAAAAGGTTACATTATATGTCATCATTAAAAGACAACCATTAAACCATATAATGATAAGATCATTACTCCATTTAATGATGATAAAGCATGATAAAAACCATCTTTAATTTAGCAATTAATGCTAAATGTGCACTACATATTTAAGTACAAAAAACCAAAATATGTCCTCCTTATTTCTTTAATAACTTTGTTTTAATTTAATTAATCTAATTAATCAAATCAAACCAAAGTCAAGCCCAATATTAAATGT
>JAOSBN010000009.1:14530169-14544068 GCA_027563595.1 Erythroxylum suave
TAATAATATTAATATTAATAACAAAAGGTTGTGTCCAGTGCTCTTTACACAAATTGCGAAGGAATAACTTTTGTCCAATGCAATGTGCTCACAACACATTTGGAGACGGGGACAAAAATTTTTGTCCTTCCTTTTTCAGATGAACAAAAATTTTTGCCCCTGTCATTCGAGAACGGAGGACAAAAGTTTGAGGACAATAACCAAACATGAGGAGAGACAGGATTTTTTTGTTTTGTCTTCTGTCTCCACTAACAAGGACGGTAACCATACACAGGGTTAAGAAAAGCAGGGGACATAAACAACCTCAAATATAGAAGCTCAATAATAAATGTCCAAAACCATAAGCATAACAAATAAATAATTCAACAATTTTTTGGTTGGATTTCTTTAATTATATAACTTGAAAAAAATATAAATAAAATAGTTGAATCATACTTGATCCAAATTTCTATAAAAGTTTTCTTCTCGAAATGTCAACCATAAGTTGGTCATATGTTAAATCTTTAATATTATCCGCATATTACAAAAGAAAAAGAACTCAAATAATTAGAGCGAAAAAAAAGCGTTCAAGCTTCTTTAAACCTTTTTTTCTATTTACAGAAAAAGCATTAGATAGTTTTTATAGTTAAATTAAAATTTCTAATTATAACTAAAGTCTAACTCTAATTATAATTACAATTTAATTTTAATAAAATCAAACATTTTATATTTGATTCGTAAAGTTTTTCAAACCTCACAATTAAGTTAATTTTAATTTAAATAGTTTTTCCTTTTAAATTACTCTTTACGTTTAACTCATTAAATTCATAATACATTGGTAATAATAGTGATGCATAATTCTAATTTATAATTAGAATGAGATAAATTAAAACTTATTTTAAGTTATTTTTAATTTTTTAATTAAATAACTTATAATCATATATCAAGATTTATATCTAGCAACTTTATATTCCTACCTAAATATTAAGAATGTCAAAATAGTTTGACTTAACCTATCTGTATATAATTATAATGCATAATTTAATTTTTTCATCACGTAATGTTCTAATTGAAAATAAAATATGAAATTAGTCCAATTAATTTCATGATCTAATTTAATTTCAATTTACTTTAGACAGAGATTTCCTTAAATTACTACTAATCAAGAAAAGTGAAATATTCTTCTTAATTACTTTATGGTGATGAATTTTTTATTAAATTACCCAACAATCCCCATATACTTCAACTCTATCCAAATCCTACCAACTAATTTATTTTAAATAAAATAAATTATAAATAGTATCAGAATATAGTGGTCCCCATATAAGATATCTTGATAATCTCAAGTATAATGATCAATTATTCAGCTATCACATTAATGAAATCCATAGATACACAAGCAATATTCCATTTTAGATCCTCATAATTAAGTTAATTCAATAAACTTATTATTTAATAAGTGCAGACACGTTTAGTTAAGTATCTTCATATTTTAATCTATAAGATAAACTACTTCTTTCGTAACGAAGAAATATAACATATGCTAATCATTCTGTTTTATTAATATCTAATGTTAATAAAGCAACAATTAAGAATAATTTATAAATAATACGTAAATACAATATAAATATTGTAATTATAATCCTATCGTAATTTCATTTACACCATTCTTTCTGAATTCATAGTCCCTGTTCTTTCTCCTATTTTTATTTTCACAATAAAAGAAGGAAGGTGACTTCTCTTAGTAAGGCATGAGAGTAAGGTCGTCCATCACAACAGAATTTTGCAGTAAAAGACGGGCTTGGGCCGTTTGTTATATCTTCCCTTACTTAGGCCCCAAGAAAAACATGAAATCTTCTGACACGCGCTTCAGACTTCCAGCCATCTGACGGTTCTATGAGGAAACGACAGGGATAGATTGCAAAAAAGAAAATTTCGTGGGGGCATGTGTTGAAAGAGTTATAAGAAAGAAGAGAGGGGAAAGAGCAAAATTAGAGAAGTTGGGTGGGGCATGTTGTTTTATTTACAGTTATTGGAGTGAGCTCTTAGGGTTTTAAGGGTTTCTCTGTCTTTCTCTGTTCTGTTCTTTGTGTGTGTTAATACTTTGGTGTTTGTAGAAAATCCATTTCCCATAACCATGGACAGGTATACCAGAGTGGAAAAACCAAAGCCAGAATCGCCGATAAACGAGAACGAGATCCGAATCACCTCTGCTGGCCCTATTAGGAATTACATCAGCTACGCTACCTCCCTTCTTCAGGTACTCCACATTTTTATTTCTCTCTCTGCAGATGCGCAGATGCTACTCATATTGGACATTTTGCACGTTTTTGGTTTCTTTCTGAGGTTTCACTTCTTTTAATTGTTTTTGCAAAAAAGTTGGAATAGAGTTAAATTGTTGTCCGCTTGATTTGTAAAGGCTGGGTTTACCTTTTTCTCTTGTTTTTGTTTTAGGTGTTTGCTGTTTCACTGATGTGATTGTGTGTGCTCTTTGATTTTTGGGATTTAGTTTCTGCAATTTTCTTTTAAAGACTAATTAGTTGCATTTTTCGTTCAGTTCTGAGATATGTCCACCTTATCTGTTGTGAGTTAACTGTTAGACTAGCTTTTCTGTTAGATTATTGGGGTACTTACGATGGAATGATTAAGTAATTAATAATGAACTTGGTTGTCTGCTGATTCAACGTGGAAGATGTAAAATCTGTATGATTTTGAATTCTATAATTTGTGAAGTATTCTAGAAGCATTAGTGGTGAGTGGCAGAACTCTGCTTTGCAATTTGGATGTTTTATAGATGATGGTCCTTCAAAATGTTTCAAACTTTTATAAGGGTCTACTGACATATATAGTAGTAAGCTTGCTAATGCAACGATTGTTTTTATATTTCTGATATGTGCTTAATGTATTGATAGTGATGTTGCAATTCTGCTGCCCTTTTTATTGAAGATTGATGCTTTGAGTGCAATAACGAACTTTTATGTCGCATTCTAAATTTCAGGTCTTACATGATGTTAAATGTTATTACTTGTGTATTTCATATTATTGATGCGAGAACTTCTCATCTTTGTACGACAATGTTTTTATGTAATGTTCTGCAGGACAAACATGTGAAAGAGATAGTCTTGAAGGCAATGGGACAAGCCATCAGCAAAACAGTTTCCATTGCAGAGAGTATAAAGGTCAATATGGATTTCAAACCGATTTCTTTTGATAGTACTTGTTCTCTCTTACATGCATACTGATATATAGAGGGAGCAAAACCCGTTCTCTCAATTTTGTCTTTCTTAAGACTGAGATCTTATGATCACTTTGTGTGTCCTGTACAGAGGAGAAATCCCCAATTGCATCAAGATACTGCAACCAGTTCAGTAAGCATAACTGATGTTTGGGAACCCATTGAAGAGGGGCTTGTACCGTAAGTTCAGAACATTTTTTGTATAGACTCATTAGCTTCCTATATGCGGCTATAATCTTGGTGGCTCGGTGTTGTTTACTGATTCAGTGTGGAGCAGACGCGCCAGGTCTCCATGATTTCGATTACTCTGTCCTTCAGAGAGTTAAACAAAAACTCTCCAGGGTAAGTTAATGCTTTTTGCCAAATTGAACAGTTGGAGGCTAATAGATAATAAATTGCTCATTATTTCTTTTTGCTGAATTGCAATTGCCTTGGAAATGTTGATCAAGAATATATTTTTTAAAGCATTTAGCTACCATCCAGTTTGATGTTTCATCTGTAGTTAATTTCTATCTATTTAGTTAATCTTATTCATAAATTATGAGGTCATTCTGCTTTGACCAGTACAATGCTAATATGGTTTCTGAATAACTGTTTCACAGTTATCAAGCTCCATCTTCTGTGGAACAACCAAAGCCACATTATCAGCAATATCAGCAGTATCAGCAGCAGCAACAACCAAGACAAGCACGCATCCCCTACGATGCTGTTTATGAAGGTGCTAGGAAAACGAGTTGGTAATTTAGTTTAGTATATATTTATTTTGATACTGATTTTTTCCTTCCATTGTTAGATTCATATGGCCGAGGACGTGGTCGTGGAAGAGGGAGAGGTAGAAGTTGGGGTGGTAGGGGTGGATATGGTTATGGGAATTATCAGGGTAATTATCAAGGTATAAGTTATAGATGGTTTGAGTCATGAAACATTGTGAACTCCATCTCTATTCCCTCATGCCACTTAGCCCATCTCCTTTCTGTGCATTAAGTTTTAATCATTTTATCCAAGACAGTTAACCTTCTTTTTATGTGTTACTCCTCACTTTTTTTGATAGATAATGGAGGGTATTCAAACTGGGGCCGTGGTGGTGGGCGAGGCAGAAGTTGGGGTTACCGTGGTAAGCTTGTCTGATGCCAAATTTCACTGAGACTCATATATGCTATTTCTTTGTGCAGATGCTTGTCCATTGATTATTACACTAATTTTGTTATTATGCTACTATTCTTCAGGTACTGGATATGAAAGGGGAAGAGGTGGAGGTGGAGGTAGAGGGTATGGTCGTGGCCGTGGAAGAATGGGAGGTCGGTCAAGGGGTGGTGGCAGACAATCTTGATGGATAAGTTCTCTTTTTGCTTTAGCTAAATGCTTGCCTTGGCCAGTTGGCTGAATTTTATCCCAGTACTGTTATGAATGTCGTGAAATGTGGCTTATGATTTCGGCAGTTGGTTGTGTTTAAATTTCTTGTCATGCGGATGTGGGCAAGGTTGTTCTTTCGGTTTTTTGCATTTAGCGAAATAGCAAGGAGAGGTTTATGATTACTGTAATTTCACCCTCTGAGTTTTGATTATTATGTCCATATGTAGTTGATTATTTTATTATTATATAGCCATATTTGATTAAATCGGACCCTTTTTTATTTTCTTTTAACAATTGTTTTTTGAACTTTATTCTTTACCAGTTAAGGATAAGGTTGCGTATTATTAAACTTTTTTACATTCCGTGTCGTTATTGTCAAATTATTCTTTAAACTTTGTTATACGGTGCCCATTGTGCGGAGCCATTCAACTACTACTTTTCCTTTGAACAAAATATTGCATTTCTTTTCGAACCAATTCCTATAATGATAACCAGAATAAGGTTTTAATGAATGAACTAATAATAGAGATCTTAGGTCTCTAATCTAAGATCATTATAATAGATTTCTAGACATGTAGGACCTAAAATTTTTGCCAGTTCAGGATACAGGTGAATTTGAGTTTACATGGTTAGGAGGAGGTTCTTAGTTCTAACTGGGATATTGATCTTCCTTTTTGGTAGAAGAATATTTCGTCATACTCAATAGAAATGTACCTAACAATTCTGTCAACGATGTTATCTTTTAATGTTTGGAAAATAGTTACTTCATCTATTAGTTTGATTTTTCATTTTTCATTTTGCATTTCAAGTTTAGTTTCTATATTAAACTTGCACTTCTTGAATTCTCAAGCCAACTTACTACTGTTGAATGACATATTTCACTAAGCCCTTCTCATGTCTTCTGTATACATATAGACAAGTGTATTTTGCAGTAGAATATATATACACACACATACTTTTTGTGCATATATTTATACTGTTTGAACCGGAACCTTTTGAGCATTACTGATTATGAGGATGAGAAGCGGACAGTGTAAAGTTGAATATGAACTAAAACAATTAAAGTGGCAAGAGTCGTTCGTATATTTATACTGTGATAAGTGACAATTTAAATGCTAATCTACCTCGTTTTGATGCACTCATAGGCTGTCGAGTACTTATCCTTGACTTGGTAGGGATAAGATTTGCCAAATAATTATTTGACCTTGGAATTTCTAGAAAATATATTTAAAAATTGGAACGTATGAAACGAAACTAACAACTTGAGTGGAAAGGTGTCATCTGTTACGTGTACATCTGGTCTTGGTCCAAGAAGCTGTCCAGGTTCGTTTGTGCCTGTTCTTGCTATAACCTTGAGGATTTGACCATGCAAAATTCCTTGGATTAAATAAATATAAGCAAGATTTCTCTCCAAAACTCGACTACCAAGGCACCAGGCTAGTGGCAGTGCACGGGCCACACGTTCTTCATCAAGAAAAATATCTTAAACCCGTTCAGCTCAAGATCCAAAAGTACCCTTCTTTCCTTTTTTTCACATCATTTTGTATAAAATAAGCTTCGTAAGAAATCAAATTGCAAAAATCCTTCGCCCACAGTATGTCCATGAATACAGTAACAGAAGTTGATGTATGATTATCATGTAATAAACTATAAATAACTTACCTAAGATTCAACTAGAGCAGTAAGGAACTTACTCTTATTGTATTGACCCCGAACGTATCACGATTTACATTAGTCAACATTGTGATTATTGCCTACAAATTTGTTATTCTAATTAATAAGCCAAAAAAATAAAAATCATTTGCTTAGCCAAAAGGTGATTAAAGTTGGTATTTGAACCCGGACAAGTGAACCCTGACCGACTTAATGTCCAGGTTCACTATGACAATATCCTTATGTAAGTATGTATTAATATCCATCACGAGTTTTGTCGTCACTTTTCCCACATTTCTGTGTCATTATGACATAACAATGGTCGTCTTTTTGGTTGATACAGAGAAGGCCAATTTTGTTTAATAGTTCTGGGCAAGTGGATTTATTAAATACTATTTTACCACTAAAATTTAAAATATACATTTGTTTTTATTCTACTCTTAATTATTCAAGTTAATGAAAAATGTAACAAATTAAGGCTGCGAGATGGAACACGAAGGCGAAACCCAAACCAAAAACTGAAAGAAACGTGTGCCATTCATCATGCGACAGACCGACGTGGATGATTGAATCTTAAAGCTCTAGCAAGGATTCAAGCTTAACAGAGACGCAAACCCGTCCAAGTTCACGTCTCTACCCCTCAAGAGAAATAGATGTATGTATAAATATGTATCTAACGTATTTATCTCAATTGCTTGCACCTTGGTCCCACCTTTTCCTGTGTCTTGTCCCTATTCTCCCTTCTTGCAAGGAAGTGAGGCACTTTGTGTCAGGGCTCGAAATCAAAGAGAAGGATAATTTGGTAGTTGGATAGAGAGAAGTAGAAAGAAAGAGGGAGTGAAAGTGTATCAATGGAAGGAATAATCAGCCCAATGAAGAGCGCAAGCAAGAAAGGGAAAGAGAAAGAGAAAGAGAAAGATGTTTTCCATGTTATACACAAGGTCCCTTCTGGCGATGGTCCTTATGTTAAAGCCAAACATGCTCAGGTAGTTTAATTTCTTTTCGTAATTACATTCTCTGCTTTGTATTTTGATCCACTTCTTATTCAGTTTGACCAACTAATAACCTATACTTGGTAGCTTCTTCTTCTTCTTCTTCTTATTGTATTCTCCATCTTTGTTCTTTCTTTCTCTTGAATACTCTAAAACTCAAACAATTAAACAAAGATGTTTCTAACTTAGTTAGAGGCGTAATATACATATAATTAAACCTAAGTGAAGCAGGAAAGTAGGAGACGTCATCACGTGTATGTACTTAGCTTGTTTATTGATCCTTAATGTTCGACATACAGTACAGATATTAGCTGATCACCAATCTCATTCTATCCTTACGCATATATTAATATAAGATTCTCCTATTCTGATCAAGTTAGAGTTAGCAGTATAAGTACTAATAATGTTAAATCTGTTTAAACTTCCTTATTTGTATATCCTAGCTTTAGTTATATTAAACCTCCTAAATATTATGGTTTCAAGTACAACTACATGGTTTATTAGTTAGATGTTTTGATATTCATGCATTCTTGACGCAATTTATCCACTAATTCTCACAAAAAGTTCTTTGGATCTTGGTAAAGAAAAGATGTGAATATCTTGTAATTTGCATAATATGGTGTATTTCATTGAATGTTTCAGCTAGTGGAAAAGGACCCCGAAGCAGCGATAGTGTGGTTTTGGAAGGCAATAAACGCTGGAGATAGAGTTGATAGCGCTCTTAAAGACATGGCGGGGGTGATGAAACAAATCGACAGAACTGAAGAAGCTATTGAAGCCATCAAATCTTTTAGAGGTCGTTGCTCTAAAAATGCTCAGGAGTCGCTCGATAATGTCCTCATCGACTTGTACAAGGTATCAATTGAGAATATTGATATTTCATATCAATTTAAGAAAAAGAAGGAAAATTTAATTTTCCTAACCTTTAAAAATTAATTCAGGAAGATAGATAATTGTGATTAGAGTAGATTTAAAATTTTTAATTTTTACTGGAATTCATATTTTGACGGGTTTGCAGAAATGCGGAAGGGTAGAAGAACAGATTGATTTACTGAAGCGGAAGCTAAGATTGATATACCTGGGAGAGGCCTTCAATGGTAAATCTACCAAAACCGCTCGCTCTCACGGCAAGAAATTTCAGGTCACTATTCAGCAAGAGAGTTCCAGATTATTGGTATGATCATTTCTCCTTATATATCCATATATTCATCAATAATTCGTTAAGTGCATGCCTCATTTTGCACTTCCTTTGGCATGGCTTCCGGATTCTAGCTGGTTAGTAATAACCCCAACTTGCTCAATTCTTCCTATAACACATCTGCTTTGGTAGGAATGATTCAGCTACTAGCTATCACAAGTTGATGGGCTTCTTATAATCTGTGAATCGACGTTATATTGCACGTTTGTGTTTGATAGGGGAACTTGGCATGGGCCTATATGCAGAAATCTAACTACATGGCGGCGGAGGTGGTGTATAGAAAGGCTCAGATGATAGATGCTGACTCTAACAAGGCCTGTAACTTAGCACTATGTCTGATCAAACAAGCGCGGTACGAAGAGGCCCGTTCAGTTATAGAACAAATATTCCAAGGTCAGTTTCCAGGTTCTGAAAACACCAGGGCTATGAAAAGAGCACAAGAACTTCTTATGGAACTTGAATCAAGAGAGCCCCCTAAGGAACTAACCAACTTGTTGGCACTAAGTCTCGAAGACATCGACTCCGTCAAAGGGCTTGAGCAAGCAATCGATGATTGGGCTCCTTCTAGGTCCAAGAGACTACCTATCTTTGAAGAAATTTCTTCATTCATCGACCAATTAGCTTGTTAATGTCAGGCTTCGGCACTTTGCAATCTACGGAGTGCCGTGAGGTTGGTTGTATTGAGAGTGGGGCAAAGCAATCCAATTGTTTAGGGGTTGTTGATGTAGAAATAAAGATATGATTGGTCTTTGTATATAGTTTTGGCACAAAATAGTCAAAATTGTTACATTTTGTAATATCCCTTGGCATTTGAACGTATTTTGGTGGAAATGGCAATGTCCAAGAGTGAGAAATTGTTTCTTTTATGTACAAGAAGGAATCATGATGCACCCAAAAGAATTCAAGGAATAACATTAGGTCAAATCTTTGTAAAATTTGCGAAGAAGAAAGCAAAGCAAATCAAATGAAGTATGAGGATGAAAGCAATGTAGATAAAAATAAAGAATAATGAATTCAAAAATGCCAAACATTTTAAGAAATTTTCAATTTTGTTGATTATCTTTTTAAAAATTTCAATTTAGTGATTAACCTTTTAAAACTTGTACAACTCAAGTAAACATATTAAATTTGCTAGTTTTTTTTGTTGATGTTGATAACAAAACACACTTTTTACATGACAATTGAATATTCACATGACACTTTATGAACATTTGGATACCTATATGGATTGGACCTAACATTATCTATAACTTATAATCCATTTGACTAAAATAACCCACTTACTCACATGATCTATCTACCCAAATTCTAATTCCCAACTTCTTTTGATTTCCCTAATCCTTTCTGAACAATCTTTGTTGTAATTAGCAAATCCTAATTTATTTTTTTTCAAATTCTATATTTTTTCCCATTTCAAAACTCTTATTTGCTTGATTTGGTTTTCTCTCATATTCATATTTGAATGGTAAAGGAAGTCCACAATTGCCTTTCTTCATAGAGCAGTGATTTATTATCAAATCAGGGTTTTCTAAAGAGTAAAGTAAGTATGTAAAGGTTGGTAACAAATCTCTTTTATTGATTGAAGCTCTCATATGTCAATAATTGCATACCTATAATGATGATGCAATTATATAACTTATCCTTTCCAACTATTTGAACCCAAGCAAATTATGACTATTTATAAGGCTAACATTGACAATCATCTTAGTTCAAAAATATTTTTGAAGAATATTTGAAATGTGGCTGGTAAGCTGAAGTAAAGATGGTTCTTAACCTTTTACTTAACCCTATTCTTACTTTAACTTTGTTTTTGTTGACTAAGTTTTAATCTTATAAAACCTTTAATATTCTGCAAGTGCACAAGTCGTAGTGTAGTATATGAGGTGTCGATCCCAAGAAGAATTAGTGAACTAATCGAATCCTAATTTTGTCTAAGGTTGTAAAAATGTGACTTAAATGAAAATAAAGATAACCAGAAAATTAAACAATCAAGTAAGGGTTGAATGAAAATAAAATTCCCAAATCAACATAAGTAAATCAAAATGGAGCCCAACCACTTAACAATTGAGATATCGCAACAAGACAAGATTAAAGAATTATGAGAATGTGGGATTTATCTATCGTCATTTTGCTACCCTAATCACTTTCGAAGTAATTTGTATCATCCTAGAATTTCGAAGGGTTGACTACTCTCTTTCAAGATCTAATTAATTAAACCTAATTAATAATCCATATCTGATTCTGAAATTTTGATTTAAAATCTCTCGATTAACAAAAACAGCCCACATTATAATAAGTTCTTAAGCAATTTAATAAACAATTGAGTCCTCACACAAGATCTCTCTTCGTATGATTATCGATTTGATAATTGCATGACTTATTAGTGTGTTAACTCTCGTTACACAACCTAATTGGATGACTATCAACTGACTCTCTCGATTTAGTGTCAATGTATATGTAAACACAAATATCACAATACCTAAACAATTTCATTAACAGGAAAAGCAAATAAGTCATAAAATGATTCAAGATTCAATCCCAAAATGAAATTAGAAAATCATTAACAACATGTTCAAGATTCTTGAACCCAAGTCATCCATTAAGATGAAGTAAATAAAGAAGAGAAAGTAGTAACTTGAAATGGTTAGTTTGAGGAAAAAGTGAGTTGTTCAATTCTTAAGCCAGATTCAAAGTTCTGCTTGAACAAATTGAGAATAATGTGATTTAAGGTTGAGCTTTGAGTATTTCGAGACAAAACCATGGCCTTGTCTATGTTCGTGATGAACGTGGCGAACCGTTGGGATTACTTGTAACAGGTCAAAGATGGTGGTGGTGTTAGACATTTAGAAATTTTGATATTTTTAACTATTAATTTTATACGTTATGTAATTTTAAATAACACGTCATTATAATTAACAGATGATTTAATAGCGGATATTTATTATATTGTTTATTTATTTATTTTAAGATATATAGACATTTTTTATTGGATAGAGATAAGATTGCATACTTGTAGAGTTATTTAGATTTTAGTTTCAATAAAACTTTTATTGGAATATTATTGTTGCTACTTTTATGATAAATAAAAAGTTGAACTATTTTAGTATTAATTTTTAGGTTTAAAATTTATATCAGAAAATATAATAAAGTTTGAGATTTTTATAATTATATTTTTTATTAAGTTCCTGTTAAATTTATGTAGTTATTAAAAATTATGATAAAACATAAAAAAAGTTTAAATTTTAATATTGTCGTTCGCTTAGTTTATGCTATGTGGACTACGTGATTCGTTTTTAAAAACTATTCCTAACTTAGTATCATCTTAAATATTGAAATCTTTAAGGGGCGATTGGTTCACATGGAGGTATGATAATAAGAAAGAGAATGAATATGGTAAATAAATGATAATGAATACAATCATTATAATTATGTTGGTTGGTTAAGAGAAATGAATTATTATCATTATCATCATTGATAATAGTTGGTTTGTTAAAAATATTAAAATAAAAATATATTATACTTTTATTAATTAATGAATTATATTTTAATTTATTATATTTTAATTAATTAAAATGTAATTAACTAACTAATCATATTTTAATTAATTGATTATATCTTAATTAATAATATTTTAATTAAATATATTTTAATTACATTTTAATTAAAAATAAAAAGGAAAATATAAATGTAACAGTGGTGGTGTCACCCCTATGACACAAGCAAGATTGTGACCAAGGTTTTAAAAACTGGACCGGATCGGCCGATCCGACCGAAAAAATCCTGAACCGGTTGGTTATCCGGTTTGGTTCTATATAATAACCACTAAGTATACAAACCAGTCGATTTATGGGAGAACCGATCGGTTTTCAACAACTAGAGCAACTGGTTTGTCAAATATCCCTTCATATATCTAACGTTTACCTCTCAGATTTCATTCAACCTCTCTCGAATGTACTCATCGTCTCTCGGGCTTCTCATCCTCTATCTTCTCCATCTTCTTGGACTTAACTGGCTCTGGCAGAGTAATCATCCACTTCTCCCGTGTCTTCTCCGTCTTCTTCGACTTACTTAGTTCCGACGCAGTAATCTTCAACTTCTCCTCTGTCTTCTCCATCTTGTTGGACGAAGCAGGCTCTGGCGGAGTACTCGTCAACTTCTCCTATGCCTTTTCTGTCTTTCTGGGCGATTTTAAGGGTTTTGATGAAGCAATGGGTGCTGGTATCTGTAGTCTTTCAGAGATTCTGGTAAGTCTCGTTGGTACTTCTCATGCCGCATTAAGAAGGTGAGGGTAGAAACAACATTATTTTCACTTCTTTACCTTGATTATCTTGTTTTGCCTCTTCGGTGTTGAGTTGGGGTTTTTTAATTGGTGCAATAGTTAAAATCTTTTCCTTTACATTTGTGTTAATGTCTTTTATTTTGGTTTTCAGTGCTCACCCCTTAATTTTAGTTGTTAAATTGTTGGGTTGAAGTTAGTTGTTTCCAATTTAGGACTTATTGAATTTTTTATTTTTGCTGGAGCTATTGTGGATGCCGTAGTTGAGTGACGTGTGTGGTTGAAAGGAGGGTTGTTTGGACTGCGTGAGTGAAGCTAATGGTTGAAGGAGATGGCTATTGGGTTTATGAATAAATGCAGAATTGGGAGTGAGGCTGAAGGTTTTGAGTTGCTTGTTGTAGATTGGAGACTCTGCGTTTGCTAGTGAAGGCTAGTGGAGGCGGCCAGATTTTCTTTTTATCAACATTGTGGTTTCACCTCTACGACTCTACCTTGGTTAATGATAAGACTGAAGAGTAATTCTATTACTTGTAAACGTTAATTTTTTTGAGGGTCTTTGCTGATTTATTTTAATTTGTTATGTAGACAAGGAGATTATGATAAGGCAGTTGAATCTTGAGCTTTCATTCTGGTTTATAATTCTTGATCAATTAGTTTCCTGTAACACTTAGAACTCTATTTCAATTTAGATTTTGATAGTTGTATAACACTGTAACATGTGATATGTATACACGATGAAGTATTGAATTTATTGAGAAGTGTTTAATTTTTTCATACACAATTTTGGGCTGCTTTCCTCCAAGACTTGAATTGGTGAGAGCTTTTCTTAAGTGAGTACCATTCTTTTGTGTTTCTACTTTCTACTCTTGGTTTGTTTCTATTATAGTTTTTGTTTCTGTTATAGATTTGTCTTCTGGGGGCGAGTTATTTTGTTTAGCGTTCAGCTTTTGATTTGTTTCTTTGATTCAATTCTTTCGGTGCTTTTTGGATCTTTGAGACTCATTGCCTATGTGGCGCTTGTAAGTATTCATAATATGCCAATGAAATCAATCAAAATCAAGAGAAAGTGTTCATAAACATCTTCATAAGATTTTATGGTCATGTTGATTGTATTTAGTAATTGTTTAAGACATGGCAAATGTTGGACCCCGATTTTTAAGTGAAATTTAGAAATATTAAATGAACTTGAATGAGTGTTATTATGTATATGTTT
>JAOSBN010000009.1:14553576-14568716 GCA_027563595.1 Erythroxylum suave
CATTTATACCTAAACATATACACAATAACACTCATTCAAGTTCATTTAATATTTCTAAATTCCACTTAAAAATTGGGATCCAACAGAAAGCATGTAATGTGGCTAATACATAAAGAAAAGGCAAATAAAGCTCAAAGCAGCATTTCAAAAAGGAAAATCATATAATGGGTAGGCTATTTGGCTAATGTAGTTCAGAAAAGAAAACAATGCCTCATCATATCCATGTTGATTCATATGATAAAAATGTGGTCTCAAATAGAAATTCAATGGAAAGTCAGGATGCACATGCCATGAAGATCACACATTATCAAAAGACAATGAGACTGAAATGAATATGTCAGTCAAATAAGGCTTAAAATCTCACTGAATTTGTCTACCACTAATCATTACTCTTCTAGAGGTAATGCATATCAACCAATCACAAGAGTGAAAGTATATGCTCAAGTTCCTACAAAATTCTCTAGTCAATTCATACTCTAATAATGACTAAATAGTCCTAGAATCAATAGAATAGAGAAAATGTTTGTTTTGTTCTATTCTTTCTCTCGTTTTGATTGAAAACTTAAAACAAGTCGAATAAACAAATTCAAAAACACACATTCATATAAAAAGTAATGTGGAAATGTAAAGAAAAGAAATTTACTTCCCTTGGGTTGCTTCCGAAGAAGAGCCTTGGTTTAGGGTCGCTGGCACTGCTCTATGTTTCCTCCTCACGTGACAAAATTGTGATTTTCAAGTCTCATACGCGGCTCCTCCACATGAAGTTCTTCAAGATAGGGCCTCAATTGATGATCCGTCATAATCAGCATCTTCCTTATCCTCTGACCTTCAATCTTGACTTAGTTCATGCACTTTAGAAAGGTCTCAAATGTCTCTTCACCTTTTTCTTCCTCATTTAACTCCTCCAATCTGCTATGTAAAGGTGAAGAGTTAGTCTAAAAAACAATCATGAACTCAGTACTCACCTCTGAGTTAAATGATATGTCTTTTTCTAGTTCGAGCTCCTCCTCAACTTCTTCTTCACATCTAATTCCTTGAGTATTGCTCTCAAAATTCTTAGGCTCCTCATCACTCTGTAAAGTTTCAGCACTAATGTCCATTGGGTATACCTCGGATTGATATGGCTCCTCCTCTTCCATTTGTGAATTTAGGTAGTTGATCCTTACTGTCATCTCACCTATTTGGCTTGCCAAGTTATGGAGTGTAGACGTTGTATCCTGCCAGAGTTGTTATATATCCTGTTGAAGTTGCTGCTATATATCTTGTTGGAATTGTTGGAAACCCCTTTTTACTGTGTGTGTCCTCTTTTTAACATTGCATTTAATGAAGATGTTTACGTTGAACACAGACGCTGTCAGCATTTTGGCATGCTTGTTTTCCTTATACACTGTGTAGTTTTGGTCTTGGCATCCCAGCCTGATACTGCATCTTTTTATGCTTCTACGTTGCATGTCTTGTTGCATGCGTTTTGATTTCTTATTTTAATCCACCTGTTGGCACATTTTGCTTCAATCTTACTGTCATTTCATGTTGTTTCTTTCAACTGCGTTATCTTCATTTAATTCCATAAAACACTTTGCATGTGCTTGTATAGTCCATACATAACAACAACTTTGATTAATTTGTGTTTTTATTTTTCTTTTCTTCTTTTTGTCACATAATTTTCTTCTTCTTGCTCCATAAAGACAAGTAAAAATTAATCTTTGAAAATGGTCCAAATATCATGTTTTCAACTCACTTTAACTTCTTTGCTTTCGAATTGTGCCTAAAATCACATATAAGTCAAAATGAGTATCTTAAGCAATTTCATGTTAATAATCACTAAGTGTTATGCAATAATTTTATAATCAATTTGGCACCTATCATTATCCAACTCCTAATGTTGGAACAAAAATACACAACCAATACAATCTAGTTGAAATAAACCAAAAAATAAGATTTAGATAATTTTAACCCTTCCTGTTGGTGCTGTAAGCGACTCAAGTGTATTATGTCCCATTTCCCAACTTAAGATGTGATAAGTCATAATGGTTGGCCATTTTCAAAGTAAAACCTATAGGTGTTTTTGAATTATATGGAAAAGGAGAAAATAAGATAATTGAAAGTGAAGCGTTTTAAGAAGATGTTCATGGAAAAAATGCATGTGTAACATATGACGAGAATGAACCTTTAAATAATCCAAATAATTAATCTTTTGAATTTTCATCTGAAGAGGATGGGGAATCTATAGAAGGCAAGAGATCTGAAGAGGAGTCTAACATTGATTCTAATTCTTAAAAAAAAAGATGATAATGATTTTGGTTTACAAATAAGTGATGATAGCGATTAACTCATGTAAGTAATAGAATATTATATGAATAAATTTATTATTATTGCATCAACAATGTATTGTTATATTTAATTTATATTGTTATATTAGTGCAATAATTAATAAAATGTGAATTTTAGGTTTAAAATATGTCATAGAAGAGAAAACAAGAAATGTTGTTGCCAAGGTTCGAGCCAGTGCATGTCTAGGTGAAGCATCACATTGTGTAAATAGTACAGAATAAGGTATTGCACGTTCAGCTAGTGAACATCCAGATAAGGCATCACCTTCTCCACATACAGTCTTTGTACCGTCCAGTATGCCTATTATTGCACCATCTAGCAGCCCTGCTATACCATCCAGCAACCTTACTTTTAGACCAAATTCTAAATCTATATTAACAGAGATATTAGGGGTAAACGTTGCAGATGAAGGAGGCGGCTCCTAGCCTAAAGCTAAGGGAGTTAATGGAAGTAGTTACATCACAATTGTCAACGATCAGTGAGTGAAATTCTAAAAACTTTGTAATACATGATAACACTATAGGTTTCTACTAAAGTTGTAGGTTTTAATTTGGAAATGACCAAGCAGGAAGCTTACACTATGTCAGCTCTTTTTGCACACCTACACTAAGAAGCATGATGGTGTGACCTTCATCAATGCCCGATGTAGATAACTTAATGTATGTAAAATTTATTCTTTAATGTTAATCCTTAAAAATTATCATTTATTAATGTAATCAATTATAATGATAGGTCCAAATACAAGAAAGCATTGAATGACAGTGTCGAAACTCTGAAACTGTTGATGAGAGTCAAATATATCTTGATGTAGTTGGTGCTAGGGATTGTCGTGGAAGGATTTTCAGTTTAGATTCATTTGCAAACACATGTTATTTGCTATCCTCCTTATCTAGTACAACTGCATCTAGTAGGTGGCCCGCATTCAATGAGAGAGTCGTTAAGCTTGAGAGCACAGTATAGAGGCTGGCAATGCAGTTGGAATAGTAGATGGAGTACATAGCTTAACTCCATAATGAGATGGATGAGTTGAAGGGAGGAGTAACATCGAATCGCAGCACTTAGATCATCTGCCTTCACCAACTGCGTGGCATAGATTTATAATATTTCCATACTTAAGTGAATATATTTGATGTTTTGCTATTATAAAGTTTTTATATGAATGCTTAATTTATAGTTATTTTCAAGATACTTATTCTTTTACATTATAATTTTTATATTATATTATCAATCATCATAAATTTTGCATTATATTATCAATCAAGATTATATTATTTGCAATAATTAAATGTAGAAAAAAAATTAATAGATTAACAACAGAAAATTCAGGTAAGAATTGAGAAATGTTAGTTAGCTCTATAGGTAAATTTCTTGATAGGATTATAATATTTTGTAGGTAAATTACCGATGGAACATTCTGCTAGTAAATTTACTGATGGATATTTATGGTCTATCACTAAAATTATAATTCTATAGGTAAAATTTTCCGATGGATATTTAATTTATGTGGGTAACTTTACCGATGAGGTTACATTTTTAGTTAGGAAACTTAGTGACGGAATTTGTAATTCTGTAGGAAACTTTACCAACAGAATACTATAATTTTGTCAGTATATTTCTCTATGGAAATTATATTTCCGTCAGGACATTTTACATACAACCATTTCTCCTACAACTCTTTCCGTCAATAATTTTTATTGCTAAATTTATTTTCCAACAGAAAGTTAGTATTTTTTGTGGAGAACTTTTATCGCTAAAACCAATTTTTCTTGTAGTGAATTTGAAACTCAACTTATCTTTTAATCCTATGTTACAAAAATTATATGCAACACTTTTTTGTGGTCCTTTATTAAATCTGTATATCACGTGGCAATTGAAGTTTAAAATGAAAAATAAAACTCTTGATTGCTTCTCTCCTCTCTCTCTCTCTTTCTCTCTCCTTGTCATTATCTAAACCACTTGTAGTTAACCATTTGTATTGAACAAAACTACAAACACATTCTTGCAAGTTTGGAGGTAATTGATAGTGCCTTATACACTCCTTTGTACCTTTCTGTCGAATCCTCCATTCATCTAATCTAGTACTTGATTTTTGCATATAAGTCTTCAAAGAATAAGAATTTAACAATATCAAATAATTTCAGCAACAAGGTCATGAAAATGGGGAGCACATTACATGCATACATGCATAGATGAGGATTAATACCTACATATTTCTTATGAGATGTGTAAATAGTGTTGAGGCTTTAAAACTTGGGTAACATTCATTACGTTCACCATCAAGTTCTGCTCATACCTTTGTTACATTGATTACCATCTTTATTGCCAATGTTTCATTCTTCCTTAATATGTCTTTATTGCCATTATCAATGTATGGACTCTTTATACTATATACATGCAAGACTCACTTTGTTTTTTTCAAGCTTTTCTTCTAACACTAATGACTCTTAAGCTTTTCTCCCAACATTCATGACATTCGAAACTTTTCTCCCACACTCATTACTTTTCCTATATAAGTTACACAACTTTCACCCATCACTTACAACTTTCGAAGCTTTCCTCCCACACTCATTACTTTTCCATAAAAGTTACACATCTTTCACATAAAAATATTTGTTTTATAAACATATTTGTTTGTCTTTTCTATTATACTTTTGTGTCCTTTTATTAATTTTCAGAGAAAATTCCTACTCCACCATTTAGAGTGCACCAAAGAAGGTGGAGAAGACGTTAACCCTAGGGTTAGATTCGGTTGTCCTGTTGTGTCGTAGAGGGGGAATTTTGACTTAGGCCAGTTATTTTTTACAACGCCTTGCATTTAGATAAGCCATTTCAATTTTACAATATTGTTATTTTCACTAACAATCTAAGTCAAAAATATATTTGTTGCTTTATTACTGCTGTTAGAAATTGTGTTGTTTTACTTGTTATTATTTTCAGGTTTGCTATTGGTTGTTAGAAATTTCTGCATTGCTACTGTGTATTTACTTTCGATATAAGTTGGAATTATATCGTCTGCAAATGAGATAAACGTAGGTTCTGCACTTACTGTTCCCCACTTAGGTTCTGCCTCATTCACTATGGCCCCGAAGAGTATACCTGACCTTACTAGATTAGAGCCTCTAGATAAAAGAAATTTTAAACAATGGTTTGAGGAAATTTTGTTTTACTTTCAACAATACAAAATTGATTAACTAAACCCATTACACAAACTGAAAATGTTCGTCATGCTTAACGTCACAATTAATTAGTAGAGGAGTGATTTTAAACCAAGCTTGGTGTGTAGGATCGCCTGAAATGTAACATCACAAGAAGAAGAGTATATGTCCTTCCTCTCCATCAGACACTATTGCTCCCAACACTCATTAGATTGCTTATGTTATGATTAATGATAGTAGTTTGCTCGACATGTACGTAGAAGTGTTGGGCCCCGTTTTCGGAGCCCAACTATCTGAAACATCATAAGACTTGAACGTGTCGGGCCCATAAAGTTATTTCTAAGGGGTCTCTCTAGACAAAACCAGTTCAAACAGTAGAATCACAAATTGACTTCTTCATGACAATTGTAGCTTTATGTATCTAGTTTATTTTGAAACAATAATTGTTTCATTCGGATCTCTATATAGGTCAAGATATGAGTATGTTCAGTAAAACAACCAATTAATGCTCTCCCAATCATTTCCCTCACTTTCTTTCCATTAATATTTTTCTCATCAACCCCAATGGATACCAAAATTTTATGGAGAGGTAAAGAAATATGGTAGGAATCTATTGGTTCAAAAATCACTTCATTTCGGAGGTTGGACAATGAAGTTATGACCAAAAGAGTCAACCATGATTATTTCCTCAATCATATTGTACATATCTTGGGACAGCTGGTATAACTTTCACTAGAGATATCTGATTATGATCATTTTAAAACGGTTTCGAAGAGGACTTTCAGGTCTAGCACTTTTATGAAGAATCCAAAAAGAGATTCTATCATTTTGAGGTCAAAATAAGACAACTTTGACCCAGACAAAGTAATTAGGTATGAAATGGATCAGACGAATCAGTCTAAGATCAATCAATCTAAGATGATCCAGAGTAAGAGGATCCAGGGTAAGACGATCCAGTGTAAGATGATCTAGAGTAAGATGATCCAGGGTAAGACGATCTAGTGTAAGTTGATCTAGAGTAAGGCGATCTAGGGTAAGACGATCTAGAATAAGACGATCTAGGGTATGATGATCCAGAGTAAGATGATCCAGGGTAAGAAGATCCATAGTAAAATGATCCAAGGTAAGACGATGGTAAGACGATCTAGAGTAAGACGATCCAGGGTACAACTGAACATACCAAGCTCCCTCCAAAGCATCTCCAATGATTCCTATATCCACTCTAGCATCACTTTTAATAATAATCTTCCTAAATTCACTTCTTCTAATGCAATGTCCCTTCTTAAACATTCAATTACCAAATTAATTTCATTAAACTCCCAAATCTCAATGCCATTGACTCATCACGTATGACAAATTCTCATCTTTCACTGTAGCGGTCCTATATGCATCATGTGCAACATTATTAACTTATAATGACCACATCTCTTAACTTCGATATCCAAAAATTTCATACTTTATATCATTGGAAAGCTAGAAAGATAAGCTACAACTTTCATGAAGACAACTTTGGCTAATTCTACCTAAAGTCCAGAACTCAATTTCTACACCTATGAAAGCTTGCAAAATGCAATATCTCTTTATATCAATTCAACTACTAAGTACTTTTGTTAAATTCTTAAATCTCACCTCAATTGATTAATCCCATACAACCTTTCCAATCTTTAAGATGTTATTCTAAAACAAATAATAATTTGCAATTTCAACAAAGAAGAATGTGCACATACTCATTCCACTTCCATAACCATCCTACTCAACATGTAAAAATAACATCATCATACACAAAAGCAAATCTTCAAATTCTCATTCTCATTGCTAAGCAAAGTAAAATATTTGAACAAGCTTTACTTATATATCAACATACACATCACTAACTTAAAACAAAATGCCAAGGATGCTCATGTTTGATATGCCTATAAAGCTATCTAAAATGTTCACTAACTTAGTACAAAAGTCTCTAACTATCTTGGAGTTTCCGATGCCTTGCAAGGAATCAACAACCTTCTTATTCTGCACCTAACGAGTGAAAATAATGGGTTGAGCTACACAACTCAGTGGCTAATATATTTATAGCCATTGGTAATCGACCACAATTCAAGCAAATATACATTTATAACTAGCAATTCAAGCATTAATTAATTTTGCTCAAAACTCATAACACAATACATAGATTTTAGCTATTAAACACAACACTTAAATGCATCATACTTGACAATTCAAAGATGCAATGCACAAACAAATAGCTCGAGAGTTTCGTGAAACGAAATGGAGAAAACTGAAGTTTATGCCATAAGCAAAACGAGTCCGATTTCTTACGATCTCGTGGCCTCAAACAAGCAACCAAGAGAAGGCTATAGGTCAACGTGCATATGAATAACAAAATGGGTTCCTCTCTTGCCTAATCACAAACAAATTTTATGCTCAATACAGTCAATCACAAATTCATAATCTCATGCATCTTTTACTTTTTCTTCTTTTCTTTTATACGAATATCATAACCTTGTTCAAGGCATAATCTAATCATAATTTATCATGCGTTTTCAAACATTCACAATGATTTCAAGCAAATCAATTGCAAGCAAACCAACATACACCCACTCGCTCGAGCCTTTTCGTTCTTACCCTTGGAGGCCAAATCAAAAATATTTTTTTCCAAGGATTGCAGTATAAAATGCAACCTCAGGTTGTTTCACTTAATCAAAACCAAATTAATGGAACTAAGCTAGCCTATATGTCATGATATGCAAACAAAATTAGCAAAGAAGAGGGGATTTTCAATCTTTGGAAACTTAAACTAAAATAAGCGAATTATAAGAAAATGTGATAAAAAGTGTTTTTCAATTTTGGGAATGGTAAAGCAATGAAATAAAAGCAACAATCAATGATAATAGTATCCTCTTGAAAAAGAGCTTTGGCTATCATTATTCGAAACGAAATTTAACAGGAGTGAATCCTTAAGTTTCAAATAGTAAACCTTAAAGAACTCTTTAAGTCCAAGGTTTCAATTAATGAACTCCATTTCTTAAAACCTTATTAAATGCTCTTAGTGTGTGCAATAGGTAAGTTAATGCAATAAGTCACTTGGGGTCTAGAATCATCTCCATACCAAACACAACTAGGCAGATAAAAGAGAATCAACCAAATCAAAAATAAACATATATGTGACTTCATATATTCAAGCTCAAAATTCTACATCAACAAATCCCAACAACACATTAAGCAGCCCATACTTGATTAAACTCTAATCAAGAACATTCAACTACAAATTACAAATCCTAAACCTAGGAGTTCGTAATAATGTAGCTGAACATAGGATGAATTACTCCCCTTTGAAGCCCATTGAACTCTAGCCATTGCTACATTTTTTAAGAGGAAAGAGGTGCCCAGCCAAGCATTACTCCAAGAGGAATCTCAATCGGGAACCCACTGGAAGCATCCATGGTAGCAACTGTCGG
The DNA here is from genome assembly GCA_027563595.1 of Erythroxylum suave. Lineage (NCBI taxonomy): Eukaryota > Viridiplantae > Streptophyta > Magnoliopsida > Malpighiales > Erythroxylaceae > Erythroxylum > Erythroxylum suave. The sequence continues at coordinate 14,562,518 of JAOSBN010000009.1, forward strand.
TCGAGAAGTTGAAGGTGAAGTGGAGAGGAGGGGCTAATGATAGTGTCCGAAGGTATTTTTGACAGTGAGAATGTGTAGAGAGAGTCGAGGAGTCTCTTTCTTAAATGTGTACCGGCCCTTTTAACCTAAAATGGTAGGTTTTTAAAGAAAATGGGTAATGGATCGGGTTGCACAGTGGGTATCTTTCCGAAAATGGTTCGGGTATTTGAAAGTTCACTGCGGCGATAGATAAGTTCCCCGCGGCGAACTTTTCCTGAAGGTTTTTCTACTTTGTTGGCCCCTTTCGCCGCAGCAACAAAATAAATCTTCGTCGTGGCTAACTTTTCCCGAAAGATTTTGCTTGAAACTCTTTATTCTTCACCGTGGCGAACTTCCTGTTGTGACTGTTGACTTGTTGACTTGAATTAAGCTCTTTCCACATCTTCTTCTTGAGTCTCCTACAATGAACAAATGGTAGTTTGAACTATCAATTGTTCTCAAAAAATTAATTAGTACAATTAACACTCAATTTCGACAAATTTTACTCTCAAACTACATAAAATAAAGGTAGACACTCAAGAATCAAATTAAGCATAAAATTTAGAAATAAGAGCCAAAAAGTGTAGTAAAGGTCATGAAAATGTCGCCAATTCATATAATAAACTTAGGCTCAATCAAATTCCCCCACACTTAGACTTTTGTACTCCTGGACAAAGTTCATAAGAGTCAAAGAGACATCATTGCAAAAGAAAATCCTGATCATTCCTAAAATAAGAGTAGGAAATTGGGAAAATTCACCTTCTTAAAAATCAATCAAAGTAGACTGAAAGAGTGCCAAGAAAATAAACACCATAAGAATTTAATACAAAAGATTGAGTAAAAGAGATCTCGCTCAGGGCATGGTGTTTGCTCTCATCTCACTTGTTTTTGTGATAATTTCACTCTAAATCTACTTAGTCCATTCTCTACCATAAGCTTATGATAATTCTATGTCTCCACTACGAGAACTATAATTTTGAAAATCAAGAGGGCTTTTCAAGGTTGTAATGTATGTACGGCTAGATGAAATGGATGGAATGGATGAAAGAAGAAAGAAAAATATGAGTACATGCACCTTAAGTATGAAATAGATGTCAACTATAAGACAATATTTACACAAACGATCATATAATCTATACTTTTTTTATAGACAGAATATTTTGTTTTGAAAATATATACCTTTCTTTTCTTTGCTTTTGCCCCCCCTTTTTTTTAATTGCTCGAGACAACTAGGAGAGAATGAGAAATAAAAAAAATTGAGACCATAATAAAATGTGTGCATGTACTCAAAAACACAGTTCAAGGGGCTAGCAATGGATAAATGTTTATGGGGTTTGTGTTGGGGTCAATAGGGTTTTGAAAGAATGCCTCCATCATGTTAACAAAATTCTAGTTCATCAAGCTTTGATTAAGAATTAAGACAAGTTCTAGAAAGATATGAAATTAAGCATATATACACAACAATGAAAGAATTTAGGCTCAAATATCCTTCCAACAAGGGTACTATCTCCATTAACAATCTCAAAAATTAAAAACATACAGTGCTACTTTGTCGACATACCCTCACTTACTTTGTGTTGAATTATTGAAAATGAAATTAGTCAAAATCGACTACCATTTGAAGAATAGAAGATATTTTCAAAAACATCGGACCGCTTTAAAACTTATAAAATCATACAGGAGTGACAAAAATCTAATTAGGGAGAACTATTGAACGAGAGAATGTCACCTTGGCAATGCACATATTGCCATAGCGAAGAAACAATTTGCCGCAACGAAAAGATTTAATTTTACACGTCGCCGCAGCGAAGACAGGGTGCGCCGCGGCGAAGACTCAAACACCAAGTTGTTAAGATTTGATATTATTCACAATTGATAACAAACACCAAGTTGTTAAAATTTGACATTATGCACAATTGACAACAAAAATGACAAATTGGCACCTCCCCCACACTTAAACATCATATTGTCCCCATTATTGGAAAAATTAAAGCACGGATATGTAGGCAACACATCAAAATTAAAGCACGGATATGTAGGCAACACATCAAAATATATATATAAATTGAAGTCAACAAGTTTGGACATTACAAAAGTAAACTAAACATCTGAAAACTAAAACTACTCTATCGGGTGATCATCCCCAGCGTCAGAAGGAGCTACTCCTGATGGGCTAGCACCACTAAGTGGGTCATTTTCATCAGAAGGGAGCTGAAAGTGGAGGTGCACGGCAAGCAAGTCATCCATCCACTGACGATACCATCGATCTCGATCCTGTTGGGCGATGGCCTAAAGTAGGGTGTCCCAGAGGGCAGCCAAGTCTGCAGAAATGCCATCTGCTCGGCTGGAAAGGGTCTGTAAAGTGATAGGCTCTAGAGGGGCCGAAGCTGGAGGACCATCCTCGCTAGGCACTGCAGAGGCATTGTTAGTAACATCATAAGGAGGTGGGGTGGAACAGGGAGGAGGCTGGATGTGGGGTTGTTTGAGGCGGGCATAACGAAACAGGGGAGTCGGGTTGAAATAGCTGTCATTATAGAATTTCAGGACATTGTGGGCCTGAAATATGTCGGTGATGAGGTGGGGGAAAGTGATGGGGTTTGGTGAGTTTGGCTGCAGTGATGGAGTCATAGAGGGCGGAAATAATGGCATTAGCTATGTAGATTGGGCGACCAGTCATCAAAAGATAAAGATACAAGGCTTGCTATTTCGTTACGTAAGCTTAATAGGAGGTCGGGATGATGTTATTACTAACTAAGTGGAGCCAAGAACAAGCTTCGGGTCTGAGATCAGAACGATTAAGGTAACGTTGATAAATCCTTGGTTGACGCCAGACGGCACCCTCAGGACAAAGGGTACGAATAACATCGTCCCATGGATAATTATGGATCAACTGGTCATAATGACAACGGAGAATAGGAGGGAGGTTATAGTACTCACGGATGCTTTCTGTGGTGAATGCAGTAGGGGCTCTTACACCACGAAAATTTAGTTCTAAGGTGTTGTGGTGTCGAGCATAAGTGTAAAAATGGCGAATGAATTTATCGTTGCCCTGAGCCCTTCGTTAGACTAATCTCGTAAGCTGAGAGTTTTCTAGTTGACGAACAAAGGGATTATGGTGTGCAATTAAGGGAAAGGAGTGCTCTTTAATGACTAGCCTAGCGTCTATCTTGTCGACTAAGTCGACAAAATCAGAATCGACACTATGGGAAGGAGTAGAATTGCTAGGTGAACTAAATGAGCCAGATGAGACGGTGGGAGAATGTCAGGTAGGGTTTTTAGTTCGAGGCATGTTCCTACAGAAAACAAACACAGAAAAATAAATAAAAGATTGAACAAAGTTGACTGAAAGTGAAAACCTAAGAAGTTCACCGCGATGAACTTAATATGTCGCCGCAGCGAAGGCTACACTTACCACGCAGTGGCGAAAGAAGAGTCCTTCGCCGTAGCCAAAGCTATAGCCTACGACGCCTCAATGAAGAAGAGAAGTTCTTCACTGCAGCAAACATGCCCTAACTAAATGAAAACAGAGGGGTAAAACGCGTACAAAGACGAGATACTTACGAAAGAGACTAAGAGATGTGCAAATACGAAGGATGAACGCGAAACAAACTGATGAGAATGAAGGAACAAGTGATTTGGTGAAGGTGAGTTTGGATTGCCGCGGCGAAGTAGAGGGAAGTACGAAAATGAGGAAGGGAATGGAGGGTTAATAAAGAAATGGAGAGGAAATTACAAAGAAGAACAGAGGGAAGATGTAAGAACAGAAACAAAAGAAGGGTAGAAATGTAACTTCACTCAGTATTTTTGCGCAGATTGATCCTTCGCTATGGCGAAGATTCCCTGAAGTGAGATCGGTGTGGCGAATCAATTAAGTCAAGCCTCGGTGAATATTTCTATAGTGAGATTGCCGCAGCGAAAGAGTTATGTCACGCAGCGGCGAATGTTGCTCCTGTCGCTGCGATGAAGTGAACCACGCCGCGGTGAAGTTTTCCGAGAGACAAAAGGAAACACTAACAGTATGTTAAGCTCATTTGTAAAGTCCAAAAGCATTTGAAAACATAATGCAATTCATTTATTTACATCAACTTTCCTCAAGCATATAATATAGGTCATGCATCAAACTAAGGCACCTTGAACATAAAAGAGGAGATGAATTATTGAATTAAAAGTGCATAAACTGAAAATTAAACCTAATTCCTACTAAAGTGGTTTCTCCCCCACATTTATTCAATACACTCATGCATCCACAATATCATATTCAATCACATAGTAGAAGTAGGTGATAAGTGACGGAGGAGAAACGACCTGATGCCTAAGGTGAATCCTGGATCTCCTGGTGGATGTTGGATTGATAGCTATGCCATTGTGAGGCAACTTGTCCACTTGCCACTTTGTTTGTAACGTCCATACTCCTCGGTTTTCCTGAAACAATAGCAAGCAATCCTTCTTCCAAGGAGTCATCAGTGAATGAGTTCATTTCAGGGTTAGAATAAATGTGTTGAAGTTCAAATTCAGAGTATGCATCATCAATAACAACATCAAGCATGTTGACTCCTAGGAGCGAATAATCCTCATGGGGGTGTTTCATAGCCTCATACATATTAAAACTCACCTGTTGATCTGCTACCTCCATGGTGATTGTACCTTCTTTCATGCTAATCATGGTACTAGCAGTCCTTAAGAAGGGACCTAGAATCAATGAAGTATCCTACACAACTTCAGAAAACATATCAAGTACATAGAAATCAGCCGAAAAAACTAAACCCTTAACTTGGAACAAAATATCCTTTATAATGCCTACAGGATGCCTAATAGACCTATCAGCCAATTGGAGAACTACAGATGTAGACTTGAGGTTCTTGACTCCTAATGATTGATAAACAGATTTAGCCATAACATTAATGTCTGTTCCTAGATCTAACAAAGCTCCCCCTATGGTAACTTTTCCTATAGTGCAAGGAATAGTGAAAGATCCAAGGTTTTGTCATTTTACAGGGATTTGGGGCTTGAATAAGGCTGACACATTCGAACTTACTTGGACTCTCTCATTTGGCCTAAACTTCCTCTTATAGGTACACAGGTCTTTGAGGTACTTGGCATAAGCAAGAACACATTTCACAAGATCATGAAAAGGAATATTGACTTCAACTTTACTAAACAAGTCAATGATATCTTTCTCATACTTAATGTCAGTCATTCGTTTACTCATCAAATATGAATTAGGAAAAGGAAGATCTTTAAGGTTTACCTCCTTACCATCGGCTTTACTGGCTCCATCCTTGTCTAACTCATCTTGCTTCCTTGCTGTGACTTGTTCATTGTTTCTCTGAAAACTTGTTCCCTTGTCATTCAAAATTGTGGACTTCTTTCCAGCCAATAATGCTTTCTCTTTTGTGCTTTCAGAATTCTTCTTCTTTTCTGGCGTGGAAGGCAACTCATCATAGTCAATCTCTGCTTTAACTACTTCCTCCTCTGATTCTCAAAATTTCACTTACTTCCCACTTCAAAGAGCTATTGCGTTTAAACTTAAGGAATAGCTCCACTACTTCTCGCTTGACTCTCACTCATGTTATTGGACAATTGGGTGACAAATGAGTTGATATTTTCAACCTTTATTTCCCATTGCTCCATTCTCTTTTCTAAAGCATTGAACCGAGCATCATTCTTTGATGAGTCTTGCTGAATTAAGGAAGCTATGGCATTGAACTTATTATTATTAGAAGTCCTTTCCTCCTTCAACAAAGTCATCATGTTGTGCAGCAGTTTGTTGGTGTCCTCCTTGGGTGGGATGTTCAGGGCTTGTTGTTTGTTGGGGAACTGGTTAGTTGAAGTACCAGCTCCTCCCCCTTATTGGAATCTGTTTGGTGCCCTTCCCTCTTCATTTCTCCAACTAAACCTAGGGTTTGCCTTCTATCTCTCGTTATAGGTGTTGGAGTAAGGATCCCATTTCTAATTTGTCCACCCTGGATACACTACAGGCACCTCTTCATATCGTCTGAGACAAACACTGGATATATGCATTACCGACTCACAAGTGTCACGACTGGGTGCAGTGAGATCCATAGAAGATGTCGGGCGATGCACATTCAAATTCTTCAGTTCTTCAGTGATGAAGGATAATTGTGAGGTCACTCTACTCTCCAAAGAGTCAACTTTTGACTCCAAACTCTCCATTCTTTTG